>MU128978.1:15766-146662 GCA_014904985.1 Hydnum rufescens UP504 | reverse complement strand
TTATAGCGTTTCACAATCTTGAATCCCGTCTCATATGGGAAGATCGGGACGTCTTATGCTGCCACTGCGCCGGAAGCGATAGAGCTTAGTGGAAAGGTGTGTGCTCCTCTTGTGGTCTAGTGCACAAAGAGTGAAGGGTCCCTTCTCCCTATTGCAGTACCTCATTCCGTGGGATCGCGTGGGCTCTCCACGGTCGGATCACCTCGATCCGGAGAAGCAGAAGGAGCTGTGGACGTGGTTGGAGGAGAAAGTGAAGGAGCTTGCTTGATTTTTTCGTTTTGCTGGGGATTTCTTCGAGTGTTCAAAAGGGTCTTGTTAGGGCTTCGTGGAGAGCCCACGCGATCCCACGGAATGAGGTACTGCAATAGGGAGAAGGGACCCTTCACTCTTTGTGCACTAGACCACAAGAGGAGCACACACCTTTCCACTAAGCTCTATTGCTTCCGGCGCAGTGGCAGCATAAGACGTCCCGATCTTCCCATATGAGACGGGATTCAGGATTGTGAAACGCTATAATAAATACCAGGGGTGAAGATAGCGTTGGGCGCTTCCTCATGAGAGAATATTCCATGAACACGCACAGCAATTGTGTAGAACAAGGTCGACAAGATGGGCGGACCTTTGCGAAAGGCCGGGTATCGATAGCACCTGCCAAGCAAATACGCCCAGAGTTAGTATCCAAAGAAGATGTAAAAGCGATTTCAGAAGCGAGGGGGATGTTATACCTGGATGGACGGCGATAGAAACGATGCCTTGGTCCCCATATCGGCGCGCAAGCTCATTCGAGAACAAAATATTCCCCTGTTGTAATCCCAAGGATGAAGAATTGCAGTCCATCCATCACAAGAACATGAAAGGACGCAAGAACCCACGGATTTGGATTGCGAATACGCAAAATAAAGAAAGGACTGAGGTCCCTCCAACGTCCTATAATCAATGGGCCCATTCTTGCCTATCTTGCTTCCAAAATGGGCGGCACTCGTCAAGTTCACTACACGCACTTTCCCATCGGGTGATGATTTGGCGGTAGAGATGAGGATGGGGAGAAGGAGTTGGGTGAGATAAAAATGTCCCAGCACATTCACTGCGAATTCGACATTCAGGCCTGATGGAGTGATCTGATCTATTCCGGTTCCAGGTACTCGAACCATCCCGGCATTGTTGATTAGCACATCCAATCTTGACTCTTTCCTAGACAAAGCACAACGGGAGAAGACTATCAATAAAATTGATATTAGTGCTAAGAAATACGAGTACTGACGACAGGAATTCATCGACAGCAGATTTAACCGATTTGAGGTCCGCCAAGTCGAGTTTAAGGAACTTAACACGATCGTCACCCTTCCCTGTGATCTTCTTCAGTTCTTCGATTGCCTCAGTAACTCTCTCCACCGAGCGCCCCGCAATGTAAACCTTTGCATCATGGGCCAACAAGTCCTCGGCAACCGCTTTGCCTGAATGCAGAAACCCAGAGGTCAGCAGCCCCCCACATAACAAAAGGCCAAAAGGCGCGCACCGATGCCGCTGTTCGCGCCAGTGATAAGGAACACTTTTTCGGAAAGGTCGGGAATGTCATCGGGGCTCCATTTCGGTTTTGGGGGAAACACCTCAGCGTAGACAGAAGAAATATACTGGGGGGTGTACGAAAGAGAGTTCAGATACTCCATACGAAAGCAATGAGACTTGTGAGGGGGCTTCGTCACCCTCTCGATGTCTCTTTATGATGTATTATTCTCACATGCGTCACCCTTGGCAATCGGTTCCGATATCCTTTATTACTGTTGTCATGAGTCCTGTCGCGGCCGGATTTTGCCGCGATACAAAATATCCATCAAGCTTGTTCCTCCATGACAAGAGAAGCTAGACCCTCTAGATGCAGAACTGGATGGGCTCCAAATTCGTCGATTGATGTAAGCCTGATTTTCTGAGGAAATTATTATAAAACCACGTGGAGCTGCCAAGTTGATCATGTGACGACTTCTTTGCCTGTGCCCTCAATCTGTCACTCAAGGTGTAGACTGCTTGTATATTACCACAATATACAAGTTGCGATTTTCTGAACGGCAAAAAACTCCAGTAAGCATGTCTTCAAAATAAACAACTGATACAGTAACACGAAGGAAGCTACCTGTCGATTTCTCGGAAAAATAAGATCTGACATAAATTAACAAACTAGGAAGGAGTCTGTGATGGGCCATGCCCAATCTCAGTCATTGGGTCACATACACCTTCTTGGAGACAGGCGAAAAGTCGAAAATGCCCAAGTACAGTAATGCATGTTGTGGTTTGTTTTGGGTGCTCTGTGCTCTGTCCGCCACTTCATCAACTTACCCCGTCGACAACCAGAGCAAAAATAATCCCTTGAATGCTGAGAAAGTCTATTCCTTGGACCTAGTGGGCAAAGATAACATGAGCCGTCATCTGACTCTTTAGCTCTAGTGCATGTGACCCAATGGATCCTCACCCAAGTAACGCATTGTATAATAACGCACAGCTATGCATGGGATCTCGAAATTCCCATATAGCCTTGAGGGTAGCCCGGTATCCCACTCCAAGTCTAACAAGACCCTTTCGAATACTCTACCAATTCGATGCACAGTGTCTAAATAATGAGCAACGCCATGCCCGTACAAGAAAAAAAAAAAGAGATACGAGAAATCTCTAACAAACGAAAGCAATTAAGCGAGCTCCTTCACCTTCTCCTCCAGCCACGTCCACAGCTCGTTCTCTTTCTCCGGATCGAGGTGGTCCTTCCGTGGATAGCCCACACGGCCCCACGGAATGAGATACTGCAATTGGAAGAAGAATCAAAAGATTCACTCTTCGCGCTGTAAAACGACGAAGAGAGTACGCACTTTTCCACTATGTTCCAGCGCTTCCGGTGCGGTAGCAGCGTAGCATGGCGTAATCGCCCCAGTATGGCAGGGGTTTCATCATTGACCAGAACTGCAGCAAACATCAGTGGCGCGGATGGCATTGAGCCACTTCCTCATGATAGAATGTTCGATGAACACGTACCACTGCTTTGCGCAATGTGGTCGGAGTGTCGCGAAACAGAGAGGATTGGATTACTCCTGCCGAGCAAGTGCGCCTGATGTCAGTATCTCCAACAATGACGCAAAGGGAATTCGAGGAGCGGGGGAGGGGGGATCACATACCTGGGTGAAGGGAAATGGAAATGATGCCTTGGTCGCCATATCGGCGCGCGAGTCCATTCGAGAATAGAAGATTCCCCTGTTGTGATTCCCAAAGGCGAAGGGTTGAAGTTTATCCGACCCAAGAAATAAAGCCAGACGAGAACTCACGGATTTAGATTGCGAATACGAACGATAAGGATGATTCTGAGGCCCTCCAACGTCCTATAATCAATAGGCCCATGCTTGCCTGTCTTACTGAACATATGGGCGGTACTCGACGCGTTCACGACGCGTACTTTCCCGTCGGATGATGATTTGGCGGAAGATATAAGGGTGGGGAGGAGGAGCTGGGTGAGATAAAAGTGTCCCAGCACATTCACCGCGAATTCGACGTTCAAGCCCGCGGGAGTGGCCCGATCCTCAGGTTTGGTTCCAAACATTTGAAGCACCCCGGCATTATTGATCAGCACATCCAATCTTGACTCTTTCCTAGACAAACCACAACGAAAGACGACTTTTCAATGACATTAGTATTAGGGCTTAGGGCGTGCGGGTGCTGACGACAAGAATTCATCGACCGCAGATTTGACAGATTTGAGGTCCATCAAGTCGAGTTTGAGGAACTGTACATCGTCATCACCCTTTCCTGTGATCTTTTTGAGGTCATCGATCGCTGCAATAGTCTTCTCCACAGAGCGTGCGGCGATATAGACTTTTCCGTTGTGCGCCAACAACTCACGGGCAACCTCTTTGCCTAGACAACATACCAGAACTCAGTAACCCTCGAGAAGAGAATCCAAAGGCTTGTACCAATGCCGGTGTTCGCGCCAGTGATGAGGAAGACCTTTTGGGAAAGGTCGGGAATGTCATCAGGCTTCCATTTTGGCTTTGGAGGATACCCCTGGGAGAATAGAGAGGAGATATAGCCCCCCATGTAGGAAAGAAATTGCAGAACGAGGCGAGGAAGATTGCGGGGAGTGCTCTTTAAAGTTCGAGCGATCTGGCCACGTGTGACCCGTTGACATTTGCTCCGGTGCGTTTGACTGGCTCATTCATTATTTGACAGCTCACGACAGCTCACGATCACACTCACCACGGACTCTGAGGAGTACAGAAACGTCGCTTTTCTAGATCTGTAAACCTTTGTTTGGAAAGGAAGTAAATTTTTCCGAGGAACAGTCGAGAAAAAAGAGGCTAAATGAAATTACCGAGAGGCGTTATGCTGTCGGCTGTTTCGAAAGTTTTCCTGCTCATCCTGGCCTTCTCCTCAACACGGTATCCGAGGTTTAGACCAGGGCCCTTGCATCCTCCGTTCTGGGGCTCCGTCGCTTCCATAATCAGGCACCAATTCTCCCGGAGCAGGAAGGGTGGCTTCAAACCAAACAACTCACAACACAAGTCGCAGTCATGATTATTTATTGCTTCGAGTGTTCGGTGGAAAAATAAGTCTCACACAAGTTCACGAACTGGAGTGGATATAAGTAGCTACTGTACGTGTCAGGGCTACGTGTCTTGCCGTCGGCTATTCTGGGCCTCCTCCATATCTATCCATATCTATGATTAGACACCCTTCGTTGATTTTTCCCTCTAGGCTGCCTGCCTTGGTCCAGCTGCACGAAGCGAATGACCCTCGATCCGCATTTGATGATTGTTTTAGGGCGCGTTACTTGGGCTGTGGCCTGATACCTAAAGTAGATTCAGGCCACGTGATGCTTATGTAATATGGCCAGTCGCCACGTTCGTCAGCGACCTAAATTGAACTATAATTTGCGGCTTTTCATCTCTGGATTCCTAGGCCTAGCTCGGGTCAGAGCAAGTGGAAATCCACCGTTTTCTGTGAAGTATGACATGGATACGAACGTCTAACTCTAATCCAGTGATCGTGTATGTGTACCAGGCAGTTGGGGGCCTGCTTGGGCCCAGTTGACTCGTAACCTTCTGTAACCTTCTACTATCTGCCAGGGTGTGATTTGATATCCTCCACAAGACCCACGTAAGTGCCTGGAGCATCATATATATATATATACCCAGTTTCGATGGATTTCCTTCTCCTCATCCTAGCTTACACCAATCATCAGGCAACGAACTCGAGTCAACATATAACCATCATAAATGGGCAACCTAATCGCGGCTATATCCCAAGCATACCCACCCAAGCCAAAGTGGACCCCAGACCTGATACCCGATCTCACCGACAAGGTCATCATCATCACGGGTGGTAATTCTGGCATAGGTGAGGCGGGACGCCCTATCCAACTCTTTAAAACATGTACTAACAGAAGGATGCCTCGAACTCTTCCTTGGTTGTTTGCCCTTGTATTGCAGGTAAAGAAACAGCACGCGAGCTCCTGGCCCACAATGCCAAGATATACATCGCCACACGATCCGCAGCAAGGGCTGCCGATGCTATCGAAGAGCTCAAGAAAGCCACGGGAAAGGGCGACGACCGAATCCAATTCCTGAAACTCGACTTGACCGACCTTGGCTCCATCAAGGCTGCAGCCGATGAATTCACTTCGTAAGTAGCCTTTCGCTATTCTGAAGGACATCGGATAGGACGCCGACCTGCGTGCTCACAGGAAGGAATCACGGCTTGATGTGCTAATGAATAATGGTGGCGTTATGATATACAACCCAGACCCAGCCAACGACATCGAGCGCGTTAGCCCTTCGGGCCTGGAAATCCAATTCGCAACCACTGCATTCGGGCACTTCTACCTTACCCAGCTTCTCCTACCGCTCCTTATCGCCAGCGCCAAAACGTCTCCAGACAAGAAAGCACGTGTGGTATACGTCTCCAGCATTTCCCATTTATGGAGCCCCAAGGGCGAGAAGGGCCCTATCGATTATGACACAATCGTCGACGGGCCGGTGCTTAAGGCTACTCCAACGGCCCAACTGTATTCGCAGGCTTCTTCAGTTCGTCCCACATCCCTCCGTTCCGCTTCTCACTTTGCTCACTATTCTATATTTGGCTTCAATTTAAACAGGCCAAAATTCTCCTCTCGAGCGTGCTTGCGCGTCGATACGCTGATCAAGGCATTGTTTCTGTTGCCGTACATCCAGGTACGTCGCATCTCCACCCCCCACCCCCCCCCCCGTTGGACGATATCCGGCTGTAGATAATGACCAAAAATCCTGTGTGATTCGTTAGGCGCGATTAGCACTCCCATCTTCCGCTCGACCACCAGTATCATCAAAAGGATAGCGGTACGCGCTCTGATCTTTCCGCAAGGAGAAGGCTAAGAATTGCTCATTCATCGTTACATGTGGACGTGATTCTGCTTGCTAGGACTTGCTGTTCTTGAGCTCACCATGGTACGGCATGCTCTCACCGGCCTTCGCCGCCACTACGCCAGAACCTGGCGAACTTAATGGGAAAGTGCGTCTCTTTTTATTTATTTATTATTGTTTCTCTTCGACTCCAAGAGTCGCTGGCCACATCCAGCTTTCCCGCACTCTTCAAATTCATTGACAATCGCTGAAGCTGATGACGATGATGGACTACTAGTACCTCATTCCTTGGGCACGCGTCGGCGCCGTACGACCCGATCACACCGACGTCGCAAAGCAGGACCAACTGTGGACGTGGTTGGAGGAGAAAGTCAAAGAGCTCGCACCCTGATTTCCCCAGTCGTTCCCACGCACCACCGGCCTCTCAAATATCACACAACATGTATTAGTACGGACTAGGTAACAGCGCAGATAATGTATCAAGTGTGATTGGAAGGGAGGCTGAGACAGGCGAGGACTTTGGTGACAGAGGAGCGAGGAGTGGTGCTCAACAGCCCTAGCCTAGGACAGCACGGCTCTCACGTTATAATCCCCTATTGTTCGCTGTGCCTCATGGTAGGGGGTTGTCCAATTCAATATAGTCTAAGAGAAAATAGTAAGTAGCACCCCAGGCGCGCCACATACCTAATAAGCCACTGGCAAGTTCTCGCCTGCAGCTACGCTTAGTGAATGGACTTCGCGTATGTAATGCAACTCGAAACGGTAGCTGATCAAGACGGCTGCGAAGAAAAAAAAAAAAAACTCCATTTGCGGCACAAAATAATGTAGATATTAGATTAGATCGCTACGTCAAGCTAAGAATCAAAGTCGTATAGATTAAGAGCTGTACACCAAACAATACTACGTGTATAAAAAAGCCTGATTCAATTCGGGAGTGGACCCGGCTGGGGGCTTGAGCGATAGCTTGATCTTGGGCTTCGAGCCGCCAGGCGTAGATGATGAAGCGACGGTGACGTGGCCAATGACGAGGCTCGCCGTGTTGCCCCGCTGCTACTCCCAACCCCATGATCAAATGCCGAAACGGGAGGACTAGTAGCGAGAGGCGAGGGCACAGCAGGGTAGGAAAACGCGTTAGGCCGGAATGCTGATGGAGGCACAGGGGGAGGGGGCATCAGTCCGCCGCCTGCGCCCCCAAGACCCGATCCGTATCGACGATCGTCCGCGGGCGAGGTTGGAGGCGGTGATGTCGCTGGAGGAGACGACGCCCCACCCGGCTTATTGAACTCGGCCCATCGGGGACATTTCCGATTTGTTTCTGCAACAAGTTGTAATGAATTCTGTGTCACAGCGACACGCATGGATTGTATGACTTACTCATATGCCCGATTTGACCACAATGTCCACAGCGCCTCTGACACCTCTCAATCAGACAGCGTTCGGAACAAAATAAAGCAGTCACACACTCACCGAGGTATCGGGCTTGGGGGCACGATCCAATACAATAGGCGCGCCGCCCTCTTTGATAATTCGCAGCATTCTTCCTCTGCAGACGCCGTTCCTGGTTTTTCTGCATCTTCGCTCGCTTGTCGAGAAGTCTGTTGAAAATCCCACGAAAAGCATGCTCAGACAAGCAAAACTGTTGCACGAATGGAGGACACGCACTTCTGGAACAGTACGGCATCTTTTTCTGGGATGCCAGTAGGAACCATTTGGTCCAGAGGGATCTTGTCAAATTCGATCTCTTCTCGCCTCTTCATATACGCGCTAATGACGTTTGGGTCACGGACTATCTCCATACGCCACTCGCCATCGACCTGACAATACAGTATGAGAATCCTATGAGGGGCCACAAGGACGACGACGTACCAGGCGACGTATTCGAAGCACCTTATTCGACATCGATGGCCCGTCGTCATCTCTCCCAGGTGAGTTTGGGCGACCGAACGCCGGCGAAGCCCTTGGAGATTCTTGGAATAAGGGAGAAGAGTCCCGGTCTCCAGAACCCTCGCCCTTTATCCGATCCGTACCGTGGCCCCGCAGATCTTCCTCGTCGGAAAGTTCAGGCGGAATCTTGTTAATCAAAGAATCATATTGTGCTTTCCAGATCCTATCGATTTCAGACCGGTAAACGACTTGTTGTTGGGCAACATTGTACCGATGTCCAGTCTTCGGACGCTGTTGATCCGCCTCGGCTGTATAGGGTTAGGGTCAGATCCAGTAAGCGCTACAGTGAACAAAGGCAGCTGACCCTGCTTCTCCTCTGGATCCTCGCCAGCTCGAACGAAGATATCCTTCATAGAGACACGGATAAAACTAAATGCTTCCCTCGGCCGGTTGGGTCCCCAGGGCCATGAAGCTTCAGCATCGCCTTGGCTTGAGTCGCGTGTATAAAGTTCTTCGTCGTGATCCACGGCGCGAGCTGCTGTTCGATATCGAGCTTGCTATCATCCCCTGCTTCGTCTGCTTCAGCACCCGCCTTGCCGTATCCGGCATCCAACAAGTGTCGCTGGCCAACTTGCATGCTTTCAGAGAGCACCACGTGCTCTGGGGTGATCAATTCAAACATCTTGGCATCCGGTAGCATTTCGTGGTTGGTTTTTAAGCGCCAGTACCCTTGGTGGGTCCCCGTTCGATGGTACTCCATAAATTCCTAGAGGAGATTCTTAACAATTCCTTTACGGAATTGATCACAAGACAGAGCAAACGGACCTTTAACCTCTGCCTCATCTGCAGTTCGTTCTGATCAGGGAAGTATTTCATTACACTCGGTAATCGAAGGCGCTCTTCGGGAGATTTCCGAAGGAGCTTGTATGCAATGAATTGCAGGCGGTACTTGATGGTGCCGGTGATCTTGCGTGAGTGAGGGCCCGGGACTTCTGTCACAGGGTATGTTTGTCCCACGGCGAACAAGGCTTTGATCTCGCGCAGATAGTATCGTGTCTGACCACTGATTGTGCTCCTGAAATCATCGTGGTTATGAATTAGGGGACAACGCCGGTGAATTTTCTGGCACGCACTTGACGACGAGAAAATCTGTGGTTGGAGCCTTGTGTCGGAAAAGTGGGGCACGAACGAGATTATTGTACAAGGCTGGGATGGTCTGGCCGGGAGCCACTGAGCCGAATTTCATAAAGGGAGATTCGTCGCCCGGCTCAAGAATAAAAGGTTCGCCGAGGTCGAGCTTGACGAAACTGCGTCAGAGCCGAGGTTGGGTCTCGATGACTGGTAATACTCACATTCGGAACGTGCTCGTCGTTCGCGTCTCGCTTTCGGTAATAATTTACAAGAATAGATCCCATCCCCAAGTTCGACATTGTCGGCGGATGCTCTTCCTAGTATTTGTAATGAGCGTAGGCACGCAACAACTTCTACATGAAGTAACGTACCGAATATTCCCAGAGGACAAAAGGCCCCGTTTCTCGAAGTGTCAGGTCACCGGTCTTTCTCAAAGCTTCACTTGGGTCTCCGCCACCAGCAGCGGACACCTTGCGACCCGACTTGTCTTTCTTCTTTTTCGCGCTCCGAACTTTGGAAAATTTAAGCTCAATATTAGATGGAAATTGGAGGGCTGGGCGATGGAAAGACCGAGACTCGGACTTGGAGAGTCGGGTCTTATACTGGAAAAACCGTTCATTATAAGAATCAGATGAGTTGCTGAGCAAATGCATGTTTCACGCACGAAGGGAAGTTGGAGTTTGAGAGCAGGGTACGCATGCTGCACAACGAGCTGACCAAAGGTTTGCCGGACGCGATGTCTCTCCCGAGATATCTCGTATGCGTGGTCATTCGAGATGTTGTATTTGTCCTTGAACAAGTCCGCAGTGCGGTGGACATGGAGAGGGTTCGGGAGCACTACGGAGTGGGGCTGTGTGGCTTCCGCGCGCTTCTTTTTCCTCTTCCCGGAAGGAGCATCTTTTAAGAGACAAAGCCATCAGTGTGCCACACTGGGACGGTCCACAACAGACGCACGGCACATACCTTCTTTATCTTTCTTTGCAGAATCTGCGGCTGAAGCACCGCCCTCGGCTGAACGCGTGTCCGTCTCTTCCAATTGTAGTTGCGTGAAATCGAGGAACGGAGTGTCGAGATCCCAGATGATACTCTGAGTCCAAATTCCAGAATCAAGGGCTGCATTCATGGGTTGATGCAAAGCCAAAGAAGGCCCACGGGTCGTCGTCCTGAGCAAGGGTGTTCGCCTGAGATCAGCATCTTTTCCGCATGCAACGATAGGTGCCACATACATGCTAGGGGCATATACTATGGAACTTTCCCAATCAGACAGATTTACTAAATCATAATTACGCTCATTGAGTAAGAAACCAGGATCTTCGACTACGGTGTTTTTAGCACTGCGAGCCTAGATAAGGTGATAAAGTCGTTAGAAGGGATGTGGTATTGCATTATTCCAATGGTGAAAGGGTACCATCAGAGCCTTGCGAAGTGTTACATTCCCTGAATACTCTTTCTTGGGATCCAACTCATGCCTAGCCTCACTGAGTAGCTGATTGGATACGTCTCTCGATGCCGCTTTGAGATTGATTACAGCAGGCAACGGGCGATTACGAACCGATGGCACAGAGGGTGGAGGAGGCGGAGGAGCATCACCTGCAGAAGATCTGATTAATATATCCTCAGTTTATCGGGGCCAGGAATGATAGGAACACACCTGTAGAGAGGGGAAATTGGGCTCTGGACTTCCGGTGCACCTGGCCTTTGAGTAATTGAGTGAGGTTGAGAATCTTGCCCTTTTCAAACGTGGGCCAGACATCAGACAGTTCTCTAGATTTGGAAGGTTCTACTGCAGCAGTTCGGGCCCTCTTCTTTGGTCGTAAGCCATCCATCTCTCGAGCACGCTTGGAGCGTGCGGCCGCAGATGTAGCATCGTGGGCACGGGAACTGGTTGTTTGGGATCCAAAGTAGTCCAAGTCGTCCTCTTCGAGCTTTATCTCCTTATTGACCTCGTCCTCAAAGTCCTCGCCTTGGTCATATCCAATGCTGCCGGCTTCGTATGGTCGTTCAAAATCCCAGGCATTAAGCCCAACAGCACTAAGATTGGCACTACCCTCTCCAATGGCCTCGAGAAGACCTATGGGAATACCATTAATCGCAAGACTAGCTTCGTTCTCATCGTCTGACATAGAGCGTGGCAGTGAGCTACGAGAACGGGACTTGCCGACAGATGTGAAACCAATTCATTCGATTTGTGGAATCGCCACTCATTACTGTATTCATCCGGAGGCCCACTGGCCAGCGATTTTGGAGCCCTTGATTACCCAGGACCCCCCAGAAGCGGCTTAGTCCAAAGTACCGAGACTCTGGTAAGGATAGAGATGAAACCCCATCAAGTGTGCTTCGACCGTCATGCCCTTGGTCATGCCATCGCCGCGAATATGCGTTCATCCCTCTCACAATCTTCTATTTGGATTTCTGTTGTTGGTGACTTTTCTGGTACCATTGGAAGCAGCGATGTCTCATTTCCTTGCAGAAGCTCCCCCTGTCAACGTCACGTCAGGAATTTCTCCTCAATTGTTCTTTGAAATTTGGTTCTCCAAGCCAATCATCCCCTCTTTGTACTGAAAGCTTCTCTTTCCCCGAGATGGAAGGATCTCCCTGTCGATACTCGGATCTACAAGGCTATCAGTGACTATCTCGAGCCATGTCTTGGTATACGTATCTTTGTTGGCTCTTGATGCCAAGGTCTATATCGCCGCGTGGTACTGTCGAAGATCTAAAGGGGATCACAATTACACTGAACGGCGATAACCACGTCTAGTAATCAAAGCTAGATTTGTCGCGCCACCCCCCCTGAGGTGCTCAGTCGATGACCCTTGGCATTCGCCCGTCATCCCAGTTCTCAGAATCAGGACCCCTCTTCACGCCCTCTGTATGAATTTCTTTTTCTCTCTAGCGTGTCTAATTTTCCAATATCGCCTCCCCATCCATCGAAATCGATCGTTTTCATTAACCAGTAATGGGACATCGCCTCGGAGAGTTGCGTATCTTTTTTTACCCTTCTGTTCTGCTGCCGTGGGTGAGCCACGCGTGATTAATATTAATATCTTATCAACTCCCCATAGAAAAGAGATTGTTAGGCACTTACGACCGTGGGTGAGGGGGAAGAACTCTGTGCCGACATGAATGGAGCACCCTCGAATTCATCCAACGTCCGCCGAATCCTCCACATCAACGATTATGTAGCAGATCAAATACCTTGTGTCTAACGCCCTTCCCCTTGGTGATCATAAATCATCCCCTCGAGAAGAGGAATCTCGGCCCGACCAAAATAAATAATAATAACCACCCCCACACGTACACCGCACGGCGGGGTCGGGTGAAAGCGTAAAAAGGTAGACAGGCGATACCTAGCGGGTACATACGGGTTACTCTAGCCGTCCGTCCTGAGAACCCTTGATGAACTTGGCAATACCCAGAGCAAATCCTATGGAATTGCAAGGGCCAACAACAAAAATGCATGTGGAATTTGGTACTGTGGCCGTGGAGGAGGAGGATAGGCCTCAGCCACTTGATCATCCCCTCCCCCCGCCGCCCCAGAAAATTTATGTTTCCTGAAATGGGCGGGTCATGTCACCCTTTCGATTGTGCCAAACCACTGGGAACCTATTTATTTCGAGTCCGAGTGCGTTCCCCCCCCCCCCTTTCCCCCTTTCGAATGCGAATGCGAATGCGGTGCTCCGCGGGTGGCACCACTCTCGGCGAACTCCGCCTATATGCGGTATAAAAAAAATTCCAAGAACTACAGCAATATTCCCCACACGAATGGGTAAAGCCACACGTGAATGCAACCCCACCTACAGGTAAGAACACCAAACGTGAGAAACTTACATACAGTATTGGTAAAACAAAGGGCGCAAATGAACGAACCGGTTCCGCCCTTGATTGATGGCCCTGAAGTTCCGCGCGTGCGAGAGATGAACCAAAGATACGTGAGGTGAGGGTACCAGAGCTCTTGACTTTTAGCCCCCTCAAATGCATAGCCGAGCTTGCTTTGCATTGCAAAGGCTGACGCCCCATAGGGATTCCAATAACTAGCTGGCTAATTTTAGGCCCTTATCCGGGTTTTGCGTCCATCTTATTATATTAGAGCCGGGAGAGGCGGGGGAGGAAAACAGAACGAACAGGGGTCCTTTTCAACTCAATCGGGAGATCCCGGGATCCTGGCACTGCCCGGACATAACAATGAATTCGTATTACATAATACCGTATGCCAAGAACTGAGCGCGTCTTCGTACTGTAATCGGGATTATCACATCAATGATATCATAGACTGCTGCTGCTGCTGCGGCGCTTCATACAGCTATAGTCATCAACGACCGGTGTGGTTTTACCCAATGTTGTTTCCCGTGAGATATCTGAAAAACTTTGAAGGCCGGGTCGCCACTTACAGTTGTGTTCCGATATTTGCAGCCGGTTCTCTCTTGCAGAATCCAGCCATTTTTTGGCACTGCTATGTAACACTCATCTTTGAAAGAAAGCTGCCAGAATGCTGAATTTGACAGTCCTCCCGACCAATGGATAAATTGATCGGCAAAAAAACGATCGGTCCCACGGATCCACTCACAGCCACCTCAACCGGCATCAGCCGTCGCCTAAACAGAAGCCTTAATAAATAGCCTCCCAGGCTTGGCCAACTCAATTTCCGAATTTCGAAATCCCCTTAGCTTCGTTACGTAAGGCAATGTGGTTCGCCTCAGACAGGTTGACAAGCCTAAAAAAGGCGCAGCGTTCCCCACGGATCATCTGAAAGCGCCACATCACCATGTGTACATTCCGCACAGTTATCAGAAAGGAAAGAATGATGAGCAACGTTGGTAATGTGATAGGTGTATGTTACATTTGGTGATGGCTTCACCTATCCAATATTGGCCATGTATCCAAGACCAGAAGCGTAAACCAAAAGAATGGGTGCCCTCATTCAGAGAGCGAGAACTGCCAAGAAGGGGCGAGCAAGAAAAAGAAAGCACATAGCACATGCAATGAAACGGCACACCGGGAAAGCTGGAGGAATCATCTACCCACGCGGAGATGGAACAGTATTCTAAGCAGAGCAAATTAATGCGGACCGCCAGCACTGAGCCAGGGGCGTTCCAGTTGCGTTTTTGATAGAATGGGGACGCAAGGTGTCTCAGACAACGATCCGTCGCAGAATGGGCGTCGGGAGTGGAGGTGTAGGTGTCACACCCCTCTCGCGAACACGTTCCCAATCACTTGCTTCTTCGAGCTCATCCATCTCGTCATGCTCCTCCTGGTCGGAGAAAGACTCCCTCCGTTGCAACATCCCATGCGAGAGGGATTGGTGTCTTCGCACGAACTCCCTATTCACAAACATAAGCAGAGACTGAACTAGCTCAGCGTGCTTCCGTCGATCTTCGAGAGACACATTGACTTTCGGTTGCGACGCCGTGCTTCTCGAGACGAGGGAGACGCTCTGGGCACTGGAGGGGGTAGGAGAGGAATGGTCGGGTGTCGTCGGTGCAGTGTGAATGCCCATACGATCGATGTCCCGAACGAGGCTCTCCTCCATCGGTACGGGAGCGATACCAATATTTGCCGTGCGAGGCGTTAAAGGAGGTAAGGAGGAAGAAGGGGGAGGGAATGATGTAGAAAGGATTGCTGACACACCTGGAAGGCGTGTGGAAACAGAGGCCAAACCGGATGGAGGGGAGGGGCGTGGAGTGCCTGGCGACGAAACGGATGACGACGACGAAGAGGATGAAGAGGAAGTGGCCCACATCTCCCTAGAAGAAGACGAGGAGGAGGACGGTGTGGGCGAGCCGCGGTGTTCATGTGACAAGATGGGCGGGGAAGGAATGATTGACGAGGGGGAGATGGAGACAAAGGAATTATGCCGTGATTGTTTCCGAAGTGGAGGGAGTTTGACAGATGCGTCCTCAGGAACCGGGTTTAAGAGTGGGTAGAGGGAGGATGAAGGTAATGGTCCCGAGTTGGAACGAGAGAGCAGCTTGGCCGGGGGCTTGTCCCGCAAGAATTCTGCTCCCACAGGGTTGGGACGTGTGGGATCCACACGGCTCTTCTCCTCCTCGTCTTTAACGTTGTCGTCGTTATTTTTAACGGGGGCACGAATTTCGTCAACGAGCATCGCATCCTCCTGATTTCCAGGGCGTCTATAAGCGGACGCACACTTTGAAGTTTCGGAATCCGAACAAGTTCTTGTCTAGAGGCCCCAAAGTCCATCGTTCCCAGCCTCGGTACGTGCTCGCGTTGAAGATGATATGCGTGAGCGTTGCTTCCTCGAATCGATGGATAGGGGTACAGGAGAATCGGATGGTGCTGCACTATTGTTCGTGCCTAGCATGTTGTCAAAATCGATTGAGGTGGAATGGAATGCATGTGGAAGATTGGGTGGGTATGAGATGGGAGAGGGTGAATGAGACGATGGATGTGATGGCGGGGACCGAGATGATTGTTGAGGCTGTTGTTGTTGGGAGTATCGCAAATGGGAGAAAGCTGTGTCGGGTTGCTGCTGAGATCCGACATAATGGTCTGAAGTGCTAGCAGAAGAGGACGCAGATGAATGGGAAGAATGGCGGAGACGTTTTGATCTATCGTCGGAACTTGTAGAAAGACGTTTGACAGTCGTAGTGGAATATTGATGCTGGTCTTCACCCAAAGAATCAGTCACGGTCGGTCGGTTCCCTGTGCCCGGGGCGGAATACAGATGGTTGAAGTCAAGAGAGGGATACAAGTTGGCATAGTTAGACTCGTTTGTTTGTGGTTGCTGCTGTGGCCCGTTGTTTAGGGGGGGAAGAGGGTAGGTTGGGTACCCTAGCGAGGAAGCTTGCATAGAGGGCAATGGATATACATTGGGATATCCGAGGCCACCGGAGTATGTCGTGTCGGTGGATCCATGCCCTGAGACGTTAACGCCGGAAGTATTGCCGAAGGGTGTAGCGCCGCTAAACCCGGGGAGGTTACCCGCAATTCCCAAGTAGGCCAAATGGGCGAGATCGAAGTAGCTGTTAGGCGTGGCTTGCCCCGCCGAGACGCTATGGTTGTTCGCGGCAGCAAGTGAGGCTGCGGCGGTTGCTGCGGAATATGCATTACTTCCATTGGTAATTTCCTCGCCAAGCCGAATCAAGAAGTTATTGACGACAGCCAATTCTTCCATACTGCCAGGAAGAGACGCGAGAGGGGTAGGGGACTGGCGGATGAGGGATCATCGAGTTCATCGCGACTTGTGCCTGGGCCTGAAGGAGATACTGAGAGAATGCGGCGGTTGAGAGTGCAGATAGCCGCTCTGCCATGTCTGTGCGAAAGGTGGAAGGGTGGGGGTCAGACGACGAATACACGACGGTGAAAGCACGCACGCGCATCGTATGCTGGTGTGAAACGGCGGCGCTTCACATCATGAAAGAAATCATCAACAGTGGATTCACTGGGTCGCTTGTGGTTTGTGGGCTGATCCACCCAGGGACGCTGAATGGGCGCTTGAGAGTGAGGGATCGGAGGGGACGTGCCCGAAGAATCTAAAATGATTGATAAATGAGAAGAAGCCCGAAATGAATGAGATGGGGCGGACTTGGCGTCAAAGCCTCGTCCTGGCTGGAAGGACTATCGGTGCTGCCCCTTCGGTAATCATCTCTACGGTGCGCGGAGCGTGAGCGAGTAGGTGGGCTATCATTGGCTGCTACGCGCCGGGAAAAAGTGGGATCCGGGACGGTAATGGCTTTGGAATGTCTGTGCCGGGCGTGGTGCTCTTGCGTATGGATCTTTTCGTGTTTCTTCAAGTCCTGGGGTCGTTTGAAGGTCTTGTTGCAGATTTCGCACACGTGTGGCTTGAGGGGGGTATGGACTATTGCGGATCTTGGTGAGCGTGTGCCACCGAAAGACTACGGGAAAAGGGGGCACACCTCGCAGATGACTTGTGATGTGGTCGCGTTTCGCACACGTTGTGCCGCAATCCTTCCACTTGCAGGTGAGACAGAGATTGTTGGTGCTCTTCCTGCCTATGTGTTCGTTGCAGAGATGGATGTAGAGGAGCTCGGCATCAGGGCTGACTTCGGAACAGCCTTCCCACAGGCACGCCTGACCATCAGAGGGAGAGGTCATGAACACAGGAGGGAAAGAAGAGAGTGATGGATGGGGAAATGGAATAGCTCGACAATCTGCCAAGACCTTTTATAACGCTATACCAAGTCTTATCCCGGCTTATGTCACTTAACCATATAAGGGAACTGAGGGTCCAACGGCAAAGGGGCGGCTCTTAGACTTAACGCCGTGCAATCCACGTGGAATAAAGCCTCGGTCGTTAGTGCCCTCCTATTCGGTCTCGGGCTTGGCACTGGTCATATGACTGAAAATGGCCACGTCAGTCCCGCATTTGCCCGTGGCAGATCCCGGATTCGCGGCCGCAACTCTGATTACAGTGTTTTCGCCCTGAAGCGCCGCTCAACCTCCACAATCCCATTTGGAGTACTCTTGTATACGCCGAGGCGTGGTTGCGTTCAGGAACTACATGAATCCCGAAGCGATATTGATTATGTAAGTGACTGCTTTTTCCGGAACCAGCCTTTCCGCGTGCCCGCTTTGCTCATCGCCCAATGGAACGAGCGAGTCGCTCGAAGTGCCTTGCACCAAGAGCATTTAATCGGGGCATATTTAATTGCCCTCCTCGCCTATTTCCCAAGGTAACCAAATGCACTGCTCAACCTTTGCCGTATGTTTTTCTCCCCTTGTTTTTCAGACCGAAAACAAACTCGTTGTCCTGACCCCCCTCCGCTGGTCGTAGCAGTCCCTGAAGCCCCCCAAAACTCGACCACCGGCTCCAGGCCCAAGACGTCGAGATGTGCTACTAACGTTCGCAATCGCGAAAGATGTACCGCCACTGCCGCCCCCCTCTCCGTCTCGATAAAAGATGCCTTCGGTTCTGAGTGGCGATGCTGATGAACACCCACTCCGTAGTTCTTTATTTTCCAGAACCCTCATAAGAGAGAGCACAGGATTGCTGTCTTTGGTTTCCAACAATAACTTGACTGTATTCTCTAAAAGCCTCAGATAGATCATCCAATTATACAAGAGCGCCGAGATGCCACGGTGGCTTGGGAATTTGTCAAATGCGCGTATCCCTGTGGGCCTCTGGCCTAGGTGATGTCAATGATTGGCGGCGTGCCGACGAGAGAAAAATCTCTTCATTGCTCGGACGCGTAAGCACGGAAACCTGGAAAGGGCTTTGGGCAAGTCCAGCGTGTGTGTACTATTCACCGGGTACAATTCCCCAGCAGGCTCGCAGCGTGGATTTAATGCATTAGTTTCTCGTTTATGGGGGAACTTGGGACTGGTATCTTGGGCAAGCTGACACTTTTTGGGCGCAGCTGGCTGGCAGATGACACAGAGCGTCGGTGAAATCCCTGCCGGCGCTTCCTGTGACCTCCACATCCCCAATGTGCAAAGCTTATAAAGCCACACTCCCATCAGTTCTGTCACGGTGCCGAAGTCAAATGAGCTATACTTAGATCGATTCCCTACGCGAGCGTTTACCCTCTGACCTGGCCTGGGCACTAGTGCCTTAGACACGGATTGGATAACTCGGGGCAGTTTGTCACCGATTTCTGTCAAGAAAATCCTGTCCTTGTTTTCAATTGGGTCATAGTTTCCCGCGTACCCTGAAAATCTGTTTATAGCCTATAAAAGTCTTGGCTGATAGTAATGTGGGTAATGGGTCTCATGGGAAGGATCATTGTTGGCCTGCTTGGCCTATACGAAGAACTTGGCTTTATGAATCCGGCGGCCGAGATATTTTATGTACCATGCCTCTACTCCCATCGCCGTGATCACTTTCCGCTACAGGTAGCGTGCAAGGATCCGGAGCTCGGCGAATGCGATATCTTATCTCTATACTCAGCACGCAGTTTTCTGGTTGGGCCAAAGTGCAACAACCAGTCGAGGCTGGTCTAGGGCCTGTTTTACGAGGGCTTCAGGGCTGTCTACTCCATCCTTGTGCCTCTGAAACAGGTCGGGCCCTCACACGAACAGACAATATTGCAAACACACGGGCTGAGGCTCGCTGAGTAGATGGCCTGAATTTTTGCGGAGTTTAGTATTTGAATTGATCCATACATGGGAATTCGATTCAACCTCGACGCCACGTGCTTCGAGGACGACCCCGACTCGTCCCCGCCACTTGTGTCATGGACATCGCCCGACGCCATGTCCCACCCCTTGCCGTCGCATCCGCAGCCATCGCAGTTTTCTCCTTGACACCATCAGTCTCACAAGCCCCCCTTGTCCTGCTCCTCTCCACTGTCCTCTTGCAATCCTCGATAAATCCTTCAGCATGGCTGCAGACTCTCACCAGCTACACACTGACTCTGAGCCTCGCCTCGACACTAGCGCGTCTCGCCCCCTCCCTGACCGCTTTGTCCACCCCGTTCATCTCCATACTAATCCTAGTCTGTGGCTCTCTCATCTCCACCTTCTCTACCCTCCTCCCTATCATCTTCTATGCCGCCATAGCGCCATCTCTGAGTCCAATTCCCCACGCATTTCTTTTCCCTGACTATGTGGACGACGTGGCTCGCCGTCACGGCCCATTCAAGTCCTTTTGGACGATTAGCAGCCTGGTCACCCGTACTGGGCGGTGATGCCTACCGCTGGATGGTGCCCTATCTGGGAGTCCCTGGTCAGGACTGGATCACTGCGTGTTTTGCAATCATATTGGCCAATCTCCTTCAAGAAACCGGTTGGAATTTCCAGCTAGGGTATGACAACCGTAGAGACCCAGACAGTTTTGGGAAAGACGACCCGGTATCTGCTTTGATCGATGTCAGTGGAGATCACGATGACAGGCGTAGACCCCTTCCTCAACGGGATCTTCTTGATGATTTGCGCCCCCCCGTTTCTAGCGTTAACGAGGCAATCGATCCCATCGATTCCAACGGAGTGGTAGACACTCAACTCCTCCCTTCCTCATCCACCCTTCCGGAATACCACTCTAGATCGCATCCCACCTTTTCGAGCTCTCGAAGCGCTGACCCACGTCGAGCCACAACCATCGCCACACTATCTCTCGTCCTTGCTGCTCTCGCTCTTCCTTCCCGATTCCTCTCCCCCGGCGCGCCCGGTTCCTCTCTGCCGCACACCTCGTTCCCATCACCCCATACCACAGATGTTTCTCTCGCATGCATACTCCCACCTCCGACAAACCCCCTCTCCAACGATCCCAAGTCATCCTTCGAAGCCTACCTCGCAGAGTCCCGCGTTCTCGGCTCGTTCGGCGCGTATTCATCTGTGGCCCGAGAGTGCAGTCCAATTCGAGAACTCCAAGGACAGAGCGGAAGGCGTAGAGGCAGTAAGGGCCGTCGCGGCGCAGTATGGAATATGGATCGGGGTGGGCTTCGAAGATCCTGTGCCCCGTGCTGATCGTCACGGTGGGAAGGGGAAGAGGAGGAATGGTGTGATATTGGTAGACAGTGACGGGATTGTGATGGAGCATTATAAGAATCATATCGTGCCTGGTGAGTACGCAGCGGGAGATCAGTCTTCCTTGCGGCGGATTGTTATTAGGGTAGACAGGGTATTGACAATCGCACTTTTTTTCTGGTTCTCTTACTCACTTACCAGTCACGGAGTCGTTCTCCATCACTCCATCGACCGAGCCACCCACGGTACATACGATTCAGATCCCCTACGGGTTTAGGCAGGGAAGGAAGCACCAATATCCGAAACGGCCACTATCCTTGACGGCGTCGATATGTCTTGACTTTGCGCATCCCGGGGGGCTTCTGACCCTTGGGGAGCGGCCGGATGTCATCCTAGCGCCGGCGAGTACGTGGGATGCGAGCATTGGGGAAGGTATGGTCCAGCAAGCGCGCATGCGGGCCGATGAAGTGGGCGCGACGCTGCTTTGGTGTGATGGGGGTGGAAGTGCCGGAGAGGGTGTTAGTGCGGTGGTTGGGAGGGGGGAGACTGGGGAGAGCGTGGGAAGGAGAAGCTTTGTGAGGACAATTGGAATCCCATGGCTAGGTGGTGATGAAAGCGATGACAGGGTGGTGGCGGGAAGGACATTGTATGCTCGGGGTGGAGATGCTTTGGCTCTTTCCTTGGTGTGGGCGTTAGTCTTGGGAGCATGGGGTGCCGGGAGACTTGCGGATACCTTCGGACACGAAGGCCACCGTGCAACAAAAGAGGTGATGGTACGTTTCAACAGGCGTATTCGTGATGGGATTAGCTGGGTGAGGGAACGCATTCGTTCTGCGAGGGAACGCAGGGCTGTGGCCTCTGTCCAAGAACCAAGCCTCATCGAGGTTGCCTAAATAGGTGGATGCTTCTCGGAGATTGCTTGCTGGTTTTTGTCTGCATTTCTCCAGTGTAAACTTAGTATGTACCCAGTTGAATATATACCAGCATGCCTAATAAATATGGGGAGGGATGGCGCAGCTTGGATATGCTGCGTTCAGAAACTCATCGCGTTTCATGTGGGTATTCAGCATTCAGAGATACAGATGTATGAAGGGGACACAAAGAAGTGGTATTACATACTATACGTATACGGAAAGAACGCGAAGTGGCCACTATTATGAAGTACCCACCATCGAGAAATCCACAGTGTCGGAGTTCAACACTCCATCACCTTCTAGGAGATCAGCCGAATCCGCACCAAAGTCAGGCGTGTCGTCCAAGAGTTGAGTATCCAGTCCAGCTCCATCGTCTTCGCCATTGAGACCGCCAAGCTGAGCAGACGGCGACATGCCGGATTGCGAAAGGATGGGGAAGCCCAACTCGTCCATCGGTCCCCCTGGCGCAGGGCCCGGTAGGACCATTTCTTCTTCTTCTTCTTCTTCCTCCTCCTCCTCCTCGTCGACATTGCGCTGCATCTGCATCATGGAATCGACAATGGGTCCTTCAGATATGACCGCGCCGGTGGCGGACGTATTTGGCGGTGCCATGGACTGTCCGATCCCGAGCCTGTCGCCATCTGCGAGCTCTCCCTCGCCCTCGGCTGGGGAATCCCCTTCGGGCTGCTCGGCGTCTGCTTCCATCGCGTCGCCCTCGGGAGGACGGAAGCGAGTCGCGCATCTTCGAGGTCTTCGTCTAGTACCACCACAGGGTGCTCCGCCGTGTCATCTTCATCATCACTGAAGTCCTAATAACCAGAACAATTATAGCATGAACAAAGGACAAAGGCCATTCAACGCTCGCTTTTGACAACGAAGCAGAACAACAGGGAAGGACGGGCAACACACACATATTTTCGGTCAGTCTTGACCCACTTGAGGATCTTGTACGACGAGCCCGGTAGTCCATTTTTCGGTGTCACCCATTGTTGTTGCCAGCACTGTTAAGAATATAGAGCAAGAATAAGCATCACAATTCCTGAACCTGATCAGCAATCGTGAACAATAGAAAATCGTGTTTAGAGATATGGGATGGGGAGTGACTGACATCCACTGGTTGTAGTCTCTGACGACGGTCTCGTTCGTATGGTGTCCGCAATGGGAATCCTCGTCTATTCGACATTTTCTTTTCTGGTCAAAGCATAGATCACGTGAGGGTGTATTACGTAATATATCCTCCAACGCGCCGGGTGACCAGGGACGATCGGGGCCCAAAGGGCCTCGAGGGGTCGGTTGGGATGATTATTATTATTCTTTTCGTGAGCCTCTCAGGGTCCTGACCTCGCGCCAGGAGCGAGCCTAGAAACCCATGGGCAGGCCCTAATCGCTTTCTTAAATAGATTCTGTAGCCCTTCCGGATCTGAGTTCAGACCTGAAAATCCCTAGTTTTGAGCTCAGCTCAGAGGGTCCATGCATATGGACAATGGACTGAACAATAGGTCGATTTAGTGCGCTGGGTGGAATTTGGCGCAATTATGTAAACAATGATTATGTAAATAATTAATTATGTAAACAATTACCTGTGCTGAATCGAATCCCGATACATTTCACCGCGACTTCAACGCAGCTCTTGCAGACGACAATTTTTGCACTCGAACTCATCTCTTAGGTATTTCTGATTATGGATCGCTTCTTCATCAGTAAGTTTGATCTCAAGTTTTTGCTACAATACTACCGTGCTTATATCCTCTCTTTTCAGCCACTGGTTCTGGGGGTGTCGGGGCTGGTGCGGGGGTCGCTATTGGTGGGGCGGGAGGGGGGGTTAGGATTGCCCCTCTGTCCCGTGGTAACTGTGAGTATTCCCCGGTCACCCTTCTCTGGATCCCTGACCCATAGCCAGTCTACCCGAGTTCTGCTTCTATCGACCTTTTGAACACTCTTCCTCGAGCGGAGTATGCGAGCCATGACTCTGTCCGCGAGGACGCTCCGTTGCCATGTCTCACGGGCACTCGCGTCGCTATATTGGCCGAGATCAGGTCATGGGTGGAGAGCGCAAATGGAAAAAACCCGCCTGTATACTGGCTCAACGGTCTCGCTGGAATCGGCAAGTCGGCGATTGCGAAATCGGTCGCTGATCAAGCAGAAGAGGGGGGACTGCTTGGTGCAACTTTCTTCTTTTCTCGAGCCGACAGGCCTTTGTGTGATCCGCAACTCGTCCTCCCGACAGTCGCCTTCCAACTCGCTCAAGCGGACGCCGAGTTCAATGTGGTTATCACCCGTGCTATACGACGGGATAGGGCACTTGGGGACAAGAAGCTATTACCTCAGCTTAACGGGTTGATCTTAGAGCCTCTCCTGAAGATCAATCCGAATCGACGGCCCGTGCTCATCATCCTTGATGCCCTCGATGAATGTGAGGATAACGCTGGAGAAGTTCTACGACTTCTGTTTTTGCTTGCCGCCCGAATACCCTTTCTCCGTATCTTAATCACGAGTCGACCAGAGCCCCACATATCCTCGGTGTTCGATGAGACTTTGAACCACGCAAAGACCGTTCTTCATGATGTCGAAGTTTCGGATATTCAGCAGGACATCTTCTTTTACCTCCGCACTAAATTGGCGCAAATTCCACGCCAGCTTGGTCTTCGTATGGATGCTAGTTGGACAACGAGAGAGGAGATAAATTCGCTGGTCGAGAAGTCGGGGAAGTTCTTCGTTTACGCCGCCACATCGATTCGTTTCATTGGTGACGATAGCGTGCTAGACCCTCGTCGACAACTAAACCTTATACTTGGTCCCCAAACTGCCCAAGAGATGGATGCTGCACCTTATAAGTTGGTGGACGCCCTTTACATGGGCGTACTCCACAACTCCGTTTCCAATTCTAACCGTCGAGACTTCCTGGAGCGGTTTCAGGTCGTTGTTGGGGCCATCGTTTTTCTACATGAACCTCTCCCCCTACACTCGTTGGCCGGGTTTGTCTCCTACGAATTGGATGAGATTTACACTGTCCTGAGCCCTCTTCGGTCCATCATTATTGTCCCCACTAATATATGGGAGGCCCCTCGTATTTATCATCCTTCCTTTCGTGACTTCATCACCGATCCTGTGCGATGCTCTGATCCTGCCTTCGTCACTGTCCCGGGCCCAGAGAAAGAACGGTGGTATGCGATTCGGTGCTTTGAGCTCTTGGGAGTATTTCTCAAACGAGACATAGCTGGGATCTCGAATCCGTCACATCTCAATGGGGAGGTCGATAGGTTTGACCAGAAAGTGAACGATGCTCTCTTACCTGAGGTGCAGTATGCGTGTCGATACTGGGCGTCGCACCTATCCCATGTAAAGTTCGGAGATGAGACGGTGGTGCAAGCACTGCATGAGTTTTCGACACGGTCTCTTTTGTGGTGGTTCGAAGCAATGAGTCTGATTGGTGGTGTCTCTACTGCTATACCCGCTATGGAAGAAGCGCACCACTGGGCAGTAAGTCTGTTCATTTTTGATCCTTGCGCTGACTAATAGGCAATGATTCACTATTACAGATAAACTCGAAATGCGCGTCGACTCTTTGTTACCATACTGGCTGACGCACGCCGGTTCATTCTTGCTCACGGCGAAGTGATAAAAGCAAGCGCGCTGCACGTATACGAATCCGCTCTACCATTCACACCCCATGACACCGCGTTGTACCGGACCTATTCCCACGAAGCCAGCAACTGCATCCGTGTGGTCCAAGGACTAGGAGTCTGAATGGCCACCTGGTTTGAGTAGTTTACTTGGCCATTCTGAGGCAGTCAAGTCTATTTCATTTTCACCAGATGGCAGCCGATTAGCGTCGGGTTCCGCAGATTTCTCAGTGCGATTGTGGGATGGCATCTCCGGCGCACCAATTGCAACGTTGAAAGGGCATTCCCGGTCGATTACATCTATTGCATTTTCACCAGATGGTCTACAGCTAGCATCGGGCTCTGGGGACCACTCTGTACGATTGTGGGATGCAGTGTCAAGTGCATCCCTTGCAATATTGGAAGGCCATTCTGACTGGGTTATGGCAGTTGCATATTCACCAGATGGCTTGCGCTTGGCTTCGAGTTCCTATGATTGTTCTGTACGACTGTGGGATCCCATATCTGGTTTGTCCACTACACTAAAGGGACATCATGGGCCAGTTGTATCAATTACATTCTCACCAGATGGCTGGCAATTGGCCTCAGGTTCCTCAGATTGCTGTGTGCAATTGTGGGATGTGAAGTCTGGTGCATCTATAGCAATTCTAAGAGGCCACTCTGGACCTGTTCAGGCTACTGCATTTTCACTAGATGGTTTGCAGTTGGCTTCAGGCTCACATGATTGCTCAGTGCAATTGTGGGATGCTATTTCTGGTGCATCCATTGCAAGACTGCAAGGCCACTCTGGGCCAGTTACATGCATTACATTCTCACCAGATGCTTTGCAACTGGCTTCAGGTTCCTCTGATTGCTCTGTGCAATTGTGGGATGTTAGAGGCAGCAAGTCCATTGCAAAACTAGAAGGACATTCTAGAAGGATTCATGCTATTGCATATTCTCCAGATGGTTCACAACTGGCCTCTGGCTCCTCAGATCATTCTGTGCAATTATGGAATGCAAAGTCTGGCACATCTATTGTCACACTCAAAGGCCATTCCTTGCCGGTTCTCTCTGTTGCTTTTTCATCCAATGGCTTTCGACTGGCTTCAAGTTCCTATGATTGCTCTGTGCGATTATGGGATCCATTATCACATGCATCTGTTGTTGAATTGGAATGTCATTCTCAGCTGGTTCAACTCATTACATTTTCACCAGATGGTTTGCGACTTGCCTCAGGATCCTATGATTGCTCAGTGCAATTGTGGGATGCACTGTTGGGTACATCCATTGCAACACTAATAGGCCACTCTGAGCCTGTTACATGTATTGCCTTTTCACCAGATGGCATGCAGTTGGCATCAGGCTCTTATGATTGCTCAGTGCGATTGTGGAATGCCATGACTGGTGCCTCCATTGCTACACTACAAGGCCATGTGGTGTCAACTACAGATATTTCACTTCCACCTGATGTCTTGCGACTAGCTTCCGGCTTTGACCGTCTCTCCATTGAATTCTGGAATGCCGTGTCTGTGGCACCCATCACAGGAACAGCGGGCCATTCCCTCTGGCTCACATCAGTTGTGTTTTCACCGGATGGCTCGCGACTGGCTTCGGGCTCCTATGATTGCTCTGTGCGATTGTGGGATGTTATTTCTGGTGTGCCTATTGCAACACTAGAAGGCCATTTTGGGCCTGTTAAATTTATTGCATTCTCGCCGGATGGTTCTCGACTGGCTTCAAGCTCCTCGGATCGCTCTGTGCGATTGTGGAATGGCATGCATGGTGCGGCCATTGCAACACTCCCTCATTCCTCGCCGATTACATTCATTGGGTTTTCATCCGATGGTTTGCAACTGGCTTCGGGCTCAAAGTATCATCCTGTGCAATTTTGGGATGCTGTATCTGGCACGCCCGCCTCCGTACCAGAAGATGATTCCTGTCAATTATCAAAAATGTATCGAGTGGCATCTGGTCTCTCGATGGTCAATGGATACAGGTACAGCATCCTTTGGAATACCGTGTTAGACGCGTTTGTTGTATTCCTTCACTCTATTCTCCAAGCACTCCTATCACAGTTCCTCATCTACCCACTGTTTCCCAGCTTGCGATTGGCTGTAGGGATGGTCGCATTCTAATTCTTGATATTCCACGTGAGAAATATTTGTAGACTAGTAAATATATTGTCCTGGTGAAGGGACCATTTCTTTGTTGCCGATTTGGCTCCTTAGTATCGAACCGCTATAGCCAAGAGGGAACGTAATGCGGCAGAACGGTAGTCCTGGGACACCATTTCCTCACATTTCGTCCGGCACCCTTGCTCTCATAAGTCAGCCAATCAAAACAACCAATGACAGAATAGAGACGTGCGTTGACAAGGATGGAGAGTCCCATGTTAGAACATCCGACTAAGGAGAAGGTCCCATTGGACCGGAGAATCGGAATTCACGGTCCACAATCCCTCGTTGCAAAGAATTAAGTGGTGCCGACGCGTTCCAGAGGCACTTCTCTATACGACCTCCAAATTCACCGTGTCGCTCTCTTCCTTGCCGGACCCTCCCAACCTATGGCCTCGATCCTCGGTGTCTCCCTATCGCGATGCGGATTCGAGGGAAATGTCAACGTACCATCAAGATTGGAAAAGATCCTGAGTGGGCGTGCGAGATCGGGAAGAATAACAGAGGACTACTCGGCTAACAGAACGGGGTAATGGGGCGTAGGATCCTATTGCCCTGAGTCCGAGCCTTTTCCTAACATCTTAACAAAAGACAGTCCTCGCAATTATACTGTTGTGCCGTGTTTGGAAGGCACCAACAGACGCCACCATCTTTAACTATTGCAGCTTCATCCAAGGAGACTCGTCCAATGTCTTCCGCCTCCTCGGCTCGCGATCGCCTCGTGATGGAACCTCCGCGCCGTCCAAAGCGACGACTCTTGAGTGGTCTGAACTCGCACGACGTCTTGAAGAAGCAACGCGTATATCCACCATTCCCGTCTCCCGTGCAATGAGTCCTTTAACTTACTCCTTCGCCGACATGAGAGACACGCGTGTGCACAGCTTGAGATTATTAATGATTCTGGAACAGTAGAATGTGCGGTCTGAATATCATGCATTCGATTTCCTCTTCGAGCAGCGCTGACTACTTAGACGAATGTTCTCAGCTCTTTTCGTATATCTTAACGAGTACTTATCGATCGGGAGGCATCCTGCTAGGTAAGTCCTATCGTTTATTGTTTCGTTTCCTTGGCCTGATGACCGCCATGTGTTGTTTATGAAGCTGACCATCTTATTGACCATGCTTCCGTCTCGCGGAACCATTGCAAGATATATGCGTCAGTCTATAATTTCGTCTCTTTCGACCTGTCCCTTCGATCATGCAGCATGACCGTAATACTAGACTGATCGTTGCGTTAGAATCCAGGCTGGAACAGACCGCGGTGGGATTATAATCAGCTGCCAGGCAACATCACCTTCCTACACCTTTGTAGATCAGGCTGGTCTCATAATTTATTCCCCTAAGGAAACTTAGGTACCTGGAAAGAACGGACTCCTCTGGAATGATCACCGAATACGATCCGGTGCCAGTATCATCTTGCTTCACAATGACACCATCAAGATCGAAACTGCAGATACCCATCGAAGTCGGTGCCTGTCCCTTATTTGTTGGCCTCGTTTTATGTACCCTTTCTCGTGTGCAGAGTTCACTTGTTATCACTTGAAGCCTCCACCTGGCCAGACCAAGAAAGAGATGTTGCTCTTGGACACGGACGTGAAATCCCCGGTGACCTGTCCATCCACGCTTCATTGCAAGTGCCAATTCTTCTGACTGGGATATTTGTAGGGTCTAGCGCCTTTTGTGATAAAGCCACATGTCCTCGGGGAGTAAGTCCTTATACGATCCCCTTTTGAATCTTTCCACTCACGGATGACGCAGTGGGGCACATGCTACAGTAAGACTGGCTGTCGACTCATTGACTCACCGTCAGGTTGCGTGCAAGAGTATTCGGGTCGCTGGAGGGAACGAGGATATTATGAAGGAAGTGGAAATTTTAGGTGCTCTAAAGCATGTGCGTGATTCCTCTCAATTGGGTCCCTTGACTATTTAATATTCCTTCTACAGCCGAACATCAACGGCATTCTTCACCACGCTTCGACACCCCGCACATTGTAAGATCGATGTATTGCAACGCAATGTGTACATCTCATTCATCTCCTCACTAGATACATGTTCCTCGAACTTTGCACTGGCAGCGATCTGCATGTATGGCTCAGCGCTCGAACTACTCCGAGCGAGCCCGAATCAAAGTATATCGCATACCAGTTGATGCGCGGCCTGGCTGTGAGGCTACCTTGATCTGTCGGAGAATGTATCGATTTACTCTGTCTTTCTAGTATTTGCACGAGAACGATATTGCCCATCGAGGTCGGTGTCTTAGTCGTGGTCCTTAACGGACTTTCCTTACATTCCCCTCTCCACTGACCTCAATACTCGGTCCAGACCTCAAAGTAGGGACTGATATTTATTTCATGAGGGTAGCATATTTCACCTTCCCTCTCGCCTCTTCTAGCCTGAGAATGTTCTCCTCAAGACACCTGGTCGTTTCCCCCGAGTCCTAATTGCCGATTTTGGATTCAGTCGTTCTTCTGATATGAACTGCCGCCATGCTATCGTTGGAACGCCAGCGTACATGGCTCCCGAAGCTGTAAGGTCTGCGTTCGATGGGAGATCGTTTGACGATTTCATAGCAGATTATTGGAGTTTTGGTGTTGTTCTTTTCGAAATTCTTGCGTGAGTATCCTTCCTTGGATGTTCCCCTCGGAAGATTCCAATGATCTTGGCAGAGCTTTTCGACCCTTTGACATTTACGAGAAGGGCTCTGAAGCCAGTTGGATCGCATCGGACGATGGAGCGGGTCAGAGCGGGTCATTCAATGCTAGCGCTGAGGGTCCACGGTACGTTGGAAGTATTTCCCGCAGTAGGGTTCAGGGTGGTCGTTCCTTGCATTTATCTGGCCGAAGAACACACGTCGACGGACGCTCGAGTTTCGAAAGCGTGGATGTCCACGAACCTGCGCATTTCTCGACTCCTCGCTCTCGACAATCGATGAAGGTGGATCCTGATCTCGCCAGACGGATCGTTCATGAGGAGCCCACGTATGATCCTGATGTGTGGTCTTCGATGCCGAGCGGTTCGTCGTATCCTTTATTACGTTCCTCATTCTTGGTGTCATATCACTGTGTGGTCGAGGCCTATCCTCAACCCATCTCTCATTTTGTCTCGACCCTCATCATATTTGTGCAGCCCACCATCTCGTCTCTGGGTTACTCCGTAAATCACCCACTCTCCGATATACCATTTTCCAAGCTCTCGAATGCGCGTGGATCACAGAACATAGCGATATTCTCCAGCAACGATATCAGAAACACGTTTCAGGACCCTTCTATGAATCATCTGCCGTGTCTCGAGTTACTGCATAATAGGGTACGATCATTCGGGGGACCGACCAGAAGGGAGGGATCCAATCTATGGCTTGCTTTCGTCGTCACGTTGATGCTGGGCTTTGGGCAAATTATTTCTCCTCGGCAATGCTCGGGATTGGATTGTCCTTGGTCTTTGGTCTTCCGTCGCAATCCTGCCTCCTTCCTCTCGTGCTCACAGTTTCTTTAACGGATAAGGTCTCCAGACTGGCATACTCCTTGTTCTCTTGTATTTGTATACCACTTAGAGCTACATTCCAAACAAGTTCCTCCCTTCGTGTTGTTATTGCTACGTGTTCAGGCCTTCAGGAACTTGCTGTGGACTGTCGAATCATAGTATTAAGGTGTCGTCATTTTCTGGATACTGTAGTGTTTTTATTGGGAGACATACATTTGATATGCTCCGGCACAAAAGTGGAAATCTTTGATGTCAAGCGAATCCGCAGGATGAGATAGTTAAGAATAGGGAATAGTGACCTGGGTACAAACTCACAAAGTAGTAGCTATGATCGTAGCCTGGCTGTTCGCGCACGTCCACTTGAGATTCAGTGAAACCTGCAGAACGTGCGGCCGCACCTGTTCATGGATGTGTTTAATGTTATTGCATCAGGAGACAATATTTATGCATAGATATCGAACGGATCGGGGGGGAGTGTACGCACTGAAGTTCTCGGGGAGAAGTTGGCCGGCTTTTGTAGAATTTATCCTCGTTACCCTAACATTCAATGGCGAAAGTTCAACTAGTTATTCCGAACCAAACCAGAAGTAATAAAAATAAAAGAACGATCGAAGAGGGCGGCGCACATAATCAATAAGGATGTTCAGATTCTTTCCTTTTGCGGAGGCGATGAGTTCTGTGGAATCGTATGCCTTTCCTTCGTCGATTCCGCCGGTTAGATATCCTGTGAAAGCTTTCTGTCCCCAGGGTGCTTGTGTCGGGTTGAGGATGGGGCGAATCCAGACCCAGACCGGTATTTGTCTGTGTTACGGAGGTAGAGGCTAATGGCGCCGTGGCCTCCCATCGAGTGACCGAAAATGGATTCTCTGGTGAAGTCCTGGGATCGACGAAAATGAGGAATATTCAAAGTCCACAAGTATCAATAGATAATTGGTAACGGTTGAAGCAGATTTCATACGAGGGGAAGATCGAGCGATTGGAGCGCCTTTGGAAGTTCCTTCACCACATAGTCGTACATGTTATAATGCTTGGAGTATATCGGATTGGTTGCATTGATATAAAATCCGGCGCCTTGGGATAGCATAGATGGATGAATCCATATCTAAATGAATGCTTATGCGAAAAGGACAACAATACCCACCTGTACCGAAATCCCAGCTATCGTCTTCCCCTTCAGCGCCAGCACCACGTGGAGAGGTATCAGGGAAGACTAGAGCGATACCTTCCTGAGCGGCATCCCTCAAAAACCCGCCCTTCCATGGCCTATACAATATCGTAAGATCGAGCGATCAATGGCGCGTCAGCCTGGCATTACCCGGAAATGGTGAGATAACGAATGCACCGCTCACGCCGTATCCTCGGTGCACTCTAGGCCAGCCAAATAGTACAAAATGGGAAATTTAGAAGACTCAGATGCGGATGGGAGGAAGACGTTGAATTTCGCATCGAGTCCACCGAGAGAGTCTGCCTTTGTGCATTTTTTTTATTATCAGTTTCGAACTGTGGGCTCTAAAGTGCTATTCGAGGCTGAACACCTTAAAGGTATATTTCGAGAGGATCCCACCAAATGTCTTGTTGCTCGCTATCTTGGTCACCGACACCGACATGGTTTGGACTTGGACGGAGGTGTTTATATGCCGGAAACTCCTCGGCCCGCTCCGGGACGCCCCACGGCTCCCCGACGTCATGACTGGCTGCTTGAGGAACTTTATCGTATCGGTGCCCGAGGATACGCAGCATCCTTCCGCCAATTTCCTCGACCATCTGGCTGAGCCTATTATCTGGGTGCCTCACGAAATTTCGCATGGGTGACAGTTGAACAACCATTGATCACCCTACCAATTTCAGAATGGCGGTTTCCAGAGTCGGCATGGTCATCCTGAAAACATGGCTCTGGCTCGAGAATAGCTGAACCCTGGCTCTGTTTCATGTGAAATTTTCGGCCGAGCCCACAAAAGCAGAATGGCAGAACAGCCCTCCGAAAAGCGGATGAGGTGCGATTGGCGAACAGAGGGGTCTTCAATTCGGGAGATAATTTGGCCCCCTCGTCTCTTACCGTGAGAACGCTGGCACACAAAAGTCTTTCATCCAAAAGGTGGTTCCTTAGTATCCACACTTATTCGCAGGTCCCGCCCTTTTTTCTTGATGTCGTGATGGTAGAAAGTGGATGAGAAACTGGGCAGTTCAGACGAATTGAAGGAGAGGAAATTTCCAAAAAGGAAAACTCAGCGTCTGAACGTCTGAAAGCAATGCCGGATGATATCGAGCTCAGATAGCTAAAAAAAAAAAAAGGGGGGGGGGGGGGTGTTCCCGTGAAGCCATTCTACAAGCTTACGTAACTTCAGACAGAGGTCTTTGACGTCATAGTTCTTAACTTCACCATGTTGAGGACAGGCATGTTCGGTGTTGGTCTCAGGCTTGCACCGCCGCAGGCGCTTCGAAGGAGTGAGTGAACGGTGGGCTGTGGGGGACCACGCTGACTGGCGTGGTAGCTCCAATTGCGCTCATTCGCGCCACGCAAGTCAGGTTCACGCCAACCCGTCAAGCATCCCAGCAAGGCAGTAAAGAGCTCCCTTCAGTAGCAAAGAATGCGAAAGACGAAGTGATGCATATTGCGGGAGACTTTGCAAAGATTATTTCCGGAGGGCAAACTGCTGAGGACCACAGAGACATGGCCAAGAAGAATCAAGGACACTCGACAGGCATGAGCGAGGACTTTGTAAATTTCCATCGTCTCAATCGTGTGTTGCTAGCGTAGACTCTAACCTTTAATTCAATCATGCAGATTAGCTTGACATCGCTGATTGCATCGCGTGTCCCCAAACATGTATTCGTTATGGGCCTCGCAGGATCTCTCCCCTACCTTGGCACTACGCTCTCCACACTATATCTGGCCCGTCAAGCTGGTCAAGCTTCCGTCGGCGCAATGTGGAACATATCACCCGACGTAGCCGCCGAGTTCCTCGAAGCCTCCATGAATATCCAAGTCACCTATGGCGCAATTATTCTTTCGTTCCTGGGCGCCCTCCATTGGGGGATGGAGTTCGCAGGGTATGGAGGGTCGCAAGGTTATCCGCGCTTGTGGCTTGGTGTCGCCCCACTTCTCGTTGCGTGGCCTACGCTCGCACTCGAGCCGAATATGGCCCTTGTAGCCCAATGGTTCGCCTTCACAGCCCTCGTAAGTCCCCCATAGTGTCTGTCCTGTCTATCCTGTCAGGCAGGGAGATGTGACACATAACGCATGGATGATCCATTACTGCGTAGTGGTACGCAGACATGAAGGCGACGACAGCAGGATGGACACCAACGTGGTTCTCGCAATATCGTTTCTACCTCTCCATCCTTGTTGGTGGATGCATCGTCTCGACGCTCTTCGGTCTCAGCCACTTCAGTCCGAGGACAGACAGCATACTCCAGAGAGATCTTCACGAACTCCGCAGGCTTGGAGGTAATGGGGTGCCAACAGACCGCAATGGCCAATATCAGCAATCCTCTTTCCCGACAAGGACTCTTCCAGACGATTCCGAGGTCGTGACAGTTCCTGCTTTAGATTCGGATCCAGGGTACGTGAAGTTGGTCCACCTCCACAAGGACCTTTCGAACGAGGATGGAGAACGTGAGGAGGCAGGCACTCTGGGACATAATACTGGATCAGCAGGAGAGAACCACACCCATGTCGAGCAGCTCTAGCCCAGACGGAACCGGTAAAAGAAAGAGCCGGAAGGCAAAACACGGTGGACCAAATGAGGCTGAGGCTGATTGCCAGTTACCACAGCAGGAGCATCCAGTCGGCTTTTTTTTGTCTCGTAGCAAAGTTGTATCCGTGTATGATCTGTGCTGTGTTCCCTTGATAGAAAATTGGTGCCTGACTAAAACTAGTCGATGTTGAGTCCTTTGAATAAGAATTCTTAGGGTGGAATCAATTTGGTTGCGGTCGCTGGTCGCCCTAGATTTAGTGTCTTTGAAACTTTACGGAATATGCGTCTCTCTGTTCGTGAGCTCGATAAGCTTGTAATCTACCAGGCCGGGTCTCTCGCCCAGCGCCGCCTGGCCCGCGGTCTCCAGTTGAATCTCTCAGAGGCAACAGCTCTTATCGCATTTCAGCTTCAAGAGCGAATTCGCGATGGCGCGCACACCGTTAGCCAACTCATGCAATTGGGAAAAGAGCTACTCGGGAGGAGGCACGTCCTTCCCGGTGTTAGTGCTCTTATGAAGGACGTACAAGTAGAGGGGACATTTCCTGACGGGTGCACTCCCTCTGTCTCCCTGGTCTCCAATCCCTTCCAGAACTAATGAATTGGGGTGTGGTTGATTTATTTTCCCCAGAGTTTTTCTCGTTACCGTGCATGATCCCGTTTGCACGGATACATTGTCACTGGAAGGCGCGCTCTATGGATCGTTTCTCCCTGTCCCATCTAATGACATATTCCCACTCTCACCGCCTGAGGCGTATTCTAAGAAATCCGCCCCCGGGCCGTCGTCGTCCGTCGTGAACCGATCGTGCTGAATCAAGGCCGCGAAAAGGTCGTCATTAAAGTGACGAATACGGGTGATAGGCCCATCCAGGTGCGTTTCATTAAACGATCTTCAACTTGCTTCTTGAATTAGGATCTTCTAACAAGTGTATGGGATACATCATTGATGGCAGATCGGTTCGCATTACCACTTCATCGAGACGAATCCAGCGCTCGTGTTTGACCGAGCACGATCCTATGGTAAACGACTGGATATTCCAGCTGGTACGGCCGTGCGATTCGAGCCAGGCGACACCAAATCCGTCACCCTCACCGGCATATCAGGCTTCAAGCATATTTCAGGTGGTAACAATCTCGCCACGGGGACATATGACCTCAGCCGTGTAGAAGGTATTGTCGTCAATCTAGTCCAGAAAGGGTTTGGGAACGTCCCGGAACCCCATGCGCTCACTATTCCCGCCGGCTCTGGTCCCCAGAGGACGGACAAGACGATGACCCGCTGAAGCGTACGCGAGCATGTTTGGCCCTACGACAGGCGATCGTGTCAGACTCGGAGATACCAGTCTTTGGGTCGAAGTCGAGAAAGATATGACGACCTATGGTGATGAGTGTAAGTTTGGTGGTGGGAAGACGCTGAGGGAGGGTATGGGCCAGGCCACGAACCGTACTGCCGCCGAAGCTTTGGATCTCGTTATCACGAACGCTCTCATTGTTGATTGGTCTGGAATATACAAGGTCTACTTCTTCTTGATCCGTTTGTTATTATTTTTCTGACCCCTTCGTTGGTGAAATTTGCAGGCAGATATAGGGATCTCGAAAGGAACCATAGTGGACATCGGAAAAGCTGGCAACCCAGATGTGATGGGCAATGTCTCCCCAAAATTGATCGTTGGATCATCGACGGAAGTGATCGCAGGCGAGAAACTCATCGTAACAGCGGGTGGGATCGATGCCCACGTGCACTACATCTGTCCACAGCAATGGCCCGAAGCTCTCGCTTCGGGTGTGACGACTATGATTGGAGGGGGGACGGGTCCGAGTGCTGGCACATCCGCGACGACGTGCACGCCTTCTCCGTTTTATATGCGACATATGCTGGCGGCTACGGATGGGATTCCTATGAATTTCGCATTTACTGGAAAGGCTAGTGACATTTTCCCTCGATCTTCATGAGCCATATCTTCATGTTCAATCATGTTCTCGTCTGTGTGCTGCTCTTCAGGGAAATGACTCCGGAATCAAAGCTTTGGAGGACGTCGTCAAAGCTGGCGCCGCTGGGCTCAAATTGCATGAAGTAAGTCACATCTGCTTTTCAATCCCTCTCGCCTAATCATTTCTGAATTCTTGGGATCCAGGACTGGGGATCCACCCCAGCAGTTATCGAGAAAGCTCTCGATGTTGGCGACAAATACGACGTGCAGGTCAACATACATACCGACACTCTCAACGAGAGTGGGTTCGTAGAGAGTAAATTCGTTCATCTTTTGCGATGGAGTCTGGGTCTGATTCAAGCGTTCTTCAAGGCACTATTGCTGCTTTTGGCAACCGAACGATCCATACATACCATACCGAGGGAGCTGGTGAATTTCCGAGATTGCTGAACATTCTTAGAGTCTCTGACATTTTTCATCGAATAGGTGGTGGACATGCACCCGATATCATCGTCGTTTGTGAATTGGACAATGTACTTCCTTCGTCAACGAATCCCACGCGCCCGTATACTAGAAACACGCTTGATGAACACCTTGACGTGAGTCATTGTTGGATATCGAGATGAATGGCTTGCCTGACGTATGACGCCTCTAGATGCTCATGGTGTGCCACCACCTCGACCGATCTATTCCTGAAGATCTGGCCTTCGCTGAGTCTCGTATCCGTGCCGAAACCGTTGCAGCAGAAGATGTGTTACACGACACTGGAGCCATCTCTATGATCAGCTCTGACTCGCAGGCTATGGGACGTGTGGGGGAGGTCGTCACTCGCACGTGGCGCACAGCGAGCAAGATGCGAAGTGTCCGCGGCCCTCTTGCTGAACTTGGCGATGAGGAGGGACGTGACAATGGAAGGGTCAAGCGGTATATTGCCAAGTATACAGTCAACCCGTAAGTGGAGATCCGATTTTCTTCTCCATAAAACCGATATTAATTTCGTTGTTTTCCTTGGCAAGTGCTATCACTCATGGTGTTAGCCATCTTGTGGGCTCCGTGATTCCTGGACAGCTTGCCGATTTGGTATTGTGGCGTCCAGAGAATTTCGGTGCCAAGCCCGAGATGGTTCTCAAATCTGGAGTAATCACCTGGGCACAGGTTGGAACCAAGTCACGGCTCGTTTCCCTCTTCAGTATATTGCTCACCATTTCTCTTTTATTATTGCTAATAGATGGGTGATGCGAACGCATCCATCCCAACCGTCCAGCCAGTTCTTCCCAGACCAATGTGGGGTGCGAATCCCGCTTCTGCTGCTTTGAACTCGGTCTCCTTCGTCTCCCGCGTATCGATTGCCTCTGGTGCGTTCACATTTTGTTTCGGATCAATTGGATCCCTTTACTCCTTATTCATGTCTCGTCCCTGTGCACATCTTATCCTCCATAGGTACAATCGCGTCTTATGGCCTGCAGAAGCGGGTCGAGGCCGTGGAAGGGTGCCGCACAGTCAGGAAAAGTTCCATGAAATGGAATGCCACTACGCCCAAGATGCATGTTGATCCAGAGACGTATGCTGTTAAGGCTGACGGCGTGCTGGCAGACGTTGAGCCTGCCGAGACCCTCCCTCTTACCAGGGCTTATAACATATTCTAAGGTATATATGTTTCGGGACACGTTGTCCTCCTTGGTGGACATGGTATGTGACGTGCATCTTCCTTTGTTGGCGGTGTTTGTATGAGTAGCCCATGTGCGTCATGTTCTGTCTGTCCCTCTTCTCTATTTTTTAGTGTAACTTGAGTTGTGGTGCAGTTTTCCATTGTGTTTGTGTTATATGAATGCATCTGAAGAAAATGACCACACTGTAATTTCTTTCATACAGCCAGCTGTGATAGACGAGGGGCATTCGTACGAAGATGAGACTCTCGAATCACGAATGTGGTTGCTTTCTCGTCGAGGCTAACGTCGAATACCGATGTACTACAGGAGGGTTATATAGTATAGAATTAAGTCTGAGTCTGAGATGCCTCGCCATTTCCCTCTTGCACGTCGTCTGCATTCTGTTCCAGCGCCTTTGTATAGGCCACGAGATGCGTAATTTCCCCATATCGAAACACCTCCCCGTAGAATGAGTTGTCTGGTTCCTTGGTGGGACCATTGCAACCGAAGAGACACTCGTGTTGTAAAGGTGGGGAAGAGAAGTCATCTCTGGTCGTGCATATCCTGTAGGTATGAGTCCGTCCCAAACCAGCGTTCGCAGAGATGCCCCGTGCGACACAACTAAGACGACGGCAGGCACGTCCACGTCCGAGGTGGAGGTGACTAGGGAAAGGATTTCGGTTTGCCACCAGAACATCAAGCGCCGGAGCAAGTCCTCTTTAGTTTCGACACTTGAATCTGGTTTCCACCCTTTCTTCACTCTAGTGCCTTGAAAGATCCCCATGTGCTGTCACGCAGACGAATGTCAGGTCCGCTACTATCCGATGCCATGGGACGATATCGTACTCGTTCACGCAAAAGAGTAGAGGGCTTGAGAACCACCCCTGGATGATATTGAAGAACGGCCCGTGCGGTCTATGACTCAACAATACCATTGGATGAGTCCCACAACCGTATGTATGGACCACAAGTCTAACTCACATCGGCAGCACGATGGGCATCACTAGAGAATGCGTGCGTGAAAGGGACGTCCTGCATGGCCTGCCCAATGATCTGTGCCTGCAGTTGGCCGTTCACATTCAACTGGGTATCGAGTTGGCCTTGGATGATATGAAGTGCGTTCTCTGCGGTCTGGGGGGGACCGGAAGTCAGGGCCAAAGTGGCGAAGCAGCATCGGAGCACACCTCGCCATGTCTCAGTAGATGTACAATCACAGTCTTCATGGAGAGTTTGAACTAAGATAATGGATGGACCTGAATTCTGTCGAGACTCTTGTGGAGGATCAGGTCCTATATCCTTGACCACAGAGGAATCACACTAGAATTATGAAATGTAGGCGGCGGCAAGTCAGTGCGTCGGACCTTGCCGGCTCTCAGGGGTCAAGCACTGCTCTCCGTTTCTCTGATGAAATGAGGATAGTACGGATCGAACAAGTTCTTGCTGAAATCCCGAGGTGCACCCCCCCAAAACGCCCATTCCTTTTGTCTCCTTATTTGTTGGCCTTGCCGGCTACTTATGGATCTTTCTTTCTTTCTTTCTTTTTTTGGCGATATCTTGGTTCTGCTAATCTACTGAGGTCCCATATAGGGCAAGGTGGCGGATCTGTGTAACGATTCATACAGGGGTCGTAAGGATGATATTGCCGTGGCCTCCGCGCCGATGCCATACTATTTCATATCGCCATTAGGCGTAGCAGTGTTCACGCTGTTTATCCACACCGGGTGGGAATAGAGGTTCATGCTGGACCTCTCCGATTCAAGGCGGCCAATGTTTCTCAGTAGGCCTGGGGTCTTTCTCTCCACTATACTAGGCCACTAATGTGTTTAACGATGTCATGCTCGTTCTTCGCCAGGCGGATGGCTCTTTTCGCCCATTCTCAAATTGTGTTCTTGCCACTCGTAACAAGGCAGGCTCGCCGCCTTCTGTTATGTATGATCTCAAAGAGCACGGGTACATGCATTATTAAACCTTGTAGTTAAGCATTAATCAACAATGAATGACCAGGAATCTGGGGTAAATGGTATAATCATACAGGCGGTCCAATTTTCGGGATAGAATTCGAGCGCCGTAAAATATCAGTCTTCGAGTGGATAGCACCGGGATCTAGACGTGGTAGGTATCATAAGTGGAACATCACGACAGGAAATTGACGATATCGAGACAATTGTCACTTCGCTGAGTGATTGATTGATAAGTTAAGAAGGGCATCATTAGCAAGTTGAAACCAGGAATTTGCTTGGGAGGACTCGCCATTAGCCAATGCCAACGCTTCAAGTCGCGCTTCCATTTCCTGGAGCCGTCTTTCACGCTGTTCCTCCTTTGCCTGATGCTCCAGTCGTTCCCTCTCACGCTCTGAGCGTTCCGCTTCCAGTTTGGCCTCGAATGCTCAGGCGCTCCCTTTCACGCTCGCGCTCCCTTTCGCGTTCGCGCTCTCCTCCTTGAGCCTCAAAGTCAGCCTGGAGCGCTAACCGCTCGGCCTTGGACTCGACCTGAGAGACCTTGGACTCGGCCTGGGCACGCAAAACCTGGCATCGGCTTCCTTCTTCTCCGCCTGGGCGAGCTATCCTTGGCTCCAATTCGAGCCGGGTGCGTTCGTTCAGCTGCTGTTCGAGTTCGTCCCTGGCTTGCTCCTCGAGTCTTTCCTGTTCCGTTTTGGGCGGCCCGTCTCCAAGTTCCATTTCCTGCATCTAACGAGAAGTTGAAAGATTAAAACACAACTTGAGTGTATAAAAGTAGAGGGAAAGACAACACTTACAGCACGCTTATACCGCTGCAAGAGCTCACCCTCCTCACCCTTCTCCAGCCCTCCCAAAGGAATCGTTATGAGTCCGAAGCTCCAGGTTCCTTGTTTGACGTCAAATTCGATGGGTTCAAAGGGTGTGAATTGTTGGCTGAGGATGAACATCATCCCGGTTGCAAACCAGTAACAATTTTTGCGCCCCACGGTATAATATGGTTTCGATCGCTGGATCGCGACAACGGCAGCGGTAAAATTTAGGAGTGTGGGACGTGGCCGCGAAAGATCGACAGGGGCAGGGGAGGACGTCGCATTGGGCTTGGTGTCAAATCGATATATGAGGGACCCGCGCGAGGTAAAGGTGGCCTTCTTCGCCCTTCCATCTTCGATGATTTTGACGGCCGCATCAAAGTCCTGAGCCTCGAGAATCAGCCGAAACTTGTCATCCACGCGCATTGGGCGTTCGCCCAAACTAGGCGACAGGGAGAAAACCGAAGAACTGTTGGGGGTGGAGGTTCTCGAGAAACGATGGCCACTGCCCTTCTTCAACTTGGAAATCTTCGGCGTTGATTTCGGCGTCGACTTGCCCTGCTTAAGCTTTCGTTTCCCCATCTCCTGCCTCTTCCTGTCGTCCTCCGCCTTCATCTCCTGGAGCACGCGATAGCAATCTTCATCAGACATCTTGTGGTCCAAGTCTTTGAGATTGGTAACCCGCTCTGTGGCAGCGAAAATGGTATTTGAACCTGCCCTGAACTCGCCCATCACGAATTCGTGTTCGACGTTGTACTCGTTTTTATATAGCCTCGCCTCGACAAGAACATAAGACCGCGCGGTGTCTTGGAAATCAGTCACTCTTTGCCGCCAAGGATCAATGGGAAACCAGGACTGAGATGTGAGGAGGCCGCTGGATCGTTGGAGGGCCGCCAATGGAGACAATGTAGTGCTGGAACGAGAGAAAGGCGCCATAATGAATCGACGGAAGAAAACGCGATGCGCTGGAAGAACCGACGTTTTATACTTCGAGGCTTAGTGGCCTCCTTTGGTGGATTTATCATGATGCAAGTCGAAGATCATGCAAATCGTCCAATATGGCATGGGCCGGAGAATGCCGGCGTTGAGTCAACAAACGTACACCGCAACGGAGAGTTAAGCGCCGTGCGCGATCGCGGGTGATCACGAAGTCTGCTATCGTCTACGACCTCGGGATGTGGGCCCCTGTGGAGACAATCAGTTCGATGGGGGTTTTAATGAATAAAGAGCCGTGCTTATTTACTACTGTTAACTGGCGCTCATTTCTCTTAGGAAGATCACCAAGACGTGAGGATCGACGCCGTTTAATTTCTGTGGTTCAGCCTAGTCGTTCCGTGGTCCGTGATATGCTGTAGCTTTGGACGAGCTGTACCGTCCATGTTTGACTTGAGGTACTGTGTTGTCGCCCGACACTGCCAGTAGGGTTCTAGGGTGGATCTATCTTAGATCGATTTGGAACAAAGCCACACGCGGGAACATCTGACACAGAGGGTGCTTTGCCTCTGGATACCAGGGCCTAAACGCCACCCACTCAAAAACCCGTCACAATGCCACAATGCAAATCTCCACATTTTGAATATTACGTACCCTGTTCAACGCGTTTCGAGTTTCTCAAGAGCCTGAGAATGTCGAGGACAGGGTGAAACCCCTTTCTTCTCGCTTTCGTGTGCGGTTGCCAAATCACGTGGCTATATCCATTCGCAGCCTCGGTGCGAAGTAGTACGAGCGGAGCGGGCATAATCAGAATAGAAACGACGAATGGATTCGTTTTCGCGTCACACGTGAACCCCGCCTTCTCATTCATTCGTAGGAAAAGCTAGGCTTGCGGGTGGGACATAAGGAGCGCAGGCGACTGTCGTCAACGATTCGCTCTTCCTGTGGGAACTGGGATGAATTCATTGTCTTCATATAGAGAATAATTGTTATTCACCTATCGGGCACGCGTGGCTGATGCCAATTCTGCATAAAAGCTTTCCAAGAAACTCCACAATAACCAAAGGGACTGGAGGCGACAGCTGTCGCGTGCGTTGGCTACGATCAGAGTGAGCGTGTTTCAGTGTCTTTGCCTCCGCTCTCTGTGACAGTATACAGCGTGACATCACAGCGCTTGTGTACGTAATATAATGCCATACAATTATGAGAGAAAAGAGTACAGTAATCACTGAAGTATGCAGTATTTCCGGAGCCAAGTCGTTAAAAACTGAAAAAGGAGAGCCTCACTGTCGCCATTTGTAACCCTGCCGACCCCACCACTCAAATGGACAGTATTCCTTTTCTACCTGTGGTAAAAACCAGTCCAATGAACCGGGTTAGCCAGACAACAAGGCTCCAGACTCAGTTTGTGCGAAAAAAAGCAGTGCATAGGTGTAAAACGTGAGTCGTGAGACTAGGACACGTAAATATTCGGTTCCCTCCGGAGCCGGGCCTAGCTTCCGTCTGCCGATCCAAAATCCACTCTTAGGGATCGGCAGTAGACGAACGGCAGACAGTGTCAGCCAAAACCCAAAGCACGTCCGACGTCAAAGAGTCCAGGTGCACCTTGGGACCCCTCCAACCTAATACTTCTACTTGTGGGTCTAGTTCGCATCATGAATCGTTGCGCTAGGTATCTGCGGCTCCCCGGGAATGTTACCTCTATACGTCTGGCGTCCTCTATCACCGGATCTCCCGCTGCTCGCGACTTCAGAAGTGACACAGTGACGACCCCGACCAAATCAATGTTCGATGCGATGGCCCTTTCCTCCTTGGGCGATGGTTCGAGCACACCTCAACCCCAATACCTTGGAAATCTTGTAGCTAATCTACCTTGGATGTAGACGGCTACGGAGAAGACACTACGACCAACACTTTCGAGCACGAAATCGCCAGCTCCCTTGGCCACGAAGCTGGTGTCTTTGTCGCCTCCGGCACTATGGGCAATCAACTTGCCACTCGTAGTCTTCTCAGTCGACCACCTCACTCCATCTTGGGCGATCATCGCAGCCACATTCTTAACTGGGAGGCAGGTGGCGCAGCATCCCTCTCCCAGGCAATGACACAGTCTATCGTTCCTCGAAATGGTGTGTATCTCACCCTAGAGGATATCCAACGTAGTGTCATTATTAGTGATGATGTACACGACGCACCCACACGTCTCATTGCGTTGGTTTGTATCTTCCCTCCCATCCATGTGGCAGGCTATCCTCACTTCCAGTGTCCGTTAGGAAAATACATTGGGTGGTGCAATCATGCCGCTTGCAGAGGTCCAGAAAATCAGTGCTTTCGCTCGTTCTCGTGGCATCAAGTTACACCTCGATGGTGCCAGATTGTGGCATGCTGGTCCGTACTTTTCTGCACCTCCGAGTTTTCATGTCTCACCCCGTGTAATCAGTGGCCGCTGGGGCTGGAACCCTCAAGGAATATGGTAGTGCCGTTGACACGGTTTCCCTCTGCTTCTCCAAAGGTCTCGGTGCTCCCATCGGCTCTGTCCTTGTCGGGAGCGCTATCACCATCAAGCATGCTCGCTGGGTGCGCAAATCCGTCGGCGGCGGCATGCGTCAAATTGGCATTCTCGTCAATGCCGCCAAGTCAGCCCTGGCCGAGAACTTTCCTGAACGTCTTGTGGCTACTCACGTCAAAGCCAAGTACATTGAAGTACATAATATTCCTCACTATCCCAAGGCCCACCACTGAAATCGTGCTCAGGAGCGATTATTTGAATTAGGGGTTAAGACAGTTCTCCCCGTGGACACGTCCATGCTTTTTCTTGATCTAGAAGGTGCAGGTATACAAAGCTCCTGGCTGGTCGAGGAAGGTGCCAAACGAGGGCTGAGATTAGGCGAAGGAGGGCGTATTGTGGTTCATCACCAAATTTCCGATGAGGCCGTCACCTCTCTCATAGAGACAGTCGAGGCAGTTCTTCAGCAGAAGCGGGAGGGCAAGCGGGTCTCTGGCAACAAAGAAGAAAGGCAATACGGTGCCATGAACCACTAGGGTTAATTTGGGACCCCGAGATCAACCCCCACGAAATGGTAACCTATTGTCATCTGGTTTTCCCTGAAAAACCATTGTGTTTGTGTGCCTACGAGCGCAGCCTTGTTTGTACACTCATAACTAATATTCTGATTTGTCCTCACGTATTAGTCGCGAGTCCAGACTCTCTTACTCAAGAGGGTCTCGGCGATCGGAGTGCATTCCTGGGCTCTGCTCCAATTCCTCCCTGCGCATGTCAAATATCTTGGAAGTTACTATTAGGTATTCTCCCCTTGTACTCAGGCCCACTACTCGAGCCTGAGCTTTGGGACCTGGATGCGGACCATTGTATCCGCTGAGGCACCGAACATAGCGTTCAGGAGTTGCCTTATCCGCCCGTACGTATTCATCTCTCGCCTGTGGCTAAAACAAATCACTGCGAGGTCGAGGTTCCGGCGGTCTCCACCCCTCGTGTAGCCATGCTTTTCACATAAATACGTATTTGAAAGGCTTCTACCTACGCGCGTGGCGCTTACATGCGTTGGACCGACCTAGCCAGGTTCCTCCACTTCGTTCAATGTCCCTTACGAAGTCACTGAGCTCATCCCGCGTGACGAGCCGTTGGGCGCTTCACCATCCTGCAGCGACTCTGGCCCCCGCTTGTTTTTTTTTTTTCCGGTTCAGATTCCTCATGTCCTCACAGGTCGTCGTCGTCCTTGAACTCCACTGAACCCTCGTAAACTTTTTCCACTAAAAATAATTCTCAATTCCCTTTTTTTCGATCCTTTGCACGCTTCGCAGAGTGCAGCAAGCAGTACTTTGCTGTACGCATCTATCTCTGTATCTATTCAGATGTGATTAGAGTCCATTTTACTCTAGTCGCCACCATCTGTATAGAATAATTTAGGGAGTATCACTATCGTTGACTTGTTCGGGGCCATTCTCACTTCCGGTGTTGCAGCGCAGAGGTCCATAGCATCCAACGTATATGTAGACATAGAACTTGCAGCTTTAGAAACATCTCATTTATTGGTAGAAAGCAGGGACGCAGATCTATAAGCCAATTCTCAAATAAAGGGCGGTACAACCCTAACCCCTGACGAGAGCCAAGAGGTGCAGAATGCAATGATCCTCATCTTTGAGCTTTAATCCAACTACCCCCGCAGACGCAGTTGCCCTCCCACTCATACTCATAATTGGACCAACGCACACCGCTCCGATTCGGCACCCTTGTTCGGCGGTCCAGCCAGCGCGACTCGGAGCGCGAACCACATCGGACACACACTCGCATCAACCCGAGCGCAGGGGGACCCGTCAGCATGGACTTGGTCAACACATCTTTTTCCTCCTTGGCAGTATTTGCTTGCCGTCGGACGACAAGCGGTATATCGAGGAGATCATCCAGTGGTATCAGGAGGCGAGTTTTTTGGGCATCATCCTGCAAGCCTGGGTGCTTTGCGAGAAGCGTTGCTTGTTTCGTCAAGAGTAAAGATGATCTAGCCGTCGGAGTGAGCTCTACGAGCAGATCTTGAATAATTTTTCGGTTTTCGCCATCTTCTTGAACATACGTTATTATCAAACATGACAATCTCCCTTGAAGATCACTCGCCCACCTTGAAGCATGCGGGATGCCTCCCCTTCTAATTGGCGAATCAAACTAGGGAATTCGTCGAATTGAAGAGGTGAAGCGTCGAACGCAGCCTTGAGTTGCTCTTTCGCCATGACTATAGCCTGGTTACGAGGGGCCATGCCTTGGAAGATCGCGCGGATTTGCAGGACGTGGCCCAAAATTCGACGAAAGAGCGAAAGCGTCGGAGGAAGCAGGACGAATGGAATAAGAGGATCTAGCAAGCATGTCAGAAATGTTACATTCGATACTACAATGGAAGAATGCCCACAAGCATCGGATGTAGGGAATTCTTCGTCTGCGCCCGATGGAGCAATCCATCGCCGACTTGCTTGCCAGCGCAATACATTTTGCGCAAATTCTTCACAGACCCCCACGAACCAAGTAGTTGTAGCTATTAATTGCCATAATGCAACTAGAAACCAAATAAAAATCATGATGCCATTCACTGCACATCAAGATTCGGTCGACATACAGGTTTCAACGAGGCGAGGCCCATTCTCTCCCATAATGAAAGATTCGTCAAAGGCCCGTTTGCAAGCTAGCAACTCACAGAATGTGAATGCAGTGTGCCATCTCTGAGAGACTTCAGGAATTGGACAATGTCTGGCGCAATCCAGACGGGTGGGGATGAATATAAAGAATCGTCATGCGCGGGTCTCGGAGATTGGCTCACTTGTACAATCCCACGAGAAAGCCTAGAATGGATGGGAGCGTTGCCATCTCTCCCACATTATGGGCACCGTCCGATTTGGATGTAGAACCAAAACGAGAAAGCGCAGGGTCAACTCGACCCAGGATATCAAGCGCCCCTGACACGAAGGGGAGTACGTCGGAAGGATTATATCGGGACCAGAAAAGTCTGATAATATCACCAGGATCAGCTAGCTTGATGATGCAGATAGCAAGCACAGAGCTGAGGGGGGCCACTTCATTGTCGGATCTTCGAGGGCTGGGGATGATCGATATGCGCTGGGTGGGAAATACCTCCCCTCGTGAACATATAAGTGCTTGGTTAGGGGAAAGCACGCAAGAGGTCGGCACTACAGCAAGTACGTGAGACAAACGGGATGGAGTATTTGGAGGGAGTCAATATTGCCAACTTAGGCTATATGAGTGCTTGGGTTGATACCACACGGATGCTGGCTCCCACCCGGCATCATCAGAAAGGTCGGCACTACACCACAAACGATGCAATAGATCAACACATCTCCCTGGACGGGACAACGAGTGCGTACTTACACCCTCAATCGTCTGATATCGGCTACGCACGTCAGTTTCCCTTTGTGTTTAGACTTCCTCGGGTCTGCTGCGAGGGACATGAAAAAAGCACTCCCGTCCGATACAACATTAAAGCCGGCTACAGACACCCCTGTCTCTAGAATCCTTTCAGCACCAGGTATCATTGCCTTGTGATCATTGGGGGTATGCATAGACCAAAATGAGACACAATCGTAATCGGTGAAGAAAACCAAACCCACCCATTCCATGTCCTCGACACCGTCGTCTGAGATACTAGAAACCGCCAGGCCCTTGAATTCGGTCTGGTTCCAACTTGGCATCATTCTCCGGATGGTCCATGATCGCAAGTGAGATTGGCGATTTGCCCCATCTTCAAGGTGTGGATCATCATATCGTAACCTGCAGATATAGCAACAATAATGACTTACAGTGACTCGAATACGCCACCACGAGTGTGAAGCCACATGTGGCCGCACCCACATTCTCGCGGCTAGGGACAGTTGGAGATCTGAAAGGTGCGGTAAAAAGGGACAGACAGCGCACTTGAGTTGGAGAGCTTGGGTGGAAAGCTTGGGGGGCCGACCAGGGAGAAAAGGATGAAATACTTGTTGAGAATAGAGGGGTGGTGGTCAAACCTGCTTGCTCAAGATCAATTGCTAGGACAGAAAGAAGCGAATGATGCGACGAACTTCGGCGATTACTGAACACATCAAATTGTATTTGGCAGATGTCCACGGTATTCTCTTCCCCGAAATCATCCCAACTTCTATCTGAGTTACGCGACAAGGGGGAAGTATCGAAATCCAAAGAAAAGGGGGAGGACGCAGGATTGCTGAAGGTAGGGACGATTGTGCAATGTGTCGCTATTAGTACTGATGGTTCTAGCTTGATGGCAATCAGATGGGTTCAAATTCGAACTGGAGGCAAGCATTCACCGCTATATGATATTCCAATCGATGCCTTACGACAGACGCGATAACCACCATGGCTTTCAGTGATGAATGGAGCTTCATGCACATCAACATCGAAGACATGTGCGGGTTGACGAAGTGGTGCGCGCAGGTGGTTGAAGAATGGGGCGGTCGAAGTCGCAAACGGGGTGTGGACATGCAGTTGCACCTCATGCAGTTGCATCACGAGAATTAACGTTGGAGTACCCAGGGTTCGGGGTCCAAGCGGTGGAGACTGAACGAGCTCCGGCTTCGACGCCGCATTATATGACCACTGAAAGAGGACTTAGAAAAGGGGGGAATCCACCACAAGGATGAGGCAGTACCTGACGCCCATCACCTAGCCACCGACTGGCGACAACATCGTTTCCGCGCTCCGATTTCCAGGAATCTTTGACTTTCCACGCTGTTATGCCCTGTCCTCTTTCCCACACACATGATATTCCGCCTTCGATATTAATGGCTGAGGGTGGGAAGAAAGCGAATAGGCAGTCATCTTGGGGAGACGCCGCTATGCAGATTGGAGGCGCATAATATGCAGGAGATCCAGAAACAAGGGGTGGGGGAGCCAGATCAAACTTATGAACGGGTCGGGAATTTGGCGAGGCTGGGATGAGTTGGGCTTGAATCAAGGGGCGAGTAGAATGAGCTGAAAACAAAAGATTAGATCGTGTCCATGCAGTTGAACTAATTTATCGAGTCAAATAAAGCGAGACATCTGGTGGCTGCTGTCGGTACCTTTCTGGTGCTTCCAGTTCCACAAGGCCATCCCATTCTACCGACTGCTGCCACCCTTTGGGGGTTGGTAGTGACATTCTGTGACACGGCAAACGCCGACTGTGGCACCTCCCGAACTTCACGATGAAGAAAAAGGTGCGTATCGATTGTTGACGAGATGGAAGAGTATATCGCCAATGAATCTAGATCTAGGTACTCCTAATGGGAAGTCCGGTGCGTGTCATGCACTGTGGTGAACCGTTTCTGCCTCACAGATCATGATACAGGAAGCGGCAAGACCTCAATGCGCTCAATAATATTGTGAGGAGGTTTAGCCAATAGAGCTCTGGTGCTTGGTAGTGATGTACTCGCTCTTTAGCTCGAACAACTTGGCTTCTGCTACTTCCCGTTTTGGGGCCACGATTGACGTTGAAATGAACCACGTTCGTTTTCTAGGCTCCCTTGTACTCAACCTATGGGATTGCGGAGGCCAGGAAACCTTTCTGGATTCTTATCTGGCCAGCCAACGAAACACCATCTTCCGTGATGTTGGTGTCCTTATCTACGTCTTCGATGTCGAAACTCGGGATTTCGAGAGGGATATTAGCTACTATATCGAGTGTCTCGATGCATGCCGCAAGAATAGCCCCGAAGCCGATATTTTTGTCCTCATCCACAAGATGGATTTGGTGACGGGTGGCAAGAGGGAGAGAACTCGGGCCTTCGAGCTGAAGAAGAGAGAATTGGACAAATACAGCGGATCAACCCCAATAAAGATGTTTGGAACCAGTATATGGGACGAGACCCTGTACAAGGCACCTAACCGCACCTTTTCTCTCCTTCCGCCTCATCTGTACTGATATATAATTTGATAGGCATGGTCCCGTATTGTGCACACACTAATCCCAAATGCTCCTCTCCTCTCATCCCACTTGACTTCATTCGCCAAAATATGCTCCGCCATCGAAATCGTATTGTTTGAGCGCACCACGTTCCTCATTATCGCTCGTAGTGGGACATCCACCGGTGACCTTGACGATGTGATTCCACCCGAGGCAGGGCCAGACTCAGATCCCAATGTGATCAACCCGGAGCGATTCGAGAAAGTCAGTCAACTGATCAAGGCATTCAAAGTTTCTTGCAGGTGGGATTGATGTTTTCCCTTGAGCATTGACCTGGCTTGACTCGGCCCAAGTCGAATGCAGGAGCAATTCCACTCGATGGAGATACGGTTCCCGAACTATACTGCAGTTCTCGAACTCATGACCACAAATACATACGTCATGGCCATCGTTGCTGATCCGAACGTCCGTAAGTCAAAGCCCGTTACACTTCTGATTCATTCCTCTGAATCCAACTTTCCAATTTGCATGGTCATATAGAGACGGCGACGCTCAGATTGAACATCCGTCTCGCCCGGGAGCGATTCGAAGAACTCCAAGCTGGATCAGCGGGGTGAACGTTACCTGTGTCCCTCGTGGTCACGATCTCCACACCACCGCATTTCACGCCACCCCCCCTCTTGTATCGCTAAACTATCGCGGTTTCTGTACCATCATCATTCACCCCCGTCACCGTCAAGTTCCCATCTATCCCTGCAGGTTTGTCTATTTCCAGATTATCTGCGCTATAATGCATAGGCCATAACATGCAAGGAGCTGCATCCTGTCCCAGGATTACCAGCTCTTGCGGGAACTACACGTATGGATTCAGTGGAATCAGGCACACTCCCTCGTACCGGTATACCACTATTATGCTTTCGAATTCTCTTTCATTACTTTTCTTTCTGCATCCCAACATTTGTTACTGTCTCTATGTACATGTATTGAAGACACCAAGGCTTCTTCGGTTCTCACGACTCCCATCCTTTGTAGTGTTGTAACGTTACAAATATATATTATGAACGTTCCTGCGGGTGGTTTCAATCCATCATGTCCTCGGATCTAGCTTTCTGTATTTCTGGGCGGTGCCAGTCAGATACAACTTTATTTTCTTCAGATCTTGAATACCGAATATTTATGTAGCATATCTAGTGGCACAAAAGGAACACTCGTGCACACATTAGATACACGAAATGAAGACATGGGGTGAAAAAAAGAAAAGAAAAGAAAAGAAAAGAAAGGACCTCCGCAGGGAGGAAAATATAAATAAACACGGCTTGTGGATTTTATGTATGGAAGGGAACGATTATTTCAAAGGCCGGATGGGAATGTGGGGTTACGAACTGAGACGGGGCAACACCACAAATATCGGATGGAAGGAAAGAAGAGCCGTGGTAGGAATTGCAACGGCATCAGGAAGGGGTGCTGCCTACGCTATCAACTTGAACTCAGGATACCCAAACTAAAGAACGAAAAGGACATCAATACAACGTCGGGGGAAAGCATCGCTCCTATCGGCTCACAGGCTAGAGCGATCACAATATAAAGCGTGATCAACCTGCACACGTCCCACGAAAATGTCAATGAGATGAATTTCTTCAGGAAGAGGCCGCAACTGACATCAAACCCTCCATGTAGTTGGATTTTCCATCCCTAGGAGTCACGAATTAGAAAAGGAGGAGAAATGTTAAGAACCGGATGCGTACTGGATGAGGAGGTTGACCAGGAGAACGCTGACGGACAGTACGGTAGTCTGAACATCGAGGAATGCAATTTGCCTCTGAGATGTCATGACGCCCAAGGCTCAGATACTTTACGCACCTCGAAGTTGGCGAAAAATAGCGTCAAGTCCCTGTCGATTCTGTAATGCAGTGGTTAGCATAGCGGAATTATTCTCATGGATGGGGAACCCTGTTCACATCCAACCGACAATAACTAGTAGTGGCACGACAAACGCTGCAATTTGCTGTCAAATCAACGTCACCCAAGGGCTTTCAGCACCCATCCACAAAGCCCTAGGATATAGCCGCAGTACTCACAATAGAACTACCAAGGCTTATCCCTATAGTAAGTTCCATTTTATTTTTCATCGCCATCCAGACACTTGTGACATGCTCCGCTGCATTTGCCTAATCCCGAGCGTAAGATAACCGCGACTTGCCTCTGCAATGGAGGAAGAGGAAAGCGCTCACAACTAATGGTAACAGGATAAGGCCAATAAATGTTTTTGGAATATCATATTTCTCTGCAGTTTCCTCGATAGAAGCTACGACTGTGTTATGCATAGCGATTTCACCAAACCTCTTCTCTGGCTTTGAGGAATATAGAACTCACGCCAATCAGCACAGAAGGAAGTAATGACAGTAACTGACAAAAGACTAGAGTACAACCAACGTTCCCATCAGATCCCTAGCCAATAATTCCGATCTAATCATAAAGGCACTCACGAAATGGCGGCAGAAATCATACTCATACTTTCCTGTTCTTCTTCTTCCTGTGCTTGAGATGGAGGGGGGCGAAACAAATCCGCATGGGTCTTGAGCTGGAACACGAGGTATCCAACATACACCATGAGAAGGAGAACAGATGTGCCACGTGAAATGATAAGCAGGCCGCTCTCCGCGGTGTTGTCTATCTCAACCATGGGGGCCACAAGTAGCTTGCTAAGCGGGGGCGTGGAATCAGCTTTAGCCTCCATTGTGGCATGGTATGCGGCAGGGATGATCAGAGCTACGGCCCGAACAGATCAAAATCGAACAATTGGGAGTGAAAGAAAGCAGCTTACTGATGCATGATAGTGTCATAAGCTCGAAAACGAAAAGAAAAGTGAGAAGTGGCGGCAATATGTCATTGGACGGGTGGACCTACCGAAGCTGACCTGGGGGTGCATGTCAATTGCGACCCTGCGTGCATGAATCAGCCGTAGAACCTACGTTTGAGCAGCCGTCGTTGAAAATTCATTTTCGTGCGTCACAAGACCACCTGAATCACAAAAAATTGAAGCTAACAGACTCCAAAGCCGCTGAAAAAGGCGCACCGGCGAAGAAGGACATGCCAAGGACGAGCAAAAGGTTGGAAAGAATTGATCCGAGCATCTTCAGGGGGGATTCAAAATAAAGCAATGCGTATATAGAGACAAGGAAAGAACTCTAACAGATGTCTGTACAATTCTAACTTCGCCTGCGGGACATTAAAAATGGATCCGAGAGCAAAGATAAGACTGTACCCACCATGGAGTAATGCAGTTATTCCCACAATGATTTCGACCTAACAGCAAATCAGAACTCCGAAGCTCATCTAGTTCAGATTTCTGGAGCCCGACGCACCGCATTTCCGAAGCTTGCGTTCAGCAAGCCACCAATTGTTTGACCTAAATAGAAGCGTTAGAAGCAATGGATAAGGAGAGTCCAATTCGTTCACCAAGTGGCAAAGAAAGCTGTTCTGAAATAAAAGTACGTCAATGAATGGGTGTTCATCCTAACTTTAAATGCCGAATTCACCAGTCGCTTCCCCAAGTAGTCTAGCTATATGACAGCAGAAACATTGACATTCGGAATGTTTCACGGCGAGAAGCCTTACCTAACGGAATGATCGCGATAAAAGAGAATAAGAAACGCAAACCAGCATCCCAGACAAGGTAATGGGCCATGCCGCTCAGCGGAATGAAAAGCAACAGTATATTCTGAATGAAAGTGCATCAATCGAGGAGACCTAAAATAGAGCATCTTTCTGGCCACGCACGATCCAGCTTCCGAGGAAAAACTTCATCGAGCGGATCCAAGAACTGCGATAATTCTCAGCCCCTTGCAATGGTTGTTGAGACGTTACATACGGTTCGTTCTCGCCATAAAGCCTCGCGATAAAGGGCGACATCGGAGTGGTACTGTTTGTTTCAGAGACATTCCCATGGAGGAGAGGTGAAGATTCTGAGCCTAAGGATCGATGTCAGGTGCGGTACGCTTTATTGGATGATGTTTGGCTCACGAGGCATGCTTGGCTGAGCACAGAGATGGGTTTTTCCAATCCAGGGAGTGTGGACCGAGATCTCTGTGATCACCCAACTATAAATGCTTGGGTGGGAAGTTCACGTTACCTCCGCGGGCTATGCTAAATGCTGACATAACTCGGTCTTGGCAGCACTCCAGCGTCTGACACTTACGCCACCATGCTCCACAAATCGTACAAACGGAAAAATCTGGTTGAGATGTACAGTATTTCACTTCTGAGGAAACAAGATGACTGGCTTGCGGACGGCAGATTTTCGAAGGTTTTAGGGTTCTTTATCTCTGCTTTTGAAGGCATGCGGCAGCAGCCTCCCTAATCCATCAACCTTGATTGCCACCAGCCTTCCGTTCCGGCTCTTGGTGTTACTGTAAGAACGGTTCCGTTACACCAGAAACGGCTCGAGAAGGTGAGCTCGGGGTTTTCTTCAGTTTCGTTGCGTTTCTATGATGATTCCAAACCGGTGGTTTGGCTACATATCCTCGACCTCCGCTTGAACGCGCATAGCATTGTTCACGGATCGCTATCGATGGGTTTGAATGACCTACTCAAAAGGCCCGGCTGATCTTCCCTCTAAATTGTCTCAACAATGCTGCTATCTGTAGGGGTGCTGATCTTTATCTTTGTGCTTCCAGAATAAATCCCAGCCGCAGCGCTGTCGTGTATTTGATGCGCCACATTGGTTATCGACACGGATTTTACCACGGTCGTAAGGCATATATGTAGATGCAGCGGAACCGTGCGAAGCCGCTCTGTAATCAACGTCCCAAAAAATACTCCATATGTAAAGAAATCGATACTGTACTGTAAGGCCAATTTATCAGCTCTATCCCGAAAACATATCCGGCTGGCACCAAGTTTCCGCTTCAGGAATCAGCTCTATCTACATGTGCTGCCGCGGAGACCATTGCCAGACACCATCATAGATATCGAACTTATCTCTGGTTCACAAGTCTCATGATCCACTGGCAATTCGCACTAACGCCGTAATACACAGCGCTCTTGATCTTCGGGGCTATCAAGATCATTAGGATCAAGATGTCTCTGAAGAAATAGTGGGCGAAGTCATGGTTTATGGAGACTTGCAACATACGATCACAGTGATAATGAAAATTCACCCCGTAGGGGTCGGTTTACCTGGAATCAAGGTAAATGTAACCCTGAAGGCGTGGTACCTTAGTCTGGGCATCCATGCTCAAATGCAGAGCAGTCGAGGACAGAACCATGACGAATCAAAAAATTTCGGCTTGATCCTCTAGAGAGAAAACACTACGAGCACGTTACAACATCGAAACCACGTACTTTAAACATACAGTAGGCTTGATACCCATCGACTTTTACACTCTATGTGGAAGTTTGACAACCAATTCATAATGCAACAGCAAATCCATCAACCCAAGCCTGCCCCATAGTCCCATCCATTTGTTCTAAATGAGCGCGATAGGACGCCATATCCGCAAGAGACACTTTGGAGCCTCCACACACGATAAAGACGAGTGTTCGCCTCTGACCTGAGACTGGCTGCAGAGTATCCCCAAATATACCATCGAAGAGGACAGGTGAATAGATTGGGGTGAGGGTCGTGGATGCAGCTAATTCAACGAGGAGTTTATGTTCATCTGAAAAGTTGTCCGACTCAATCAGAAAACAAGATGAAGATAGGGGAGCGTGCTTACCAGCAAATTCAAGAGCTGCATACATGCTCAACTCGTCCGGGACCGTAACGCAGGTCAAGCCGCCTCGTCCATTTTCCCTGTGGTCAACAGCCATCTTGATTACACTGCCAGCTGACGCCGTCGCGGCAAGGGATGTAGCGAGGGTGGTTACTGCCGAGAACGTGGCGATTGTGACACCATGCTCAGACGAGACAGTCGACGTTACGCCTGCGGGGAGAGTATGCTGATGCAGATTCGGTGGATAGAACAGAGATGATAGAATGAATCGCCGCCTTGCGTTTCTAGAGCGACGACGTGGACTACAGATGACTTGAGCGTGCGTGCAGTGCACCGCCGAAGAACATGATACATTACCGTCATCCCATCCCTGGGAAGCAGAGCCAAGAAGTGTACCTCCTAAAAGCGAGCCTCCACCGACGCTGCAAAGGATCGCATCGGGGGGAGATGCGGCCTCGGGCAACTGCTCTGCAATTTCGGATATCATCGAGGAGATACCTTTCCATAGAATTGGGTGATCGTAAGCTGGAACCATTACACTGGAAAATAAGCGTGACGTATGGACCCAACTGTGGACTCGGACATGCTCGCATAGGATAAGCTTACATTTTCTCATCTGTAGCGGCAAAGCCTTCGGCCTCTCGCAAAGCCTCAACGTAGTCTTGGCCAAAGACAATGACATCGGCCTGAAGGCGACTGAGACTATCCAACATAGCCTTCCTGGCTGCTGGTTCCGTGATGAACACAGTGCATCTAACCTGAAGAGCACAGCACGCATGGGCCAGGGCAAGCGCAGCGTTTCCTCCGGATGCGATAACAAGGTGGACTTCAGGACCATGTTCGCTCAAGGCCTCCTGGACAAAGAGCGACTGCCCGCGGTATTTGAAAGATTGTGGGGGCTGAAATGTCTAAGAGATCTGTTGGTCTACAGGCAAATACCAGGGCAGCAGGCACACGGACTTCGAGTTTGAGGTATACATCACACCCCAGCCGAGAGGAGATGCTATCGGAATACAATAGTGGGGTTTCGTGCCACAGAGACGCCATAGGTCTTCGGATCTAATATTAGAAATCTGTTTGCACCTGTTTGGACACCAATTTCTACTTGTACAGATACTTGACCTTCTGAGCGCGTGGGGCTACGAAACATACGGGAATGGGGGAACCACTTTCGAGAATCACGGAATAGGAAAACGACCCATTGCTGATACAGATATTGAGAGTATTCCCCCAGATGTGTGATCCAGTGCTCTTTCCGATTTTTTTTTTGGCTAACTGCGATTAACTTTCCAGGGAAAGAACATATATATAATAGTCCGCTCAACTGAAAGTTTAATACCCTCTCGTAACCACCCTCCCCCCGGGGGCAAACAGCAACCGGACATCCATCGCAGCCCCAAATGGATCCAACACCCCGTCTTATCAAGGTTCACGGCACCGACCCGAGAATTATCGAAATCAAGATGCTAGATCAAATAGCGACAGTTTCAGTATTTTCCCGATCTCACATGGGAAAGAGGAATATTCTTCGTGCGTGTGCATGAGGTCATCCCCGATCATCCAGAACCCACAATTCCCAGGGGTCGTCGTCGCTCGAACTGTCCGAAATTAAATGCAGCCGGCGATACAGACACGATATCCTCCCGAACGTCAGTGAGAGGGAAGGTTCGACAAGCAATGATCTTGGAGGCGATGGTAGATCGTCAGTTCGGTCATCATTAGCCCCATCAGCCGATTTAAAACAAGTTCCTAACAAGCGTACAATCCACCGCCGAAATTTGGCTCGCCTCATTGTTAGCCTGCGCTTATGACTCACCCGCGGGCCTCCGGTATATGATAGGCATGTTTGCAAGTCGTATTTTGTAATCTAGAGCGTCGAGCGTCGAGTAGAATACATTAATTAAAGCTCAAAAATGCACAAGAGACTAGCATAGCTAATCATTTTGCGCGGACACACCAATTCGGGGGGGCTCACCTTATCCACCACACCCACCCCGCAGTGGGGTGTGGTCCCACGTTCTCCTCCTCCAGTCGTTTTGTGGCCATGTTGCATGTTCTCGGGCAGGAATTTGCGAACACTCGTGCGGATATTTACGCGTATGTTTTGCATACGCATTTATGCGGGTTCTTGGATCGGGTTTCGCATCGTATTGTGCCCTACGCTGCGTGTAAATTAGATTAGTGACTTTAGAATCAGAAGTCATGCCAAAAGACCAGCTGTGCTGCTCTTTTTGTGCGAACACACTATTTGGGGGGCACCTTAGATCGCCATACACCCACCGCAGCGGAGTGGTGCCATGTTTTCCTCTGGTCATCGTTTCGTAGTCATGGAGTACATGTTATCTGGGGCGTACTTGTCTGTGTGCGGATCGTTGGCTGGGTTTTGCTAGTGTTTTGTAACCTAGAATGTAGCGCTGAAGCAAAAAACAGTATAGGGCCGAATTGCATCCGGGTGTTGCCCGCACTACGCAAAAGGCCGAAAAGAAAGGAAAAACACCAAGTACGCTATTCGAACATACCTCCTCTCCAACCGTAGGCATCCTGGAGCCCTACAGGTCCAGGTGCACATTACGATCGAGGAGGCACTGCTACCCGATACGGTACCTATGAGCACATCGGTTGAAAAGTAATAATATCCAGGTCGAATTACCTAATTTGCATTCTGCTTACCAATCTTACTCATTTTATTTCTTCCGTTTCCAATTTTGATTTCACTTCATATTGAACTGGCGTCCAGTGACAAACAGGCATGACCTAGGTGTCAGGACTGTGAGAAGATGGGGCCAAAGCCACAAGATTTTCAAGCGAAACTAAGCAAGCCGGCTAGTGTTGTGACCTTAACATCTCACACGTAATGATTACATAAGCCACAGGCCCTTGTGACGTGTGACCGGGTGTGGCCGCGGGTTGCCTCCGAGTTGAGCAACATCTGGAAGGGTGTGTGTAAGTCTGTAAATACGGAGTTCAGGTCCATAACATGGACAGAAGTAGACTAGTTATAATTTAAAGCTAATTGAGAGGTCCCGGGTGAATTTGAAGAAGATAATGGGAATCTCCAAAAAAGGAAATTTCTGACTTCTCACGCACGCAAGGGTGGTTCGTATGGGGGATGAATGGGGAGTTGATATAACGCCTATAATACCCTAATAGGAGGCTTCCTGAACGCCCTCGCATGCTTCACGCCGGAGTAGCAGGCTAGGCGCTTAATTTGAACTCTTGACTTACGCAGGTTTCGAACCGGGCAATGCAAAAAACCATATACTGCTTTTTGCACATTACCACCACACCATAGCAACAAATACAATTAGAGTTAGTTTCTCGTGTATATAATGCCATCCTAATCCGGCGTTCCTCACGGCTAGTTCCGGTCCATGGGATATTACCTTTTATGGTAGTAAAAATTCTGGGTTGCTGCATTCGGCCTCAGGGACCCCCGGATATGGGCTCGAAGGGGCCCTGTTATAGCTTGCTCCAATCACTAATTGGAGATTCAAGGATTGCAAACTTGAAATCCACAAGTGAAACCGGCTCATACCAGTTCAAAACGAGATTGCGAATGAGAAAGATTGGTCAGCAGAAGTTGGAACTGACCGTTATTTCTTTTCAAAGAATACGCTCATAGGTACCGTACACTTACCCCACATATCTTAAAAACCGACCCTATTATACCCCTGATATTCATTCCTACATTCGATACTTCTGGTGAGGGCTTCACTGAGGCATGCGCAAGGTATGTCAAGATCATTATTGGTAAATAGCACAAAATATTGGGGCAGCCCATAGGCTCCATTGCAGAATAATGTCGTGGCCATAGAGAATCCACAATGGCTAGAGGATATATCAACACCCAGAATAGCATAACAAGAGTACTTGTGGCGGCACGACTCGGCGATTCCCGCACATGACTTCATTTGTCGACTACTTATACGACGCGACTTGTACGCTTGTACGAGAACAGCACGCCGGTTTGACATTCGGGGGCTAAAAGTCAAGAGCTGTCGTGGCAACACTAATTCCAGGGCTGTTGGTTTTTCCGGTCTTGCTCTCGGTGGTGGCCTAGTTTCCCATCCCCTTCTCAAGGCTGGGCATGCGATAGATTCCGCTCTCTCGACGTGGTTCTGACAAATGGCCGGCTCGTCACTGCCACCGCCACGAATGAGTACTCGGATCTCTTCACCGCATTGAAAGGCGGGGGTAGTCGTTTTGGAATTGTGACGAGATATGAAGTGGATGCGATCCATGTTGGGACGGCTGCAGATAAGACATACTGGGGCGGTTCCATTAATGTGCGTACCGCCCTCTCCTGGATGATCCAGTCATAGCGCTGGGAGATCGCAACCCAATTTAACGCCACTTCCCTTAGTATGTGGGCCCAACGTCGGCAGCAGTCGTGAAAGCTATCGATGCCGTAAGTCGACTTGAACGCGCTGGCTAGAATATTGTCCCCTGATACTCCACACATTCAGCTCATTTATTCGAACAAGGATCCTAACACTGGTAAGAGAGACTTAGAAAGGTTTCAACGTTACATGAACACTACCTCATCACTATTTTGTGTCTAGTGATCGTCACTGTAGTAACTTATTCGAATGTCTCGGGCACCTTCACGACAGCCGCGGCTGCGGCGCTCTTCTACAACGGCACGGAGGCACAATTCAAAACAGGTGTTCGCCGAGTTCTTGGCCATCCCTGCTGTTGCAACGAATCTTGGACCTTTGAGCTACAACGAGGTGAGCAAAGTGCCTTCACGGGCACAGGCCCCAGGGATAGGACCTCGGGCGACGAACGTGGTATGGATGTTTCTGCTTTTATACATACATTTTCGCGCGCTCATCGACGCCCTTTACTGTCATTCCAGAATGTGGTACGTCGAACATATTTTTTTCTTGGCTCTGCTTCGACCGGCACTCGCTCATATAATATCTCTAATAACCCCTACAAGTATGGGGGCTCTACGCTTTACCCGGGTCAAGGTTTATTCGCAAAATCCTACAACAACTGGCTCAACTTCTCCACCAGTTTCAAGGATGAAGTTCCCACTGCCGCTTTGGTGATCACACCTGTGTTTCAGAGCCAAATCGATGTCAGTCGCGCCCATGGTGGTACATCCTTCACTCCACCAAATGGTCAGCTTACTTTTTTCTTTTTCTTCTCTTTGTTTCCCACTTTTCGGTCTATGGACTCACAGTAACTCTTTGCTCTTCTTCTACAGGAGCATTTGGATAGTGAGCTTTCCTCCCTCTAGTAATCTACGCGTCACTCTATGAATTCCCACGTCATCCATACAGTTTGGTTATAGGATCGATCCTTCCCCTAGGGGTCACGAAGATAAGCCAATCGCTCCGTGCTGGGCTCGATCGACTATATCACGAGTGGGTTTCCACTACAGCCAGCCCCCTTCCCACTTCATGCCGTAGGTTCGTGTATTCACGACCGTTTGGATTTTTCCAGGATCCCTCGGTCTCCAGGCCTTCCTCTCTATCTCAACGAGTCGGAAGATGTCCAGGATGCGTTGACGACTTACAGTGGGTACGAGAAGTTGAAAGAGATTTATCGAAAATATGATCCTACACGGTATGTAGCACTGCGGATCCATTTGGGATGGCTGGTGATTTGACACTTGCGGTAGATTTAATGTGCGGCGGATGGTGGGTCCAAATGGCTTATAAATAGAGCCAGATGTGTATTTCAAGTGCTCCAAAATATTCAAGGATGGAACGGTTGGAGGGTTGATTCTTTTGTGAAATTCTGCTTCTTGAAGCCCCCTCCGAATCGAGATAGGTACACATGGATTCCTTGTTAGGTAGGTGGTGGAAACCTACCTAACAAGGTCGACCCGAATTCCATCTAAGGTCCCTGAGTGCCTCCTCGTACAAACGCCACCCTCGGCTTGTCGCAATCCTCCCTCGGCTTGCAACAGGAATTGACCCAGGCAGTGATGGGTTATAATTCAGGGTGGAGAGGTGAAATGGCCACTCTGACCACCAGTAGCATTTGAAGCCCAGTTCCAATACGCAATACGTCTTCTATGCCTTCTGGGGCGCATGGTTTCCGCGCTACTGCGAGGAAATGATAAATATTGCTCTACCCCCGCTGATGAGCGACTGTGAATACCATCCCCATTAATTCCTGGTCATTATGAACATCTACTGTCTCACAATCCCCTTCGATTCTGAATTTCACTGTTAAATCCACGTTTGCACACCAAATTCCTGGCTACTCATAGTCGCAAACCTACTGGCTGGTCTAGTTACCATTTGGGGAGCTCTCAACGTCACCAGGTACTTGCGGGAGTTCATCGCATTCTGATCAGCTCGACGCATCTACTAAGCTGCCCTATAAGTGAGAGACGGGACTCTGGATGTGGCTAGTTCTGTGGACTGCCATAGCCCAGTATCGCACAATGATGGCCAACGGGTAAACCTTCCAAGTTGATGCCAATGACCGGGTGATTGATGATGATCATGCCGATACATTCCATCTTCTAGAGGGCTTCCAGCTCAAGCCCGCGAAACGTACCCTAATCCAGAATCGGATCCTCACTTCACCAATCCCCCCCACTCTCCCTGGCACCTGCTTCACTAGACGATCACTGTGGAAGTGAAGGTGATGACGCTTCCGATGTTGTCGCCGGATTGAAGTAGCCAGGACATGCAACGTGGGCGAGCACCGCGAGTGCCACAACATCAGAACCCCTTCTCTTTCCGAGATGACGAAAGCCAGGCCCCAGAAGCTCCAAGTATAATTATGGCCTAGCCATAGTTTACTCGGCGAATTCCGAGACGTCTGGCCGGACACCATATTCACAAATCGCAATTGAGTTCCCTCCGTGCCTTCCGTGCGTGGATGCGGACCACGGACGGGACGGGACGGATCAGGATCGGTTCGCTGTTCGAGACTCATTCCATTCCGTGGAGGTAGGGTGGCGAAGCGGGTACGGGGTTCTCTGCGACGCGGATCTAGTCCTGGCGGCGGCGGTGGGAGATTCCGTCGCTCGCCATGCTCATTGTGTGGCGTGGATATGATCGTGGGGCGGCACGGAGGCGCTTGCCCAGTTACGAATGAGGAGGAAGGCATAACTCATCTTGCTCCAGCGTCGGGCAAGCTTATCTTGGCATGGCGGGGATCCCTGATCGTGAGATTTTGATTTCCCCCGCCCGAAACTGTGTATCAAGCCCCTTGTACGACGTCAAACGCGTCTTGACCAATCCTTCTACACATTCATTATATTTCTTCCACCGACTGTGATATTCACGTCTTTCACCCCCCGGAACATTCTGATGCTTACCAGAGTAGGAATTGATCACATAATATTAGGGGCTCAGTTGTTGCTGTGGCAGGTAGATCCACTGTGCCCAACGGGTTACGCCTTCTTGATCGTGCTTCGACAAGGATGGCGTGCCTTGCGATCGGAGAGGGGGTGTGTTCGACGAGCGGATTGCGCATTTCGTTTTTCGCGGCCCTTCCCGTAGTAAGTTCAATTTCATGCTCTTGTGGCTTTCACACGACGTACGATCTGATCTTCTGGCTACCCTGGCGGTACCTGGGGTTATCTAGTCGTCGAGATCCCGAGGATTTCTCGCTCCAGTGATGGATCTAACGCCAGTGGTGAACAGGTACGAGGTCCTTGATGAGATCCTCTGCTGGGACATTCACCAATGCCATCATTCCGACCTCCATAGCATTACATAGTTTTCCAACATGGTTCTGTCACTGGCTTGACCGCCACCAAACAGACCCTCGGATTTGCCACGGCATACAAGTGTAAGTTTCACCCGATATGACAGTTCTGCAAAGGTCCCTTAAATTCTTGCCTCCAGGTCGCTCACAGCGGTCCTTCCGATGCCTAGGCGGACCTCAACGCGCTGATCAATGAGAGCCCCGTCAGGACTCGTCAGTTTTTGTTTAAACATGCTGCGAGCGGTTCCTCCCCCTTCCTCAGTGCAGCAGACTCGAGGCAGTATGGGTTCCATCAACTGGAACTCAGTTGCTGAGCAAGTCCGGTCCTAGCCATCAAGCACATTATTTAAGCATATACGAGAAGAGACATTTTCGGCTCGAAGCACCACTTCTCGCTTCAATTCCAACTCTACGATCCGACTCACCCGTGGGCTACTCACATACGACACTCAGGACTACTGCCCACTTGCACATTGATGCGGTCTCAGTCGGATCGAGCCATGTTGTCGCTAGCATTGCGTCCGCCTGGTACTGCGTCCGTTCCTGCTTTCTATATTGCTATCACGATGTACCGAAATTCCCTCAAGCGTTTGCTGAGCTCTGATTCAAACGCTCTACCTTTCCTCTCGTGTGCGAATATAAGTGGCTCCGCACCGATTCTTCACAGCTGCCTCTGTCGGATCGTGCCAAGTTATCACCAGCATTTCGTCCATCAGTTCTTGTGCTACGTTTGTCGTCGGAGATACTGCCTCCGTCGCTGCTTTCTACGCTGCTATCCCAGATAGCAAGGATGGGAGCCAGACTGCGGGCGGTGCATTGTATGCTTGTGAGGAACTCGTTTTAAATCGGTTAATGATGACCGAACTGAGGATTTACGATCGTTGCTCGTCGAAACCCTTCAGTCTCATTGACATTCAGGGCGATATAGTAGCCTGTGTCACCGGCCGCATTCAACTAATTGCTTCGTACTGTAGGGTCTTCTGCCCCAAATTTTCGGCGTCCGGCTCATTTTGCGGGCTACAACATACTGCCTCAGAATAGTAAACATTGACATGCCGTCAGATACAAAACTACAATAAGGGCATAAAAAAGCAATAATTTGAGCAAACTATTCATGGTCTTTCTGGGAAGTTGATCGCAGTCAGCAAAAATCAATCGGGAAAGGGCAAGGAGACTGGATCCTACTCATCTGGGTGATATTCTGATATCTGCATTGGCGATAGCTCTTCTGCCTCTTCCATGATTCGTGAAAGCAGTTCTCCTTATTCTCGTACGCTCGGTGGCCGCGCTCATCACCCCTCGGAGGACGTTCTGACGGGTCATAACAAATCAGGATATGTTCGTGACGGCCACATCAAGTCTCTTACGAGATAAAGAAGAAGCACTGGTGGAGTAACGCATCCGCTTCTGACCCCCTCTGTCCCAGTCCTCGTCACGTCTTCGCTTCCCAATTTCCCTATACGGAATGATCAACATGTTGCCTATTTTCCCACATGGGAGCGCAAATAGAGTCGAAACATACTGATGCTCAGGGATCACATCTAGGAGTCGCGAAATATACTGTATGACTCGTGGCATGTTCTGGTACCACCATTCTTCGAGTTCAGAAGGGCCCGATCCCGTTGAACGATAGCCCCGATCTGGGCCTCGAATATATCGGCGACAACTTTTATTTTCTGACCGGCGGACGGATCGGTGAGAGGTGGCAATGCGTTTTGCCAATGCATGCGTAGCGCAGGTCCAAGAACAGAGAACATCTTGTTCGATAAGAAAATTCTTTTTACCCTCTGTAGTGGATAGTACGCATACAATGTGAGATAAAACAAACTGCATGACACGCACCCCATGCAAATTATTCGGGATCGAGATGAGATTGGATAGCAGCAAAAGCTCGTAGAAGAAATCGACGGCTCGATCTCCGAGTGTTTCCAGTGCTTGCATCTTTCGGTCTGCGCGCGTCGCACATATTATTAAGATCTCATTGGAGAGGGCAGGAAGTGTCGAAGCTTGGAAAGGTATTTTTGTATGTATTTCCGTATCTTTGGGACTATCCAATTCGTTTCAGTGCACCCGTTTGACCAATCCTATAGAGAGGTTAGAGTAAACCCAGCAAAAAGAGAAGAAAATATATTTACTGTTACATAAGGATTCTTGGAACGAGAGCGGGACTGAGTATCTGCTGGTCCTCTGCCGAAAATTGAGTATGAGGAGTGGGTGAGGGAAGAATGCTGTACACACGAAGGAATATCGATGAAAAATGGGGCAAGAAACCCGAGAAGCCTCTCGAATAGCTGACTCATATAGAGATGGATCTCGTCACGCGCAGCTATATTGCCACTTGCCATCTCGCCAATTATGGCGAAGTATCCTTCCGCTGTAATGTATCGGCCAATGGGTTCCCGAAGCGCTTGTAGGACCAGACGGCGTTCGATTGCTCGCCTAATTTTCTGCCATGGTTGAACATGATTGAATTATGTAAAATATCTCGGGTGTGGTGGGACACGCACTGTGAGAGCGACCGGGAGAGCCTCCGGCCACATGGATACTGCTGATAGCATGAGCTGGTAAAGAAAGAAGGCCTTTCCGGCCTTAAAATATCTTGGAATTGAAGCTTGTGATTGAAACGTTGGGGGGGCGAGGGCGCGAATATCACGCCCGATAGAGGAAATATAAGCAATGAGTGTGTCAGTAGTAAATTTCGTGTCAGAGCTGAAGGAAGTCATTGAAGTACTCTTCGCATTTTGGTTCATGTTTGTCAAAGGAAAGTGGTATGAACGAATGTCTGGTCGTGGCAAGGCAAGGCAAGACGCGTTTGACGTCGTACAAGGTGTTGTTGTTTAAAGGAAGGTGATGTAAAGGAATGATTGGTCGTGGCAAAGACGCGTTTGATGTCGTACAAGGTGTTGTTCGTTAAAGGAAGGTAGTGTAAACGAATCTTTGGTTGTGGAACAGACGCGTTTGACGTCGTACAAGGTGTTGTTGTTTAAAGGAGGGCGGTGTGAACGAATGTCTGGTCGTGGCAGAGCAAGACGCGTTTGACGCCTACAAGGTGTTGTTGTCGTAGAAGCGGGCAAGTCACGTTGTATAATTAGTTGGATAAGTGAAAGTGCTAGAACCGCCGGGCCGTGCCGCCGCAACTACTCTCGTTATACAGTATTATTCTGGGTGATGTTTGTTCTAGTCTGAGTGGATTCCCCTTTGCCCACAATAGTATTCCCCCAAGGACCTATGGCTCTCCACACCATTTTGGTGTGATTTACAACAATAATCCTGACTTTGCTTCATGCATGCCTCAGTGAGTGCTCACCAAAAGCGTCGAATAAGTGCACCAAGGAAATTGATTATGTAATATTAGGGGTATAATAATTGTTATGGCACACTCTGCCACATTGGTTACTCTCCTTGATCACCCGAGCTCACTAATCTTCGTTAGGCGTTGATAAGATGGGGAGTTTGGTCCATTTGGGGCATGCGATGGATCTCTTCAAGGACTAACACTTGTTTGTTGACATCTATCGATTCAAACCGATGAAAAGGTGGTCAGTGCTCGCAAAGAAAATCGTTTTCGAGGATGGGTGTGAGCACGAGGCGCTTGATGACCCATTCTTAGTGGATAAGGCTCGTAGTTTGCGGGGTATGGATTGTTCAACTCCAAAAATTCAGCCTCGGGCATATTATTCTCTCATTCTCACTAGCTACAACATACTATCTCAGAATAGTAAGAATCATCACACTATCAACGAAGATCCCCTCTGTCAACAGACACCGGGAGTATTTACGACCGACAAGGGATAGACACAGAGAACCATGGGACAGCTACAGGATGATGTATTGCATGCGTGCGGTCCTTGCGGGCAAGAAAAAAAAAAGATGCAGAATGCACTCGTCGAACGCACCCCCTCTCCAACCCCATGTGCACTTTTCCCTTGTGTTTGCAGGTACTACGGTAGAACATCACGTGATCAAGGACGTGCCACTGACGCCTCCGCCATTGTAGACCTACCTGATTTATTCTGAAACGTAACTTTATTATACACCTGACCCCCATTCCCTCCTCTCTGACCCGAGATCGGCTCCAGAGTACATACCGCCGCGGGGGACGGGAGAACAGACCGGGGTGACAGCCGCGGACGAAGTCAATTCAACGAGAAGTGGATGTTCATTTGAAAAGTTGTCAATTGGAAACAAAACTCGGACAGGGGCATGTGGCTATCCACTGATCCCCCGCCAAAAATTGGTTATAATGAGGAGAGGGAAGTGCGCTGTACATAGGAAGGGATATTGATGAAAAAGGGGGGAAGGAATCTGAGCACCGGTGGGACTTGTCCCGTGCAGTCCTCCTGTCGACCTTGAACAGTGAAGAAATTAGGCGATCAGCCACCCGGGATTGTTGATACGTTGTAGAGACAATTGACCAAAGGACATTAGCACGCTGATGGGAGGGGGCTCGGAGTCCGCGAGTGGATTCAGATGAGATCCGACTGGAGGTCCAAAGGTCCATAGATCACATCCATTGGGGGTGGTAGGCTGTCCATTAGGCGAATATCGACGACTTGAGGACGAGCGGGCCAGGCTGGGAGCGACGTGCGTTCCGCTGGGGCAAGGGACACTGATTTTACCATGGTTGTCAATGCTGGATGCCCCATAGAGAGAGAAGCGTCCTGCGGCGGGTGGCCGTTTGTGGGACCGGCGACGGGGAGTCTTCCACCTCGTCTAGGTTCGAGGACTCCAGCGCGGATATCATGAACGAGCTTTCGTCCACTATGACGAGACTATGGGTAATGGGTATCTGGTCAGTTTAAATGCCATCAAACACGATGAAAGAAAGTTTTTACTCACGCGGGCGTGGCCCCAGCTCCATTCCCGACAGTTCTGCAGAGGACCTCGGGGACATGCATCGTTCCAGTTGCAAAGCCAGCCGACATGCTCAAAGTGGTTGATCCAGAGAGTAGGCCCCAAACCCTCTTCGTCCTCTTAATCTACACATAGGAATTAGGAGAAGGATACGGCATACAAGAACTTTGTGAAATGCACAAGTTTGTTCCATTTCCTGACAATGGGAACCCTGGCCAGTTGGCTGAGATAGATGGGGGTTTGTCTGCTCGAGTGAGAAGCCCACCATCGGTCAAAATTAGAGGCGGGATCGGGGAGTAGAATCCTCCAGGAAGTCAATATGCGATGATGGGTTCTTGCAATCGCTTGCTCTGCGGCCGGATGCAAATGGCTCGGTGGAGAACTATACACACGGCTGACATAATCTTCCGGAACTTGCCTGTCCTTTTTGCTCTCAACCCTCTTATAAAGGTTTACACTCCTCCTTGTCTTGTTCTGCATCTCGACTGACCCCAATATCAACTATCAACCTAGCCTTTACATTTCCACCTCATTATTTACGATGGGACGTCGCCCCGCATGTTGCTACCGATACTGCAAAAATAAGCCATACCCCAAGTCCAGGTATAATCGTGGTGTGCCCGATCCCAAGGTACGCGGTTTCCCCATTATCTGACCGACTTGGGACCCTGGTTACCCCCGGTGACCCTTGCTTGCCCTTGAATGTCCCGTTTTTTCCTTGTGCTTACTCAGGCTTCTGCTTATTCTACACGTAGATTCGCATCTTTGACTTGGGTCGCAAGCGCGCAAGCGTCGACGATTTTCCGTTTTGTGCGCACCTCGTCTCCGACGAGTATGAGCAAGTGTCGTCCGAGGCTCTCGAGGCTGCCCGTATTTGTGCCAACAAGTACGTAAGCAAGACGTCCGGAAAGGATTCGTTCCATCTTCGCGTCCGCGTACATCCCTTCCATGTCCTTCGCATCAACAAGATGCTGAGTTGTGCCGGTGCTGATCGGTGTGTTGGATATTTTTGACACACATTTTTCTGACTCCATGCTGACTAATGAAATAGTCTGCAAACCGGCATGCGTGGCGCCTGGGGGAAACCCTATGGGACTGTAGCGCGTGTCAACATTGGCCAAATAATCCTCTCCATCCGCACGAAGGATTCCAACGCCGCTGTCGTCATTGAGGCCCTGCGACGCGCTCGGTACAAGTTCCCTGGTCGCCAAAAGATCATCGTGTCCAAGAAATGGGGCTTCACCAATGTCAACAAGGAGGATTATCCCCAATTGAAGAGCGACAAGATGGTTATCCAGTACGTAATGGTTAATTATATCTCATATCCTGGCTTGCTCACCGTTTGCGTCATGTTGCGCAGAGATGGTGCTTACGTCCAATTTATCCGCCCTCGTGGACCTCTCGAGCAGAATCTCAAAACTCAGCTCCGAGCATGAATGATCGCATTTGTCATTGTTCCATCTACGAACATTTGTAGCTGACGCTAATGTGGGATTTCAATCGAGATTAATTTTGTTAAGTCTTGCTTGGCAAACTACCTTGCATTTGTTTCGAGATAATCAACGCACCCAGTATGTCATCCGGCGGTCGCCCCACCGTTGTCCACGGCCTATCCCTAGTCGATCACGAATATCACCAGCGCTGAAGTACAATTGATGACAGAAGAAGCTTCTGTCAACGACGGACAATTCTTCCTATTTTGAAGTTAGCCACTTTATCCTCTAAGAATGAGTCATCAAGCGACTCGTGCTGCCACCTATCCTCAAGGATGATTTTCTTTGCCGCCGCCGGACCGCGTTTCGACGGTTTGAACCAATAGATATGAACAAACCAGTTCGGAGATCCATACATCTGAAAATCGGAATTCTTCACTTGAGGAGACAACCCCCCCCTCCCCTGCGGGAAACAGCAATGAGACATCCCCCACATGCTCCAAATGAGTCCAAACTCAATGGCTAAGCAGGGGGCACGAAACCGACTCGACAATTATCGACATCGAAACGCGACGCTAGATCAAAAAGCGACAACTTCACTATTTCCCCGATCCCACTTGAAGAAAGAAGATATTGTTTGTTATTTCATGAACATGGCAAGAACTGTAATACGGGGATATCCTTCCCTTCTCAATAGGTTTTGTATTTCTGGAAGCTAATTGCTATGAAATCATGCGGAACGGAAACGCTGCTGTGTATGGAGTTGCCGCGCGTGTCCTAATCTGAGGCATGGGGCGAGAGGATAGAAAACTAAAATAAGTGGATAAAAGGGGAATAATTTTGAGTGGACTAGGATGTATATTCTTTCCCTGGAAAGTTGATTGGAGGTCGGCGAAAACAGTCGGGAAAGAGGGAGGCGGCTGGATCTTACTCATCTGGGGGATACTTTCATATCTGCGGTGGCGGTGGATCTTTCTGAGATGTGGAGCGAGACGACACAAAACTAAACTAAGTGGATAAGAAGGGGATAGTTCGGGCGGTCTAATACATGTGTTCTTTCCCTGGAAAGTAGATTAGAGTTGGGAAAAAAAACAGTCAGGAAAGAGTGAGGGCTAGATCTCACTCATATGGGGGATACTTTCATATCTGCGGTGGCGGTGGCTCTTTTCCCCTCCCTTGATGCAGGAAAGCAATGCTCTTTATTCTCATATGCTTGGTGGCTGCCCTCATCAACCCTTGGAGGACGTTCTGAAGGGTTGACATGAGAAATAAGTCAGTAGATTTTTCGTGATCACCACGTCAAGTTACTGACGAGATGAAGGGGAAGGATCGCCGGTCCGCATCCGCTTCTTATCCCCTCCGCCACGGTCTTCATCCTCGCCACATTTCCGCTTCTCAACTCTCCTGCAGGGAATGATCAACACGTTAGGTATTTTCCCATATGACGGCGTAGATGGTACAAAACATACCGATGGAAGATCGTATTGAATAATAGGCATGCTGTATGCTGTATGACCCGCAGCATATCCTATAGAGAGGTTAGAGTGAACTCAGCAGGAAGATAATCAAACGGATTTACCATTAGACATTCGGTGGCGGCACGAGCGCGGATACCCGCAGGTTGCCTGCCAAAAATTGATTATGAAAAGTTGGGAGGAAAGAACACGGTGCTTACGAAGGGGGTTGATGAAAAAGGGGGCAAGAAGCCCGCGTAACCTCTCGAACAACTGATTCGTAGAGATGAATCTCGTCGGGCGTAGCCAAATTCCCACTTGCCATCTCGCCAGTTGCGGCGAAGTACTGTTCGGTGTGTAAGATTCCGGTTAACGGGTTTCGGAAGCGCTTGTAGGTCCAGACGGTCCAGACGGCCTTCGATTGCTAGCCTAATTTTCTGCCATGGTCCAACATGATCGAACGGTGTAAAATATCTCAGGTGTGGTGACACGCACAGTGAGAGCCCCAGGAAGAGTTACAGCCGAAAGCATGAGTTTGTAAAGAGGGGGAGAGGAGACTTATACAGAGTTGAAGCTTAGAATCGGAACGTTCCGGGTGTGTAGTATCATCCCCAAGAACCTTATGCTGATCTTGATTTCCTTTGTGCATCCCTCAGTGATGCACTTACCAAAAGCATCGAATATGTACGAGCCACGAGGAATTAATTATGTAATTTTAGGGGTATAATAAGCTTAATTTTCCGCGTATCCCAGGTAGGTCCACAGTACCGCATTGGTTAAGAGTACCTCCTTGGGGATTGTGCTTTCGCCAAGCCCCTGCAAGGGGACGGGCGACTCTGCCCGGTCAGAGCCTGTTGCCTTGTTTGTTTTTTCTCGGCCTGTTCCGTAACACCTCGCACAGTCCAATTTCATGTTCCTACTGGTGGCTACAACCCGAATTCGAGATGAATCTCACCATCGTTGTCTCCGACTAATGGCGTTAGTTCCATCGAGTGAAGATTTTCTCGCTCCGGTATGGCGATGGATCTAGTGCCAGTGGGGAACAGGTACGAGATACTCTTCTGAGACGCGCAGGATGCTATCATTCTGACCCCTATCCTTCGCATCGTTTCCTGACGCAGTTTCTGTGGCTGGCTTAACCGCCACCAAACAAAGCCTTGGATCTGCCACTGCATACAGCTCGTGGGCTGCGCATTTGAGGTTGATCTGAAAGTTCCTCGGCTAAGGCCACCTGATTTCTTGTTTCCAAATCCTTCCATTCGCTTGGCGGGCCTCCTTGATTTCTTCATGTCCCACCACACATTTTTTCCGCATGTTGATCAGCGAGAGTGCGCTCGGTGCTCGCCAGTTTTCGTCCAAGCCCGCTACGAGCGGCCCCTCATCAGGAAACATGACAGAGCTCCAGAGCATGGATGTTGCTCCGGGTGCTCTGGAGGCTCCACAGCATGTCCAACCGGCTTGGAACTCTTAGAGATCAGATCCTATAGTACACTGAACTATCCTGAGCTAGTGAGTTTGTTATGTTCAACCATGGTCCATGCTACCAACCCATCCCTACTAGTGGGTGTTGTGAATACTGTATCCTCGTCGTTGTAAGTCACCGGAAGCAAAATATGGCTTTGGCCGACTCACTCACTAGCCCCTGTCCCTTTGCACTAGTGTTGCCGCGACTTGTGACTTGCGCTGACCCAAGTCGCAAGTTGAGTCGCCAGAAGTCGTTCCTTGAGTCAAGTTGAGTTGTTCCTACGACTCCATAGTAAATGAATGGAACAATGTGTGGCTTGAGCTGACTCAAGTCGCAAGTCAAGTTGCTCTGAAGTTGCTCAGAAGTCGAGTCGCAGCAACACTACTTTGCACCAAGGAGGATTATAATTAAGGTGACCATTATAAAAGGTGTACATATATGAAGAATTAAGTCTTCAATGGAAGCGCTCAAAGTCTTCATGGCTGGAGAAGGGATTGATGTAGAAAGAGTCCACTCTATCATAGCATGAGTCTTGTGTAATATCAGGGTCACACTCCCCATCTAGAACTGGGGATAAAGGACAGGCAAATTTGATTGAATCAAGTTCAATAATACCTCCTGCACGTCTCCCTCCTGCCCAAAACTCTTTTGTAACATGTCGCAGTTGAGAAAAACATGCTGGTGCAGAGATGCCACTAAACCAGAGAACATAAGCATAAACAGATTTCTCATTTGAACGGCTGGCACTTCGAAAGATAAGGCGGATCTCGGCAACTCGATATTCTGAAACAATACAAGAGAGGGTGGGTTTAGCAACCAAGAAGAAGAATGGAACAGATTAACATACTTCTCAGGCCAATTTGCTCAGGGTAGCATTCCACCAGAACTGGATCAAAGCTAGGAGGCTTTCCATCTTTTCCAGGTTTACAGTGGATTACTATATTCTCATTGTCATAAAAGTCATTTGGTGGGGGAATGGAAAGATGGAAACTGTGCCATAAATCAATTGTTTCGAATGCACTCCATTCATGGGTTGCAATGTAATCAAATCGAGGCCGGCGACTTGTACCATTGTCCCCTTCAACAAGAAATCGTGCAATTGATGGCAGAAAATCGGGGATATCATAAATGGAAATTATGTCATCAAGTGGGCAATTTGATTTGTGGGGTTGCTGGGCCAGGCGGATATGGGGGGTTTCAGGACTGGCCTGTGGTGGTAGATCCTCAGCATCTTTAGATCCATATCTCCACCTCAGATATCCCCGGTAGAGGTGTAGACTCTCAAGACGAATGAGGTACCGAATAATCTGTTCTATATATTCCTTGCGGTTTGTTGCTCAATAAGCCATTTTGCACATGACAATGTGGAGTGTTTCACCAATTTCAGTGCAGTAATTGTTGGTGGTACCAAGGTCAGGAATATTGGTCATCCATTGGTGGAGAGCATGGACTTTTGGGATATTCATGTGGTCAATGACCCCTGCAGAGCCAGTTCGAGAGCCATTTTGGATGAATATTTCTTTGTTCTTGTGGAAATTGGAAAGGGCCAATTTTAATGCATCAAGAGTCATATCGGATTGGAGGGGATACTGAGCAATATAGATAAAATCCATTAATGCGCGCATGGCCTTCATAACTCCTGGTTGGCTCCCATCTGCCCCAGCAATGACAGGTATGATATGATGCTCCAAGTCTCGATGACCTTTGCCTGACCACTGGGAATAATGTGATATCCCAGAGTCAAAGTTCCTAGTGCCAATGCGATGTGGCTGTGCCATGAATCGATGATCAAGTTTGGCCTCACCAATTGAGTTGGTAAGCCAATCCATCATGTGGTCCTTAAACATCTTGTGGAGACCATGCAGATTGTCAACACAAATGATTCAGCAGATGTCAACTGACAGCCCCTCCCAGCATAGTTCCTCGACCCCAGCCAAACCAACTTCCTTTGCCTTGTTCGCAAACTGCCAAGTGTTTGCACAGTTGGGTAGTCAACTCGAATTCTCTGAAGACTATCCAGAATGGATTGTCCAGTGTGGTGAGTGCAAGGTTCAGCATTTCCAAGATCCTTGAATTTGGCATTACACCTTGGACACGAATTTGGGGAAAGACCTGCAATATCATATTGCTCCTTCAAGTCAGCTGATCCATGCCATGAGGATGGACATGCACCACCATTTATTTCCTTCGCCTGTCAATAACCATCAGTAGCTCACAACAGTCTTCCCATAATGGCTTAAGCACAATCCACATGCACTGATGAAACAGTTGTCGCTTCAGAATCCCTGGCATATGCTCTGCCTCTGATTTTGTTCCAAATATTGTTTTTGGGAACTTCCAAGTAGGTAGCCTTGCTAGGACCATCCATGCACCAGCATTTACTTTCCTCTGGGTGCAACTTGGAATGTTCCCAATGGACAAGTAGACAACATGCATGGACTTGTTGCACCCGAGAAGTTTGTCAGGTGAGTTTTGTCAGAGGAAAGTATGATGCTGATAATTGTGGCTCCGGCAGGCAATGTCATCTGAAGTGGTGAGGTTCAGACATGATCAAATATTCAAATCCAAAGGACATACCTGTGCTTCATTCCAGATCTCACCGGTGTTCATCTCATGGTAGAAACACTTTATGCCATCCGCCTCAAAAAGTCTCACTGGCTCATACAGCATACCCTCACTGAATGTTGGATTTGAAAAGAGGTGTTCAGCACACTCGACTACATCCCGATAGTGCAGTGTCTGTGGTTCATCGGGTGCGTTGTCTAAAATGACTGTTTCGGTCTTCCATGCAGGGCCCCTAGGCATCAATTTTTCTATCCGTTCATACATTTCTTTCGCAGTGCTAAAAGACAGGCTATTGTGTTGGGCCTAATAAGGAAGACAAAATTGTAAGTGAAGCCAAGTTCTGAACGAAGTCGGCAACATCCTCACCCATGATAAATTGAGGAACTCGTTAATTTTTGCCTGGGACAGACCTGATGAAGATAACCAATCAACGACCTCAAACTCATCCAGAGAAGCCCATGGATAAAATGGCTGCTGAGGGTTTTCAAGAGACCTCTGAGTCAGCCTGTCCCATGCCATTGATTGGATGGATGGCCCAGAATTACGAAAAATCTTTGCAGCGCCAGGGATTTTCTTAATGATGTATGCCGTATTTTGATGAGGGGTGAGTGGTTCAGGTCCAGAATCCCCTGAGTCCCACGAATTATTGACATTTGGGAGCTCATCCAGTTTGTTGCTGGGTGCTCCCAGATGGTGAGCCAAGGGATCCTCATCCACATCCATCTGGTCTGTCTGCTGCCCTGCCAAGGCCAGGGGACTTGAGTGGCATTCTCCATTGGCATTGGCAGCGGCAAGAAGACACCGAGCATCTTGACAATGGCGCATCTTCGAGATGTGGCCAGTCAATCCTCGTTCACTCACAAAGGGCCCCCGTCCACAGTGTGGACAGCTATAATGTTCATTCCCAGAAATTGAATGAGGCATGAGTCCTATGTTATTTGGAGTCTGAAGTGGGATACTGATTTCTGACTTGGGATATTGTGATTCATTCCCCCAACTAAAAAAAAAAAAAACCGGTAAATCCCCAACCTCCCTTCTTGGCTCACCTACACTCCTCTCCCTATGGCCCAAAAGAAAACACCTCCACCCCTTCAAAAACCACCTGCTCACACTCGTCGCAACACTGAAAAGGGTGCTATTGCCCTTGCTGAAAAGTCCAAGTCAGCAAAGTCAGCATCTCTCCCCAAGAAAAATATAAAAGTAAGCAGCGCTCTATGTAGCCATCATTTTAGGCATGAAAACAATCACTTAAAGGCATTTTCTCTGAAGAACACAGGAGACCCAGACACTGCTGTGGATAACCCGCCTCCTGTCCTCAGCGAATTAGAGAAACATCGTGAACACAATATTAAGAGGAATGCCAAGCTGCTAGAGAGCCTAGGTCTTGGGAGTGATCCTCCAGATCTCACAGCAATCAAAAAGGTACCCTCACCTGATGCAAAATTTTTCATTGCGACTAAATGTTGAGAGGAGACTGTTTACATGTATTTACATCAAGTAGTTTTTCCACTTGTAGACTCTTTTCAGTCGCCGCCGTAGCCTCTCTTTCAATAGGTTATGGGCCCATCACTCTTGGGCTTCTGAAAGCAAGTAGTGTCCTTGCAGGCAATAGTGTCCTTGCCCAAAAAGCCTCACTTGAGTCTGAGGTGCTGTCTAGTGTCGGCAGTGGAGTCCCCGTGACCTGCGGTAGTGTCCCGCAAACTGTCTAGTGTCGATGGTATTCGAGGCTTCCCCCTTCCCTTTCTTTTGTGTTTGGCTAGTGTCTGCTGAACATCCCTCTTTCATTATCTCTCTCTACCACCATACCCTATTTTGTTTCCCCACACCCGACTTGCTATGCAGTCTACTGGTTCCCCGTCATTTGAAAAATTAGATGGAACAAACTACAAGACTTGGTCCACCTACATGGACTCCCTCCTCCTCACCCACTATCTTGACCTTTGGAAGATCATCCATGGTCATACCCCCAAACCGAGAGGCACTGATTTGTCCTCAGAAGTCCTTGATTGGACAATCAAATCCTCCCAGGCCATAGCACACCTCCTCCTTCACTCCGAGTCATCACTACATGCCACCATTTCATCCAGTACCGATGCCTCTGTCGCATGGAATTCGCTCAAATCCTCGTTAATGCCATGAGGCTTAGGTGTGCATGTGACGGAACTCTGCCATCTATACAACATGTCTAAAGCCCCGCTTCAATCAATGCGAGATTGGTGTGCAGCTGTCCGTTCCCAAGCCAGTGTCCTCTTGGACCTCAATGTGACATTATGGGCCGATGAGATATTTGTCATGCTCACATGGGGTGTCGGTGACCGCTATGATGTGGTAATTGTCCAATTGGCAGCTCTCGATGACAACAAGTGCAGCATCGATGCCATAATCCAGGCACTAGTGGACCAGGAGTCCTGAGTCGGAGAGCCCGAACCCGAACCATCCACCTCCGCATATGCCACCCGTTCAAAATTTAATATGGAAACTATTGAATGCCACAACTGCCACCAGCTTGGCCACTTCGCGAACAAGTGCCCACAGCCAGTTCAGGGAGGGGATAGATTGGCCACAGCAATGGAAAACCTCACTACTGCCCTGCATGACTACAAGTCCCCATCCGCAATGTCTGCCAGGATCGCGACTGTGGATACCGACGAGTTGGAATTTTCCGGATCTCCTCACATATTCTAGGTTTCAATCCACATATCCACTCTGTTCACATATTGGATTGAGGGAGGGTGTTGAGAGGAGACTGTTTACATGTATTTACATCGAGTAGTTTTTCCACTTGTAGACTCTTTTCAGTCGCCGCCGTAGCCTCTCTTTCAATACTAAATGCCCTACTTTACTAGAACCAGCCAACACACAGAAAAAACTCTAGCAGGGCTGTCGATGACAAGGAACCAAGCCCAGAGGAAGGTCTGGGTGAGTACACACCATAGAGTCACTGCCAGCTGGTATATCACACAACATACCATTGATATTGATGATATATAACACTCTAGATCCTAGAGATGACGAGTCTGACGAATCCCCAGCAAGGCCAGTGCCAGCCAGCGGCCTGGCCACAACACTCCCCAGCGAATCCAAGACAGAGGAGCAAGAAGAAGAACGTATTCAAGCTGCACGTGCCCAAGAGGATGAGGAACGTCGACAGGCTCGCAAAAGGAAAAGAATCGAGCAGCAGTCTGGAACTCCAGCATTTGAGATTGAGTACAGTGGTTCACTGCGTGGTGCTGGCATTTCTAGTACAAGAAAGGTGTCTCAAGGAGTTTGTTTTATCTGCATAAGTTTTATGATGACTACTGATGCCCTAATACTACCCAGATTGCCACTGGGAAGATCAGTAGTAATATTAATGACACTGATTCATCCTCTGAGTCAGCAGATGTGAACGACAATCAGTCTCTTCCCTCCCAACTGCTACGAAAGTTACAAAAGTCCAATGACCAAAAGCTGCATATTATTTCCGGCGACAATTCCTACTCAATCTTCAACTCATCAAGCAATGGTCCACTAACTAAAAGACCAAAGAATGTATGCCTTATCAGTCTCCGGGGCACAATAATCAATCTTCCAATAATGATCTATTTTTCAGCATGTCGATCAGATCGTGCAATTGTCTGGGTCACGTCACTCACATGATAGTGGAAGGTTTGGTCTGGCGAGATCTTCATCCCAGGCTAGTAGTTTGTGCTTATACGCCCAATACAATGGTTTCTCTCCACTAAGTGCCTTCCTTGTCCAGGTTGTGAACCATTCAGGTTCATATAGCGCCACACCTACTCTGCAGGATGCACACACAACCTCATATTATCAATCCCCATCACCATCCTTTGGCGAAGACAATGATTTGGGATCCACTACTGACAACAAGATGCCACATACTCAAGGCTTTTGGAGAAACCACCAAGATCCACGTATTTGGTCTGTTATGGAGCCTGCCCTCCACAGCTTCCACTTCCTAATGTTGATGGGAGACATCTTTGGAAATCATATGGTTATGCGTAAGTACGTTGGTACTGTGTTTGAGACTGCTTTCAAAAGCACAGGCATTGATCCATTTGAGATCACTTCCCCCATGGTTACTACGGTCAGCGACCTCTATGATACATCAAATTAACAGTATTCTGACACACAAATAGGTCATCAAGTCAATCTCCAGCTTCCATAGCAGATTCAAGGACGTAGCTCAGATATGTGTTCAATCTCTCTATGGCTTCGACACACTAGAAAGCCCCGAGGAGATTTCTGCCATTGTCCGGGGTGCTCTATATGAAGAGAACTTTTCATTCCGTATTCACAATGCTGAAGAGGTAGATCTGAATCAAAAATAATGGCGGCAGAACTGAATATCTTTACTACCGCAGGGAACCCGTTCAGATGCACTACACCATCCTTGCATATTTCAGGTCATGCGAACATACTTTGCCATGGGGAAGAAGACACCAAAGCAAGCAAAGATAGTGCACTCCTTCATGGATGCCTTCATACCCATGCCGCCTGAACCAGTTGCATTTGCTTTGACCATGGTGAGTTGGCATAAGACGTCTGCATTTCTGCCATGCATACTTACTACCCCTGTCAGATTCAGAATACACTCCACAGATGGGAGACTGGGAGGGAGGCCAATATCGAGTTATCTGCTGAAAAATATCGCCCTTATTACGAAGGTCACCTTGACTGGATCAAGGCTTGGGGTAAGAAGCACTCCGAAGAATGGGATGCTATCAGTGCCGAACTGGGCGATGCTGCTGCGTACGTTATATGTTCTATCATTCAGAATACTTTACTCACTCCGGAAATAGGGCAGCATGCGGTTACACTACGAAATCAAAGAAATCCAAGGGTAACAGGAAGCGGGTTTTGAAGGATGACGATTGAGTAGTTTAAGCTGTTGAATTTTCCTTCATTATATTTCAACAATACATGATGTTAATAATCTGGACCCTCAACAATCAACCTGCTCTGGGAGCACCTGGAGCTGTCAGAGTGATGGACCGTTCGAGCAGCAGAGCTATAAGCTGGCTCCGGAGACTACCTGCGGGCTTATGTGGTCCGGATGGCTCCGGTTGCTCTGGGTGCTCTGGAGCGTCTAGAGCGATCGTCGGTTTCCCTGATGCTCCCTCTTCACCGGTGCGGTAGACCCGAGTCTGTGCATGGGTACCGTCGACAAGAACTCGGTTTCTGAGCAGGTCTGCCACCTCCCGTCTCTTCAATTCGAGCCTAGGTTTTTGATTCATCCGCGGGTCACCGTTATATCATAACCAGGGGCTACTGCCAATGCCAAGCTGCACTTGATGCGATTTCGGTCGGATTCAACCCAAGTTGCCACCAGCTTCTTGTCTATTGATTATGGTACTACGCTTATCGTTGGAGATACTGCGTTCATCGCTGCTTTCTATGTTGTTATCCCGGGTAGCAACGATGGGAGCGAAACTGTGCCCAATGGGTTGTATGCTTGTGAGGAGTCTTTGTTTTAAATCGGCTAATGATGGCCGAACTGACGATCTATCATCGCCTTCAAGATCGTCGCTCGTCGAACCCTTTGGTCTCACTCACATTCGAGGGGATATCGTACCCTGCGTCCCCGGTGGCATTCGACTTTGGACAGCTGTCTGCGGGATCGAGCGACGGCGTTGGCGAAGTGGTCGTTTGGAATCCTTGGTTCTGGATCGTCCGGGATGTCTTCATGCGGGGTATGGGTACGTAGGGGCAATCTTCCTCATGATGTCGGGGGAAATACTGAAGCTATAGCGTTTTGATCTAGCGTCTTCGATTTCGATAATTCTCGGGACGGTTTTGCGAGCCTTGCTTAGCCACTGATAGGATGGGGTGTTTGGATCCACTTGGGGCATGTGATGTCGCGCTGCCGTTTGCTGGAGGTTCAGGAAACATTGCCCATTTTCAAATGTGTGTGGACCCCAAACTTGTTCATTGATGTTTATCGATTCAAAGTGACTAAAACGTGATCGACGGCTTGAGTACTTTCAGAGGGATTGTAGAGAAAATCGTGGCGTGAGCACAAGGAGTTGCTTGATGACCCCTTCCCAGCAGAGAAAGGAAAAGCCCTTGATTGTGAAGTATGAACTGCAAATGTTCAGCCTCTCATATCATTATTCTCTCATTGTTGCTACCCTACGTCGGAATAGTAAAAATTGTCATATTTTCACGGAGGCCTCCGGCATTGATTGTGTTTCAACACCACTAGCATTCGCCCCGGACTAGGGACGAAACAATGGGATGAATATCCGGGACAGCGCCGGCGCTTCTACTGCACGACCCATACGAGGTCGCGCTGACCATTCCCAGTCCAGTGCTCGTTATTATGTTACGGAACCACCAAAAAACAGGGCGGGGGGAACAATTGGCTTCCTATCGCACTTGTCGGTGTCGCCGCTGGAGGTGGCCACTGCTTGCGCGGTCCCTCACAACCTACCCCTTTATCCTGCTTACCCACAGGCCATAGTATTGTACGCAATACCGCAAACCTCCCCACGGTAATGCAAAAGCAGAGCGAGAAACCAAGGATTTGTCCCCAGATCCAAGTCCGAAGCGCGTGCGGCTGTAAACAGAGTAGGGGCAAAAGCGGCCTCGGTGATTGATCAGAGCAAAGAAACCGCAAACAGGTGGAAGGCACGAGTTTTCATCCCTGTGGATCACTGGGTCGGTCGCACATTCCTCTCATCACTATACAGAGCGATACCGAGCATGAAGCAGCCGAGCTTCGCGAGGTTACTTCCTCTCAGCTCGGCCGAGCACAAGCAGCGGGATCGGAAGTTCGTAACTCTGCGGTCGAGCATGCTCAAGACGCGAGGCGAGATTGAGTGTCTGATGTTCACAAGGTGAAGAATATGGCAGGTGACAAGAAAGCAGAGTCGTCGTGGTAGAACGGGGGTAAAGGGCCAAGTCCTCGTCCGTAACTCCTGAGTTTCGACTGCCCTGCCACAAATTCCAGCCAAAAGTGACTCCAAGTAGGGAAAGATATGACGTGCCATGAGGAACCCCTACCAAGGGCGTGAGCTAAACATCCACACCCTGCTGATTCCAGTGCCAGGCAACATCTCCAAACAATAGGGGGGTATCTTTCCCTTCTGAACAGGGTTCATATTTCTTGAAGCTGATCTGCATGAAATCGTGGGGAATGGGAATGTTTCCATGTAGAGTTTCTGTGCGTGTGCTGAACCGAGGGATGTGGAACGAGAAACCAAATTAAAATAAGCGGATAAGAAATGAATAGGTTGAGCGAACTATATATGTTCTTTCTCTGGGGAGTCGATCGCAGTCGGCAAAAAAAAAATAGGGAAAGGCCAAGGAGGTTGGATCTTACTCATCTGGGAGAATACTCTCAAGCTCTGGATTGACAGGGACTATCGTTCAACGGAATTGGGGTCCTTTTGAACTCGAGGAATGGTGGTACCAGAACACGCCACTGGTGATACCATGCTGCGTGCCTCCTGAGTGTGATCCCTGAGCATCAGTATGTTTCAGTCTATCTGTGCACTCATAGGGGAGAATAGGCAACATGCTGATCATTCCCTAGAGGACAATTGGGAAGCGAAGACGTGATGAGGACGAGGACAGAGGGGGTGAGAAGCGGAGGCATTACTCCACGAGTTCTTCCTGTTCATCTCGTAAGGGACTTGATCACAAACATAGCCTGATCGCTTTCGACGAGCTCGTTGCGCCTATGTATTTGCTTCCTCTCCTTGCGTATGCACACGGAAGGGACACACCCGGCACTCGCATGAAGACATCCCCGACGATCCAGAATCCACAATTCCCGGCGGTCACTCCCCCAACGCCATCGCTCTATCCCGCAGAGAGCCATCCGAAGTTGAATGCCGCGGGCGACATCTCCCGGAATGCCAGCGAGACCGAACGGATCGACGAGCAACTATCTTGAAGACGATGGATCACTAGCCGGTTCGAAACAAACTCCTCACTAAGTGCCAGAATCAATAGACAAAATGCTGGTGGCAACTTGGCTTAAATCTGACCGAGACCGCATCAAGTGCGGGGAGCCACTTGCAGTAGACCCTGGTTATCATACACCGGTGGCCCACGCGTGAGTCGGAAACCTAGGCTCGAATTGAAAAGACGGGGGGAGGCAGACCTGCTTAGAAACCCAGAAACCGAGTTCCTGTTCAGGATACCCGTGTTACAGGCTCAAGTCTGTTGCACCGAGGGAAAGGAAGGAGCCGCTCGCAGTGAGTCGATGCTTTGGGTGAGTGCATCTGAGACACGGAGGAAGAAACTCAAGATCACTTGTGTAAACCTCCTCGTAGTCCAAAGGCACGACGACACAGAGGAAGGGCTAGCGAACGAGAAGTGAGCGAGTCGACTGAAGCCGAATTAGCTTCCGGCGCCCGCGCGCTTCGACGAAGGGGGACGTTCGCATCGTCGAGTATAAGCCTCCTGACATTCTTTGCCCACCCACCCGCACAGTCAGTTCTGCTGTCGCATGCACCGAGACTGATGCAGCAAACTGCTTCACAGCCTCACACACACCCGTTGGTAGAGACAATAATCCGGTAGGCAACGATCGAACGTAGCGTACTCACTATCCCCACAACAAAATGGTTGGGCAGGCCATAAGGTCCTGGGGGATGATATTGTGGCCACAGAGGAATCCACACCATTAGATACATAATAGTGAAACAAGGGTACTCCATTTGCGGTAGTGATGCCGCGACTCGGAGTTGATAAAAAAATAACACCTAGTAGTGACCTCATTACACCACTTTTCTGCCCACACTCAACAGCTCCTGCCATTTTTTGTATTCTCTTTCAGACTGCGGTACAAAGAAACCATGACCGGTTGTAGTGAGTGAGAAAATTTTCGACTCCGTGGCTCGGCTCGACTCAACTGAATTGAGTCGAGTCGAGTCGCGGCAACACTAAATTTTGCGGCGGCATGACCCGGCCACTCCACCATATTTGGGCAACATCCGGAAGTAAAACACGGAAATTCGGCGCGGCAACTCAACGCTGGCCAATGACATATTTCACTTTTCATGGCATTTTCGAGATTATGACACTATCATGCATCAGTAAGCTACTTTCTTTCTTTCTGCATTGTTCGATTTTGATCTGTTCGGGCCGTGGCTCTGGTCATCCCTGCTGCATACCATGCCACAATGGAGGCTGAACCCCGCTTAGCAAGCTACTTATGGTGTTCTATGTTTGAGATAGACAGCAGCCCGAAGAGCGGCCTGCTTGTCATTTCACGTGGCACATCCATTCTCCTTCTCACGGTGTATGTTGGATGCCTCGTGTTCCAGCTCAAGACCCATGCGTGTTTATTTCAGGCCCCTCCATCTCTAGGAGAGCAAGAGGAGGGGGAAAGTATGAGCATGATTTCTGCCGCTCTTTCGTGAGTGCCTTTATGATTAGATCGGAATTATTAGCAGGGGATCTTGGTTGTATTTTATGCTTTTGTCGGTTACTTTCATTACTTCTTTCTGTGCTGATTGGCGTGAGTTCTATATTCCTCAAAGCCAGAGAAGAAGTTTCATGAAAACACTATTGCATAACGAAGTCGCGGCTTCTATCGAAGAAACTGCAGAGAAATAGCACATTCCAAAACCATTTATTGGCCTTATCCTGTTGTCATTAGTTGTGAGCGCTTTCTTCTTTCCTCAATTGCAGACACAAGTTCCGGTTATCTTAAGCTCAAGGATTAGCTAATGCAGCAGAGCATGTCACAAGTGTCTGGATGGCGATGAAAGATAAAATGGAACTTACTATATCGTTCAGCATCGGTAGTTCTATTGTGAGTACTGCGGCTATATTCTAGGGCTTTTTGGATAGATGCTGAAAGCGCTTGGTTGACGTTGGTTTGACAGCAAATTGCAGTGTTTGTCGTGCCGCTACTGGTTATCATTGGTTGGATGTGAACAGGATTCCAGATTCATGAAAATAACTCCATCATGCGAACCGCTTCATTACAGAATCGACAAGGACTTGACGCTATTTTTCGCCAACTTCGAGGTGCGTAAAGTATCTGAGCCTTGGTCGTCATGACACCTCATAAGCAAATCGCATTCCTCGACCTTCAGACTACCATACTGTCTGTCGGCGTTCTCCTGGTCAATGACTTAATCGATGTTGAGATCTTTCTTCCGAGACTTCCTGGACCAACTGCGAGTGAGAAGAGCCAGCTTTCAAGATTCGGTTGCTCTAAATCGGCAGTACCTTGCCCGTCGTTGCCTGGGTTTTCGGATTAGTGGCCTTTGCAGGAACACCGAGGAGAGAGTTCATGGTGAGGTTGATCAATCTCTCGATAGTGTCTTTGTACTCGTCCCTGTCTAGAAATCAGACTCTATTAGTGGGAGAATAAAGGTCGTCCAACCAATAGTACACACTAGAAACCTCGGTCCATGTATATTTATTGCCTGCCACCGCGTTGAGGGGCTTCTCGCAGCTAACTTTGACGGCCTCCGCAGCAGTTTCTTTGGCTTGACGCTCCCATTCGACTCCGCCATGACCAAGAGACCTTGCGAGATCAGCCTTCTTTCGGATCACAAGCTGGTCGTACTTGGTGAATACGACAATGATCGGGACTTGGGGGATGCAGGATGATACATCGCCAACGGTCAGCATAGAAACACCAGTTTCAAGAGAACCGATCAATATACCCTTGATGGAATCGTCCTTGAGAAGTATTTCATCTCCTAATTCAAAAAGTCGACCTCCAGAAACGGGAACCTCGCAGCACAACCTAGAGCCACGAGAAATGAGAATGTCATGGGGGTGGAGAAAAGGTAAGATTATGCGCACCAAATAGCATGTAACCTATCTTTAAGCTCCCTTTCCGCGCTCCTCCTTTTGATGAACTCTTGAACTGTTTGAAGATTCTTGATGTCTCCATCAAAAAATCCTTCTGAATCGTGTAGAATGAGATGACGATTATCATCAAAGGTGAGTTCTTGATCAATATCGTGTTTCATGGCGTAGTCGGAGGTTCTCTACAGCATGCATTGGGATCGAATAATGCGATATTGCAGGAAGCAGAGGACGCACAGTGAGGTTCTTGGCGCCGAACACTGCATTGATCAAAGAACTTTTTCCCACCCCTGACTGCAAATGCTTTACAGCGAGTGAAATGGATCGGAAAGGATGCATGGCTCACTTTGCCCACAACGAGTATCCTGAACCTAGTAAAGCTACTTGAACACTGACGGACGTATAGATGACATACGTAGCCTACCTGCAATCCTTCTGGAGAGTTTCGGTGGTGTGCGTGAGCGGGCCTTGGAATGCGTGGGTGGGGTCGGTTCTCCAAATCGAGACTCCGTTCTGCTCCGAAGAAGCCTGTACAATGTGGACATCAGAAATATCCAGAGAACTGGGAGGATGCTTCGGAACTGTTTGTCCCGGCTGCTGAGCAACCGAGACCGAGTTCGGAAGGCGCTCCATGAGCAGAGGAGACGAAGTAACTGGCCCTACCGTCGGTAAGGGATTCTGCAGTTCAAGACTTGGGATACTAGAAGGTTCTGGGCTACAAGGGGACCGTCAATAGTGCTATCGACGCCCAGTGCAAATACAAGGGCGATGAACAAACTAACGGCCACGTGTCCATACGCTTTTTTATTTGTGCCTTCAGCTCTGGAGCACGGGACAGAGAAAATTTTCTCGGAGCGCCGACGACATTCACCCCTTTACCCGTTGACACGAGAATTCTCGTATACGACCGCACAAAAAAAGTAACAATTCTCCTGAGATGGTCATATCAGTCAATGTTGGAAGAATGCAGCGGACATATGTACCGAGTATAGCTTATAATACGAAGAATATTCCATCAGGATAGATAAAAGAACACCTAACCTTTGCAGAAGTGGTCGGACCGTGAATTCTGCCTCTACTTGGATTTGGCTTCGTGACGCGTCAAAAAGGCGCGAGACATCGCCACAGAGCTTCACCTAATATGTCAGCATGAGGTTAGGGGCAAAAGAGGTTATCGGGATATGATTCACATCGGCATATCAGGCTACTCACAGTGTCGCCCGAAGGAACAGGAGGAGAATATGGCATTCACGGCTCTAGCGTTCTCGTGAAGTCGACGCTCAAGACGGAGCCATACGGTTCCCCCACTGTCGGGTCGTTCGACTTTCAGGAGCAAGAACTCATGCTTAACTCCGTCCCGATTTTTGCACCATTTCAGGTGAGTGATGGGAGTCGGAGGAGTGGACATAATGTATGAGCATAGATCGGGGATCTCGTATATCCCAGGACGATCCCATGAGTGCGTCAATAAATTTGAACGCACAGACGTCATGGAGAAGTTGCGTGCGCGAAACGATTGGGGATCGCCAAGCTCGGAATCCATGGCGAGATCAACAGGTTCATGCTCCTCGACCATCTGAGGGAAACCTTCGCTCATCTTGGCTTCTCGCTCCAAGCAAGGGCGTTAATAACAATAAGGGTGCGGGCAATGTCCCCTCCGCAAGACCACAAGGAGAAGGATTGCAGTGAGAAAAGTGTTGGACTCAGAAGGTTTGTACACGAGGCATCCTCGCGGCTCAGTCCAATTTCCATACTTGACATCGAAACGAGAGCTCAATACGTAACGTGGAGATATGCGGCATATGCATGCAGCGCTAACATCACTAAAAGAATAGCCCATTGGATTGAAGAATCGGTGTGGAGCCACTTAGATTCACACACGAGAGGACAGATAGAGCGTTTGCTCAATGCTCGAGCAAACGCTTGAGGGAACTTCGGTGGATCCCGAGGAGCTATCTAGAAGGACATGCTGACTAAGTAGTGAGCGCCCATCCCCAGTTCCAACGCATTGTCAATCATAATTGCAGCAGTACTTGTATCTCCATTCCGATTCACAAATTCATGTTCTCATTTTAGCAATGGATAGAGGTCGTTTTCAAATCGAGCTTGGGAAACAAATTGGAGTTCGGATTTCCAACCTAACCTTGAGGGAAACGGTGTCGGGATACTGAGACAAAGGACATTTCATCCGTGTCCTTTGAAAGAAAAATCTCACACCACACCGAGTAACTGGACTGGGCATGAATAATCATCACTATAGCTAGACAAATCGAGATGTGGATAGGGGGGAAACATTGGCCCCGCGAGAAATGGGACGTTTGAAGATATAAATCGTAAACTGTGGTATTATACGTACTCCAGTGATCAGGCGGAGGAAATAAGAAACTGGGGCGCATTGTCATCGAGAGATACAAAACATGATGTGAAGAAGAATGGCGCAGATCGTGGAATATTAAAGGGCTTGGTTGCGTACACCACCATTATGAAATGGGGAAAAGCCGGGCTACAATTGGATGGTTATTGGCAAACCGCCGAGGACAGGGACAGGGATCTGACTTTGCATCATATGTCTCAACCGATATCGACCAACTAAACAGTGAGCTGGCCGCGGAAGCCGTCGCCTCTTCTCACAGCACGAACGCCGAGGATGAAGAGAATGATTAGTCCTATACTGATGACAGCCCTATGGATATCGGAGTCAGCAACAATGTGCTAACTGGGGATTAAGTGACGGACCATTCGACCCATGCGAAACCCTGAGGACGCATAAGCATATCAGATTCGTAACCTCGAAAAAAACAAGACAGGGGACCAGGGGCATACCATCAGAGCATTCAGTTGATTGCAGTAAGGCAGGTTGAAACTGAGGCTCCTGTGATGTCATGTCTTTAGCGCACCAAAAAAATTTGACCGCGGAAGCGGAGAGTACTGACGAGCAGTTATGACCGCCGTCGAGGGACGCAGTGACAGAGGCGGCACCCGCCAACCAGAACACCCAAGTCACGAAGAGAAAGATCCCATGTGAAGCCACGGAAGCGAGGATCGAACCACCTGTGCCACTGGTGAGGAAGATTACGATGTAGAATGCTCCAAACTTCGAAGTGGCTGTCAAGACTCCAGCATCGGCAGATTCGAGCGGTTTTGCTCACGATAATGGTCCAGATAGAGACAAATAGGAGATAGCGAGCCCGATCGCGGAGAGAGGTCGAAGGGAAGTTGTGGTGAGTGTTGTAGCGGCTAGTAAGGAAGCCAGCTATCGACATCTGGATTCGTGGCCATCAGCGACCTATACTAAACGGGGAATGGAAACCCACCTCGATGATAGCCAGAACAATAACTAGTCCAAAGAGGACTGGGGAAGGGGTACTCAGCATGGTAACAGAGCGCAGGGATCCAGGGCGCGGACTTACTGGGGTAGCCCCGGCGTACGCGATCGTCAGTAGAGGCAGTCATGATGTGAGCAGTGAGTCGTGGCAAGTGGTTGGGAGGAAAGAGGAGAGAGAGACAACGGTTTAAATATTCTGGTGCCACTCGATAATTCCAGAACCTTATTCATCGGATGCAAGTGCTGTAATTTTCTATGACGTAATGAAATTTCTAAGCCCCACATCCAGTCTTACATAAGTAGTCGCTGCCGAGCTGCCACAGAGTGCCGCCACCAGACAAACGGTGTGGCCATCCGGCGTGGCGGTGGGTACACTGCGGATCCCGCTGTTTAGGAAATGCGCCGTAGTTCACAGCGGGCCACTGGGGCACGCCGGGTGGCCCCTTGCCATTTTTGATTCGGCATCTGGCCGTGGCGGCCACCGCTCATTATGGTCATCGGAGGTTGCCGGATTGCCGCATGTTTCTGCTGATAAAAAATCTCAGGCAGGAATTAGTGTCTCGTAGATGCCTACACACATTTGTCCCGCTCTCATCTGGGCACAACAGGGTGACTCTAGTTCCTTTCGCTGTGTTTCCTCCCAAACTAAGACCCGACACGTTTCACGGCAGTAGTGGAGCAAAATATCCCATCACAAGGGTGCAGAAGACGTGAGGAAATCCAAAATATATGCTCGAGCAGCTCATGTACGATGAGTTTGAACGTCCGGTCCATTCCTGTCGTTGACATAGCGATGTAATCCAGGAGATCGAAACTGCCGCCAAAAGTTTGCACTCTAGTGCACGTCTGGTCCCTTTTGTCTCACTGAAGTATTGTTTTGCTACAGGTGGCGGATCTGCTGACCCGACATTAAATCTGTCTCTTGCCGTCGCCCTTCGAAGAGCACGCGCCAATGGTGTTCCAAAGGATAACATTGCCAGTGCACTCGCTCGGGTATTTGATCGAGCCTGCTTTTACTCTTCTTCTTCCTCTGAATGCCTTCAAGGCCGCAGATCCAATACGTCAAAGCTCTACACAATCTGTTGTGTACGAGGCTCTTGGGCCTGGACAGGCGGCTTTAATAATGTACGGTTTTGTGTTTCCCTCCCGGGCATGATTTCAATTTGTGTAATTTGACAGAGAGTGCGAGTCTGACAATGTCAATCGCACATACAAAAATATTCGCGAAGTTCTTCTCAAGCACGAGTGCGTAACCCAGCTATCGCATGTCATCCCTGGGCTATCCGGCTTATCCCTGCTTTGTTGCTTTTTGTGCCCCTGGACAGTGCCCGCTTCGCGCCAGTGCGGTTCATGTTCTCTCGCGTGGGGCGGATAACGCTCACTCCACGAGAGGGTGCCGATCCCCAACACGTTTGGGACGCTGCCATAGATGCTGGTGCTGAGGATGTGAATTCTAATCCAGAGGAGAGCACTCGCGAAATGGAGGTCAGTCCGGAATTCGACCTTGCGTCATTGGTCATCTACTGACACGTGAATAACGTATAGGTCATCACGACGCCTTCGACTCTCAATGTTGTCTCCAACGTCCTCTCTTCCCCGCCACACGCCCATAATATACTCTCGATGGAATTGGCGTACGTGCCCCTGTCAGAGGGACAAGATGGGACTGGAATGGACAAGAATACCGGAGAAAGTGAGGAGGAGAGCCATTGCCGCTCGAGAAGCTCGTGGAGGCTTTGGAAGACGTGCCGGATTGTGTGCGTGTGTGGACCTCATAGACTTCAAAATTAGCACCAAAAATAATCAGCTACTTCCCAAACTGTCTGATCTTGGAGAACGAGGCTCTCGAATAAGTATAAGGGGTCCAATAATTACAGTATCGCTTGCCATTCAATGCGGCCAGGATCGGGCTATTTGTGAAAGTCAGGAGACTACTACTGCAGTGAACAAAAGCTTTGTTCTCATCTGTTGCTTGGAACCCGCACGATATGACCGTGAGGCTTCTCGCTTGCATGCACGCCCTTATCGTGCGGTATCCCTGACATCACGAGTCTCAAGACGACGGATGACATGAATCCGGTGGCCCCTCGATCATCCCGGAGATCGCTAAGTCGTGCATCGCGTCGTGAGAGGAATGCCGAACGCGTGAGGGTCGCTATGGCTGCTTCATCCGTAACACTCTCACGCCGGAATTCAAATTCGTTCCGAACGACTTCGGCGTGCTTTTTCTCTCATGAAATAATTTATGCGCCTCTTTCCCTCTTTGTCGACCTCACCTCGTACGGTCCATCGCACGCAGTTCTCCGTGCTACAATGTGTCGCATCAGCTGATCCCCGAACATCATCACGAGCTTTTTCGCTCATGGGATCTACTTATTACCGTTCTTAGCAGAGATACTCCGATGTAAGCCGACTTGCGTATCCCCAAATTAGTGTTGCAAAGAGTGTCCACAGGCTGACATTCGGCTCCACTGACCAGATGGATCGGAATGGAGAATTGGGTGCAAATCTAATTGTGAGGGGACAAGGATGCGTGCCATTGTGAATTCGTTCAGCACGGCGTAACGAGAAGTGCCTTTCCTCGCCATGAATGAGCATCTGATTTTTGGTGACTCTGCTCGTGGGATCTTCACAGAGGACTTCCTCTTTGGGCCAGATCTGATGTTCACCGGACTTCTTCTGCGGTCTGTCAGAGTCTCGTCAGCTGATATGCAAACATGGGTACTTTGTCGTGCATTCCCAATCCTAGGTCCCCCTATCCGAAAGGAGTACGGATGGCCACGGCAGATGACGCGATATAAATTTCAGAATATCCGAGGTCGTTACGAGATACCAAGGGTATGACCTCTCAGCAGGGGAGGACTTCATGACCATGATCATTTACCTGCTGCGGCTGTGGTTGGGGGACAGTAGGATGTCCCATTGCTATGCCTGTGGGGGAATGACACTACACAAATATAACTTACCGATGCACTTTTTGACTGCCCCCAGGCCTATGCTTCTCATTCCGCATCGTTTGTTCTGTCCTTCAAACGCGAATATTCGCCCAAGATCAGTCTACTTTCCTAACATCAAGGATCCCATCATGAATATTTCACAGGAAAACAGAGTTCCCCATGGCTCCGTAAGTCCTGTCCGCGCTCCGAGAATTGAGTGCCACGAGCAGGTCGATGAGGTCTTGCAGGTCTCCGGATGCAAAATCAGGAGAATCGGCACGTGACCGCGATTGAAACTCATGTTCATCCAACAAGTATACGGGGCTCTCCTACCTGCGAAAAATTTGCCAGAGCCACTGCATACTTTGCAGGGTGATCTTGTGGACCAGATCATTCTTAACCCACATTTTGAGATCTACCCGCCCTCCGTTACTTATCAGCGAGCGTTCTGGAAGTATGTGACGCAGACCATCGAAGCGGCGGACGAGGTTGGATTGAACTTTGGCTTTATTTGTCGCGTCAAATCTGATTTGAAAGACATCCAGGAAGTAGATGATCGGATATATCAGCGCTACATATCATTGCTCAAGGCAAGGTGTCGCTTCCTCTTGTCGCCTGTTGAATCTTCTTGCACACTCATTAGGGTTGAACATTGTATTTTGGGGGGTGTTGTTTAGCACTGCAGTCCCGGACCAGTATCTCTCATCCCCACCCACTCCATCATATATAACGTACTTTTGGCCCCCACTGGCGAGCCACGGGGAGCATCTGGCCCTCGGGCCACGCAAAATTACGCTTCTCGAATCCCGCACCACAATAGAAGCGGGAACCACAGGATTGCGGACATGGAGAGCTAGCTTGATGCTCTCAGAGTGGTTGACCATTCATCCAGGTATGTTACCTCATGTGTTTCCAAAATAACTGGGGCCCCCAATCTAGACGAGTGCACTGAATTTCTCGTATAAATTAGAGATAGTGCAACATCATCGCGTTCTGGAACTGGGGTCTGGTGTGGGGTTCCTCGGAATAATGATCGCAGCACTTCAACGATTGCCACATCAGCGCTCCGGGATGTCGCTAGGCGGTAGCGACGCGAGTCACGCACGGATTCCTAACCAGCCTGCCGTGTGTTTGACAGACGTTAACGAAGATGTGCTGCAGCGGTGCCGCTATAACATTGGCTTGCCAACGAGTATGGAGAGTCTACACCCCTCATTGAACAGTATCAAACTCAGCCATATGAAACCCAGACAATGTGGTCGACCATCCTGGGCTTGAAACATCCAAGCTTAACTGGCTCGACGCGGTCTCGGACGAACATCCATAGCGTACTCTTCATTCTCAACTTGAACGCATCGACGCTGATGTAGTTATCGGTGCAGACGTGGTAAGTACGCTTTGGATACAATGGTGGGTGGAATTATGATTGACGTTGGTCCCTCCCGCTCAGGTATACGATTTGAGCTTAATACCGGCTCTCGTGGAGACAATACGTCTGGCCCTAGTATTACCACCGAGATCGAAGTCATATTTAGGCCGTGATCCAGAGACACCACTGTCTAGTCCAATGACGAGAGTTGCGTGGCTAGCTTTGAGTGTCCGGCGCGAGGATACAATCGCGGCGTTCATGGAGAAGGCTGGTAAGCCTGCATTGTTTTCTTCGTGGGGGGAGACACTTCGGCATCGGATCTGATGAGAATTTGATAGCCAATCGCAGATTAGAAATAAAAGATGTGGACTGGGAGCTACCCCCAACACGCGCCTTTCCAGGTGGATGGGAAGGTGAAGATGGGAGATCAGCACAGGACATCAGACTACTGCAGTTAAGAGCCGCCTCTGTGAGTTGATCAGATATAACGATGTAATGTTGAGTTTCTTGGTGGCGAAGCTCGCTGAGTGTTCTTCTGTCGAAGAATTTGCAGGTACAATAGGGAGCCACATGTCGAGAGTGAAATCGCATGCATACACGTACATTTGTTGACAGAGGTATCGTCCACATAATCGCACACGTGCCTACATCTTCGACTCTTCCTTGGAATCTCCTCGCCTGTATCGATGAAGGAGGGGGGCAGAAATCTCATTGCGAATAAACAAGGCATGGGTCACCTCCAAATGGATCCATACTGCGTTATAATTTGAAGGGTCTATCTGACACTATTGCACTCGTCGTTGGAGCTTTCCTTCCTCCTTTCGGGTCATTATTGTCGTGGGGATTTTAGCCAAAGAACTTTGTTTTCCTGCTCTGGAGACCGAAGTGGTGAGGACTCCCCTCGCTCGATCAGGATTGTGGCAATTAGTCTCTTAAGTCCTTGATGTGGTTTGCAGACCGGTCCCCTGATCTTGCGAATATTTATCCACGGTGCGAACCAGCAGATTTTCTTTACGGAGGCAAGGTGGCACTGTACCTGAAGACTTTGTCCGAATTACTGCCTTGAACAATGCACTGTTATTGGAGAACAATGCGAAATCAATATTGGAATGTTTTTATTGCAGTAGTCAACATCAATCCTCCATTCCTGTTATAGGGTAGTATTCTCGCGAAGAGAAGGATAGACGTAGCCAGAGCTAGGAGGCGACACTGGGATGTTTAGCATTGTACTTTTTCGGGGCACATTACATAAGTTGTTTGTTGGAGTTGATAACGGTAGTTACCGATTTGGTTCCTCAATTGACAGGATCATATACTGTAGCAATCATGAGTGATCCTCGCTACCACAATCTTTACGCTGCAGCAACCGGTTAGTTGATCGGATTTACCTTCTCTTCCCCCTCTCATGCCGCCCCCTCGTATCCAATTGGTAGGCTCTATGCCTTCGCTCCCTCATTCTCAATACGACACTCGTTATCAATCAGATCCAGTATCTGTTCAAAGTCCCCTCTCTCAATATACACATGATGGCCGCGACTCAAGTGCCGTCGACTCATATTATCATGGGCACCAAGCACAAAGTTATATGGACAATAATCCGCAGGCGGATAGCTGGGACTCCAGAAGTACCACAACATACCACTCTCAGGCCCCTCTTAATCCCGAATACGACATGAGCCAAGTCTCTTTGCGTGGCAAGCCCTCAATGAATTATCAAGGAGTAAACTATCCACCCCCACCTTCTCCCTACACACAGCCTGGGCTGCCTTACTCCCGTCCAACAATGCCTCACAGTCCTTCGAGCACAGGTACTGGCTGGACCAATGCCCGCGAGAAGCTTATGAAACGACGTGTATGCGTATTCATTTTTATATCTTCTTGTTACTTACCGTCTTCGATATCTCAGTCCGTCCGACAAGTCGAACTGCGGGAAGGGAATCTTGTTCTTGATATGCCTGTTCCCAACAACATCATTGTCAGTGGTAAGGATGGAGAAGAGTTCACGCAAGTCAGATATACTGCCTGCACGGTCGATCCGGACGACTTCGTAAAATCCAAGTATTCTCTTCGACCCTATCTCTCTGGTAGAAAGACTGAACTCTTTATCGTCATGACTATGTACTTTTTTTCTAGTTGCATTTACAGTGGATTCGAGCCGGGGCTTACATTCATTCTCTTTTGCAGGTATAACGAAGATGAAGTCCTTTTCTGCAAGACCATGAACGCCGTGACAAAGAATATTGCCCACCTGTGTTCCCGCTCTCGATCCAAGATGTGGGGCCCAGAAGGATGGAAAAAAGTCGTAGTTTGCATTGTATCAGATGGTCGAAGCAAGATTAATCAACGAACTCTCAAAGTCTTGACTTTGGTGGGCTCTTCTCGTCACCATTTTCATTAATGTTAGGGCTTATTGGATATCCTTTTCTTCAGATGGGTTGCTATCAAGAAGGGGTGGCTAAGGATACTGTTAATGGAAAAGATGTCCAAGCCCATATCTTCGAGTAAGAATGAAGACCGTTTTCGTGGATCTGATACAGGTGTTCATTATGAACTTTAGGTACACCACACAAGTCACGGTTGCCCCCAATGGAGAGGTGTCGCAAAGTTCTTGTCCAGTCCAGGTCATTTTCTGCCGTGAGTGATATTTCAATATTGGCCTGCCTCCGAAATCCTGCTCATCTATTCCTGAAGTCAAGGAACAAAACAAAAAGAAACTGAACTCCCACCGATGGTTCTTCAATGCGTTCGGGCCCCTCATCAATCCAAATGGCGCGCATTGAAACTTTCCCCGGCAAGGAATACTGGTGCTGATTCTCCTGTCCAATAGTCTGCATCCTCCTCGACGTTGGAACTAAACCCACTGGTACATCAATTTATGAGCTTTGGAAGTGTGAGTCCGTGACCAGCCATGGATGCATTCTCCAAATTCTTAGCCAGTATCTAGGTTTCGATAAACATAAGAATGTCGGAGGGGCTTGCGGAGAGTATGTCGGATCTGGTGCCTAATGATTTCGTGTCGTACTGACGGTCCCTTTCAAAGGATTGCCGTTGACACTGGTAGAGGGTGTTCTTTACTTTTGAAGAGCCCACTCGCAGCATCACAGAACTTCGAGGTCAGCTCGAGATGCACCCCCATTTATTGCTTGGCTGAGATCGTCATCTTTACAGTACAAGATGTCAAATATCTTGTGAGCTGTTTGAAGACTAGGCCGTCGAGTCCGTTAATGCCACTAACGTACCTCTCATTTCGTAAGGGATAAGCCCCTTGAAGTAAGTTGATTCGGGCTCAGCAATTTCGTCGGGATTCCTGATGTGGCATTTCGTTAGAGTGTCTTCGGCTACATTAGTGTCTTGCCTGGTGCCTTCAGTGCGTACCGTTACAGGGCCCTTCAAAATGCACCTTCTGGGAATGGCCCACTTGCCAGTTACTTCAAGGTAAGCGCTTTCTGTAGCGATTTAGAGAAACCCTTGACGAAGCGCTCGCTTGCAGGGTGAGACAATGCATGGAAGTGGCGCCCATGCTGCTAGCCTGAATACTCGAACATGTATCTGGCCGAAGGTTTGTGCTCGGTCCAAGATGACCCCCGTCTAATCTGACGGCCTTCATAAGATCGGATCTTGTGTTTCGAGATTGTCACAAAAAAGCGCGAGGCCTGGGTGTACGTGGTCATGGTCATGCGTCGCTGATCCAAGCATCTCAGTTGACCTCCGCGAATCTTTAGTCTGAAGTATGTGAAATCCGCTAAGGCCGTAACTGACGTTCCTACCACGGTAATATTGCGTCTATCATCGACTATTTGAGGAACTGACGACCCTCCATTTCCCAGGTTCCGGAGTTCATCTCCCAGGTATTTGTGGGATTTCCCTGCTCGTTGGATATCTTTCTCATTGTAATGGGTATTGTTCCCAGCGACGGCGTTGGCTAAATGGGAGTTTCTTCGCGGCATTACACGCCACTATCTTCATGCATCGTATATGGACTTCAGGTCATGGTTTCTTCCGGAAGTTGGTCCTTCAGGTATACAAAATCAGGAACTGCGCTGATTTGGTATCGTCGCTCACGCTTGCATCTAGTTCGAGTTTATCTACAATGCTATACAGGTGATTAAGCATCTTGCGGATCATTTTCGTGTTCTTCCTCATTTTGGCATTGACCCGCGTCTAGATGATCTTCTCATGGACGTCCCTTGCCAATTTCTACCTTGCCGTGAGTTCTTGTTTTTTCTGAGTCCTTTTTCTTTGTGCCTTACAGAACCTCTGCAGTTCGTAAGTAACTATTAGCAATTTCTGAGTGAGATTGACAGACGAATTGTTTCCTATGCGTCGCAATGTAGTATGTGAGTGATCGATCGTCTTAATCACTCGAGGTTCCAGTGATTTACATCACACTTTTTAGTTCGTGAGTCCACACTCTCAACACGCCGCAGACCCTATCCCTTGCGGATATCTTGACGTCTTCTTGTTCATTGCAGTTGGTCCAATCGGCAACCGTGGCCGGTCCCAACGATGCTTTCAACTTCCTCGCTGCAGGGGCAGGCCCAAAGGTTTTCGAAGTCATTCTCAAGGTTCGCGCCCCCTCACCTATCATGGGATGAAGTAATAAGACCGCACCTTAGGTGTATATTGCGGTGATCTTCGTTGTTTTGATTTGTTCCCTCGGGAATCGCCCTCAAGGCTAGTTTTCTCATATGTTGCATGTGAGGGCGCGTCTGATGTCCAAGTATATAGGTTCCAAATGGACATATATTTGTGCGATCATCGCTTTCGGGCTCTGCAACATCATCACACTCTGGTGTGCTGGATTCACCGTCTACCTGGCACTCCCTCACACTGCGGCAGGCTGGGAAAATGTTGGGGCGTGAGTTGATGAATTGGGTTACATTTCGAAATATATTGAAGGCGCCTTTTGTAGTCTTTTAAAAAACTCAACGTTCAGAGACATTGCGATTAGTTTGGCCGCGACGTACGGCCTTTACGTCTTCGGCTCGATCATCCATCTAGAAATCTGGCATCTGTTCACGAGTTTCCTTCAGTACTTGTTCTTTTTACCAAGTTGTACGTTAACCCTCAGTCTTCCTTTCTTCCTCGTCATTGCGGGCTGACTGTTTGCATACAGATGTCAATATTCTGAGTGAGCTTCGACATTCCTAGTTTCTGGCATTCAAGAGTCACTCATTAATTATCATTCGCAATCATTAGTGATGTACTCGATGTGTGAGTCGTTGCCGTTCTTATCATTGTTGTGATTCGTGCTCACGGACTTTGTAGGCAATTTGTGAGTAGTCTGATTATGTTGAAATGGCATTCGATCAACGGATTTCATCCTATTTGTTAGGCATGATCTAGGATGGTGAGTCCGCAGATTATCCCGCTGGTGTCGTGTGCACCATTCTTACGGCCTGGCGGTTTCTCTTTCTTTCAGGGGCACGAAGGGTCAGCTGAACAGCGCCCTTGCTGAACTCTTTGTTACTGAAATGATTACGAGCAGGAGACAATGGATCTGCAAAAGACCTCGGTGGTGCCAAGAAGGTAAAAAGTGCAAGCGGAAAGGACGTCCTTGAGGTGGAAGTAGTCACTGCCCGCGAGGATGTCGAACAACTGTGGTTGGCAAGTAAAAATTCTCTACGTACTCCCGCTCCCGAAGAGAAGCAGCACCGCGACGCCGCGACGAAACAATCCGATCATGATCGCAATAGTCGAACTAATGTTGTGCTCGCGTGGATTGGGACAAATATGTATGGCCTGTCCTTTCTGTGTCTTGTCTGTTGTTCCAAGTCAACATTCTGTTCTGTCATCAAGGGCTATGATTGTAGTCTTTACGTCTACATTCTTTACATCATGGGCCGCAACTCACTTCAAGAGCTCCTCCGGAGGTTGGCGATGTTCATCTCAACATTCGACTTCTCACTAATTAATTGCCGCGTCATTTAGTGATCAACCCATACTTGGTTATGTTATTCTATGCACTTGCAGGGCTCAGCGCGATTCGTTTTACGGGTTCTGTCCTTTATGTCTTGCTTCGTTTGATTGGACAATAGTTTTAGTCTCGATTTCTGTCTTTCTCACCTACGCTCCTTCGATTCAGTCATTCAAGTACATGCTTTGTTTGGATTTGTGTTGTGCGCTTCTGGACTCACTTGTATCTCCCTGGTGGATTCTGCAGATTTATCATTCAATCTGGATCAAGCCTTGTGCGATTGACGGTGCTAATTTGGTCCCGTCTCATTCTGGACGGCAGCTAGGCATATCGTCGAAAAAGGTGTCGCACCAAGACTTATCACCGCTCTCTTTCCTGCCCCCGGGCACTTTACACTGTTTTGATGCTTGCTCTCTTTCAGACACATGAAAGGTTCAGTTGTCTAGCTACTTGACGAGAAAGTTTGTGAGATCGCATACCCTTCCTTTTATTTACCCAGGCGTAGGGACTCAAAAAGCACAAAAAAAAGCACAAGGAAAGACACATGAGAAGTTGCTAAATACGTCAACGTGTAACCCATGTACTTTGGCTTGGGACCAAAAAATAGATGCGCAAGCTCTACAGCAATGCACATTTCGCAAAGTTCGGGTGCATAGTCATCTTCGAATCCTCTATTAGACCGCATGTGTTAGCAAGAAGAACGAAATCCAAGGCCGATGAGCAAAGAACTGGCACGCACCGGCAAGCTTGATCAAAGCTTGGTAGCTTCCATCGTATTCTGTTTCCCGCATCCATTGCTCAAGACTCAAGGTGTTCGGATGGACAGATTTGATCCAATCCATATCGCGCTGGATGATTTCATCGCGCATGAGAGCGAACCATGTGCCAAACGACTGGCGCCAAGTACCCGACGGTCGCGCCGGTGCCACAGCAGCAGACAGGTCGACGTTTTCGAAAAGGTCGAACCACTCGTCCGTAGTAAGACTCTTGTACACTGCAGGTCTCCCTGTGACGCGAGTGAAGGTCTCGACGATGGTGGGCCAGCTCACAACGTCGGAGGCGATCTCGATATTTTTTCCGGTCATTGTCTCTGGATTGTCGAAGATCTTTCGGGCCCAGAAAGCGCCGTCCTTGAGGGCGAGGAATGGGGAGCGCCCATTTCCCACTGGTGCAGCGAACACGACAGTGCCGTCGTTCCGAACATTGAGGGGGGCGAACAGCTACAAGAAACAGATATTTCAGTTGGATTCATGACACTCACGAGGTTCACGAGGCTCTTACCAAATTCATCATCTCCAGGTATGGAGTACCAGTGAGAATCGTGTACAGAGTCGATTTGGGGTCTTTAATGTCGTTAGTTTGGGACAGCAAGTAATCGCCGACACGGCCTGGACCGTCCCAGATATCGCTCGCATATTCCTCTTTCCAGCCAGCTTTCTATCAAGCAGTGAAGATTAGCTCAAGCGCTCGGATCAGCCAAGGCTCTTCCACCTACTTTGCTAGCGTAGTCCAAACCATTCCAGACGAAGTGCCGAACACCAGCGAACTTGGCGAGTTCGAATAGTCGAATGCCGCCGTATGTCTCGCCTTCGTCACCAACGGTGAAGAAATCGGTGTTCACGAACATCCCGTAAGCACCTTTCAAAGCTTTTCTGATAGCGGGGATGTCCTGGAAATCGCCTAATAAATTGGGCCACCGTTAGCGAGGCTCCGGGCCACGGATTCTCCAGGAGGTGGACAATCACCCTTGACGAGTTCGACGCCTTGCGCTTCTAATTCCTTCGCACGTTGATGCCCGGGGTCCCGGGTAAGAGCACGAATTGCGTATGGTGAAGGAGTACCGCCTCGGCATTTGCGAGGAGAGCTTTGACGGTGGCCCGCCCTTGGGCACCGGTAGCTCCAATAACGAAGATGATTTTCTTCTCGGTGGTTGCAGACATTGTGAGGATTCGACGGTGGGATGGAAGGCCCCATTGAAACGCGACACCACTACCTATTATACCTTATTCAAGCCCTGGCTTCATATCGGATCCACAGTGAGTCGGTGGGAGTTGAGTGAAGGTGAATACATTCCGCCCCCAAATGTATGGGAGGGCCGACGTCTGCGGGATTCCAAGTCACGCCGCCGGACATTTACGCCAAGAAGTGGATGGTCCGGGTAGATTTCCCATCGTCCTGGCGAGTCAAAACCTGAGGTTTTGATTCACAAGCTGTATCAAATTTGTTGCGATGCTTGATTAGGGGTTGTGAAATAAAATCCAGAAGTTGCGACGAATTTCGTACACGCTGTCCCCATGAGTCTATGAGAATGTCTGTGGCCGATCACGCTGCCAGGTTCTGGTTTAGATATATTTTGGTTTTCTTCCTTGTTTGGAGGGGGCGATCTTTCCTAGCCCAAAAATTCCGGTGTACCAGCACGGAAATCAAGTCAGGAGAGTTTGAGCGTCTGGGGAAGAACTAAAGGGTTGCTCCAGTGCACCCGGTGCAGAGAAGATGATGCGCTACAATAAAAATAAATCAATATCCATTGTTAGATTCACCTTTGACGAATTTCAAGGGTGGGTCAAAAGTGTCCATAGGCTTTGAAGTCTTCATTGCCAGGAATGTACGTACTGGTTTAGGCAAGTGCCTCCGGATGCAAATATCGGAACATGACCGCGTACGCTTGACCTTGAAAATTTCCGCACCCCCCGTATGAATGGCTGGAAAGGATAACACGGGAAGTACGGTTAACAGGGAGAACTATGCGGCTGGTGGGGGATTCGAACCCGCGTGGCGAAAACCCTCTAACTCAATGGAATTGATTTCATCCTGCCACACTGTTGTGACTGTGACTGCAGCCACCAGAGCAGCCAGTGCTGCTGAGCCACCTAAGCATTTGTCGTTGGGTCCAAATTGCTAATGTCCATTATGCAAGGATCCTTTCTATTATGATGCATACGACTCGAGCAAGCGGATTCTGCTTTCACTTGTCTCTCGGGACCCACTTTACGACCACAAAATGCGGCCCTTGTCTGTGAGTCCTTTCTCGTCATTGAAACCGCTCTTAAAATCATGTCCATGTTCTTGCCTTGTTCTTGCCTTGTCTGTTATAGCAGCACTCAGCCAGCCTCGCACTCAACATGGTGGTCTCGTGCGAAGCCTTCATCGGCCATGAAGATTCTCCCGCTCACCGTGCGGCATTAAACGACAAATTGGAGAAGACTCGTGCCTGCCGGCAGTATTTATTCACCCCCTGTTTTACGAAAAGAAAAGACCGAACCAGGCACCGGCTGGGCTTCTGTACATAGTCAATGTAGTTTATTTCAGTTGTAGTGCTGGGTAATAGTACAGCAAAGACGTCATCGATATTGAAAAAGGCGTAAGTCTGGAATGCCTTCGGGAGCACGCCGACGTGCTGGAAGTCAATCATGTAGAGACATCCAGTCGCGGTGCTGATGAGGAAGTTGACCTTGCTGATGTCGCTATGGTAGATGAATAGATCCTTCGAGAAAGAGGTCGAGAGCTCTTCCAAAACAGAAGTGGACGGCTGCGCGCCCCTCGGGCGGCACTTAAGCGCCTGCGGGAGAGGAATGGATCAATAACGAGCCATGAAAGCAGTCAAGGGCAAGATTCATGCTTTAACGACGTATTTAAGGAGCCCTTCGGAGTTGGCGAAGGGTACTGGCGCCTGATGATCCTTGAAGAACCGGTATCACACAAGCCCCCTGTTCGACGAAATCCTTCCAAACACTGAACTAGGGACCAAAGGCATCTGGTCGAGAAGCCACTTTATGGTGAGGCAACTCTTTCTACGGCATCCGTTTCTGGAATGTCGCAGGTTTTCAGGGTAGGCGCCTCTATCTTCTCCATAACGAAGAAGGCAATATCCTTCTAGGCAGAAGGCGTCGAAAACTTTGGGAATACGAAGAGCCGATGGGTTATTCTGGGCGAGAGTGTAGAAGTATTGAGTACTGGTCTCGGCCAGAACATCGTTGCCATGCTCGATAAACAAGGGGGGCTTCCCCAGCAGATGAAAATCGAAGAAACGGGTCTCCCCCGGCTTTTAGCAGGACTTTGAAATGGCTAACGATGAGGTCACGCTCAAATTCAGCCAGCTCCTTTGGCACGGTCGGTAGAGAAATGTCGTCAGAAACTATGAACAGAAAAAAAGAAACACGAAAAATGAAGGTGAGGAGCTAATACATCAAGGTCAGACATGACTCCAAGAGCTGGGTAAGGCCAATATGTGAGGATGAAGCTTATAAAGTGTGGAAGGATTCGTATCAGTGGCAGAGCTGCAAGGGCGGAAGAGATACGATACGACAAGGTCCAGCCTTGGACTCGTGACCAGATCCCGAGTCTATCCATGTCGGGAAAAGCCGAACCTCCTCGAAACCCCAAATATGACCGATGGACCTGCGCCTATGGCCGTTGACCCATCTGCTGTGGACTACGATTATCGCCAGAAGAAGAAGGTTCGTCATGATGCACCCTGAATCTTCCATCCATGAAGCCGGTCTGTCCATGAATACCTAGAAACTTTGCAACACCGGAGGCTCGAAGTCGATGAGCGTAATGTACGGAAAATATCCAAGAAGCTACAGACCTATGTCCTGGCGCTTCGAAACTATCAAGAAAGGTCCATGACCAGGATGAGGGAGGCATCTGCTGTACATCCTCTGGATGAGCCACGGAGCGCGCTGGAAGTCGAATTGGGGGCCTTTTTGTTAGTAATGCAGAAGAGTTCACTCGTGGTTCAGGCCGAAATCATGCAGGCACAGGAGTATGAACTAACGAAGGAGCGAATAAGTCCGTATTCCCTTGTAGTGTGCTGTTTCTGCGTCGAATCTAACGCTAGAATTTAGACCAGGAATATGGTGAAACACAAGAGGAAATTGAGAGGCTTCGAGGGGAGCTTCGCGACGCCGAACTCTTTCGCGAACGAAAGAAGGAGTACGACGTGATCGCCGCTAAAATAAACAATCTACCGCCTCGCTCTGAGCTCAACCAGTGCGTTTTATCAAATCACACCCTCTTCCAAGCTCTCATCGCCGTGCAGATCAATAGCAGAACTGGAGGATGAAATAACTGCAATCCAGGCCGAACAAGAAGCGACTCGGGAAGTCTCGCTGCCAAGCGAAGCATGATGGAGGACATTCGACAACGCATTCAGGAGATGATCCTTACACGGGAAGGATTCCGAAACAGAGACTCAAGAGGCTCTTGATCCGTCCCGCTCGACCACGCCTTTCCTGCCCACCGCGGGTAACGACAACGAGACACAAGAAGGCAATGGGAAGGGCAATGAAGCGAAAAAATTCAGAGGACGTCAACACCTACGGCGCCATCCAGCCTCAATCCCGAAGCCCGCCCTTTCTTCCCCTTCGTCACAATCACAAATTCCCTCTCGCCAAGCCTCCCACCTCTTCTGATGTTGCACATCGTATACTCAATCCTAACAATGCAAACCATGGCTCGTCTTCAATACCGTCATCACCCCAATCACCAGTTGGAACGCTCGATCGGGACCTTAGTATGCAATCTCCAGAACTGGAGGGGCCAGAGGATGGTGAGGACATCGAGATGGGTGAAGTGGCTGAAGACGACTCAGGGATGGGGGGGCTTGCCCCGTCCGGGAGTGGGTCCGGCTCACCGTCGAGGGGGCGGGGTGCCAAACGAAAAACAGCGAAGGAGGATTTAGAGGAAGGGGAGGCGTCTGATGCTTCTAGTGAATTGTCTTCTGTTCCTGATTGATACGGTCATGTAAAAATTCTTAATTTCGCTGTCGTTGGATGTTTTGACTAGGGGCCCATTAACGTTATGGTTGTAGTGCATGGCGCTTGTCACGGGTGAGACGGAATAAGTTACAAAACATGGGGAACTTCATGCGGCCCCGCCAAAAAGATGGATTCAGTGTAGCCTCCTCAGAGCCCCTTACCTACTCGTAACGTGAAGCGAAGAATAAAATTTACTAAAATGGCGGCTGTCGCAGCAAGTGATCAGACACAGCATTCACTGATTCGGGCGTACATTTGACACCTAGAAGAAAAACGCAAAGAACAGTCTGTTGAAGCAAACAAATCAATGAACTTTCCGGCGTTTACAACGAGTAGGTGACAGTGGTATGATCTTACTGGACCAAGACGATCGTCATATGGGCCTGCGTCGCGACGTCGAATGGCGGATGCACGCCAGTGATATGTTGCGAGAGCGTATACCATGATAGCCATGGCTGCAAAAGCAAATGAGGGGCCATAGCAAACACGACGAAAGAGGAATAAGAATTACCGATAAACGAAAACATGCCCGCGCTAATTTTGCCTACCTACCGGCAGTTATTGAATGATAGATAAGTTGTGGAGGGTCAAAAACACGAGAGCAGCGCGTACTTTGTCACCAAAGTTTAGCAACCCGACAGAAAGACCCCCAAGCACTACAGTGAAGTGAAGCCATGACAAGAAAGCTTCGTCGCCAGGATCCATTAGAGACACCATAGCCAACAGAACATAGATGTACGCACTGCGTTCATTAGCGAAGAATACTTTAGGTTCTACTCTGACGGGAAGAGCAATGCGCTTTTGAGCTGTACGCTGAAGGAGAGGTTGGGTCGACATGGGAACCTAGAGTGTCACGCGCTCCTTATCACACACTCTTTCATAAGTGATATCCTCGAAACATGTGTCGGTCAGTGGATAACACATTGAGGACATCCTCGTTGGACTGCTGAGTCGTCGATCGCTAGAGTTGTGGCTGTAAAGAGCACCACACCAATACAACTTGCCCATGTATGGGGTATCTAATGGCAAAACTCGAGGGAAAGATTGTTCACAAGGTTTTGTAGCTCCTGACACGGCCACGGCATTCAATTATAAATCAGGCCCTCGACAGTCGTCTACGCTTGGATCTGCGGAGGCCAATTAATGGCGACGGGTTTGGTGTCGGTTGGTATTTCGTCCTCGTGGCGACCTGGGTAATGCTAAAAACACAATTGTCATCAAGGCTGGTACGACTCCGTCGTGGATGAAGAGCTGGGTCATCAGCCTTGTCTGTTCAAGTCTATTACTCCGGTACGCGACCGTCCCCTCTACGGCTTCTCGACTCTGAAAGATCGCAATCAAGGCGTGGAATAATTCGGACTTGAATCGAATAGCTGAGAAGACGAAGAGTCCCCTCGTCTTCGGCCATGTGCGGGCAACCACTGCAGGCTCTCTCTCACAAGACAACTGTCACCCTTGGTCCTACGAGAAAATCATGGTCAGCCTTGATCTTCACAATCCCCTAATATGGATACCCTCAACTTCCCCATAATAATAGTTCATGCATGACGGAGGTATTGCGGAATCCGACAAAATCAAGCGTAAGCTGCAGGCCAGCCTCTCAGACGAGCTTTTCCTGGTCCCACAAGGCAATACGGGTGAGTCGGAAAGTCCATGCGCATATCTCTTTAGGGTATGTCTAAGTGCCTTCTGCAAGATTCTGAGTGGGTCTTTGCCCTGTATCTCTCCAAATTGCCGGATGTGCGTGCCCGGGAGTTCTCCCCTGCCGTTTTGCGCGATGCGGTCCTAGAACCACTCGACATTTGAATAAATTGGCGTGGTAAGCCAATATTACCGAAGTGCGGAGAAAATTTTCATTCATCGTATTGCCGAGGCTAACGCTCATGGAACAGCCAAGTCTCTTGAACTTCTTCGTGACCGAGGGTTCAACGATTGTCGCTTCACGATACATCTCATCCAAGTACGATGAAGCCGCATCCCTCGTACGTTTATGTCATCCCAGATCGCGTGCCATCTAATCCTGACTTTGAGGCTACACGCGCACGATAGTATTTCTCATCGGGAACGACGTTCAGTGAATATGCACCTGGCGGGCACTACAGGATGTCCAAGTCTGACAAGCGGGAGAACATCATCATGGTGGCTAGTGAACCGTTGACCTTCGAAAAAGGTACGATTAGTGCAGACCTCTGTTCCCGCTGTCGGCCCTGAATTTTTCGAGAATATAGCTGACTGGATGGAAATAAAGATGAATACCCTGATAGGTGGGTCCCTGTCCCATGCATTAATCGCCTCATTTTTATCTCATTTGCATGTTCACATGTCACATGGAGGCCATGACTCCAGCAATGCTGAAGTGACCCACCTCTATAGATGAATATCCTCCAAATTCCAATAATAGATGAGTTTAGCGCATCCAGTAAATCAAAGCGGACTGCCGAATTTGCGGCCGAGAAAGGACTTTGGACGCAAAATCCTCGCCGAACACCTGGCTCTCATCATGGTTCCTTTTCAGTCTCCCCCACAATTTCCGATCCAGAGGTTATCCCTATATAGTTTGGCCTCTGGGTCCGGAGTAAAATCATGTGACACAAGTCTCTGAGGCCAGAACGGAGAGGACTCTTCCTGAGGGAATGTCTGGCGTCATCCACATCTACCGTCTGAACAGCTGCGTTTGTGCTAACGTCTCTGGGCAGCCCTGGCGGTCCTGGTGGCCCAGGAGGTCTGGGAGGCTCCCTGGCACCCACAGTGGCCTCTACGGAAGTGTGGCCTTTCAGAAGACAAGGGCGATCCTGGGGTATCCCCAGGAGGTGTTCCAGGGAGCCTAGGCAGAGGAGTATGAGGCTCTCCAGGATCATTCTGTCCATCACCCTGTGGCCCCAGGTCTGTAGGGTTGGACTCCTGGAGGTTGTTCCTATTGCGGTTATGGAAGTTGTTAAGGGTTGTTTGTAGTAAGGGGAAGCGATTATGTAACCGGGTCGAGTATGAGAGTCCCTTAATACGATTGATAAGGAGTCGCGGCGCGAGGATTACGTAAGGTCACGAGAGACAAGTATGTAAGAGGAGTGGAGCGAAAAGACCGTGAGACTTAATGCAAGAGGAAATTCACAAAAGACAAAAGGCTTAATCATGAGAGTAAGAGTTCAATAAAAGACAATATATTCTCGATCTCCCAAAGAGTGAGAGTACAGGATGTAGCTACTTATATACTAAAAGGTTAAAGGGAATTTAATTAAGGATGGTGGTGCGATGTAAGGAGTGGTGTGATATGTGGGGTGATGTGATGTATGGAGTGGTGTGATGTAAATAATGGTCTGAGGAGTTGTCAATGTCATGTGATCATGGGATAGCCATGGTTAATCTTGCAAGGTTGCAAGTATGACTTGTAAGAGTACCCCCCCTTTAAGTGTGGAGCCCTTGAAGTGTGTTATTGAGGTGTGGGATGTGTTGGGGGTTGACACGGTTTTTGTGGTTTCGGTGGGTGCCATGACAGATTCTATAAAGGGCAAGTTTGTCATGGATTTTTTCTGGTTCTGTACTACAATCATTACAATGGCAGACAAAGCTATTCTGACCCTTCTTAAGGTGGGTGCTGTGGCAGATATTCCTGTGACTGCTGAGGTTGAGAAGTCAATGGGTGTGCTGGTCAAGTGGGAGGTGAGTGGGTTTCTCTTTTTTGGTCATGGTGGTTTATTGACTTGTGGTGTAGCAGCAGGTGCAGGTGCAGGGGCAGTTGCCTGACCCTTCTCCTCTTGTCCCCAATATGGAGGAGGTGGTTTCAGGGTGGAGGCATCATGTCAAAAGGGTTGCAGACCAAGTTGCAGTTGTTTGTGAATGTGAGGAGAATGCTGTGCACACCCATGAGGCAGCTTGAAGCTTGAAGCTGCAGCTGCTGACAAGTGTAAGGCTGAGGCAGAGGTGCAATGGGGTTCATCACAAGATGTCCCATTGTTGTTGAGTGACAATGGTGAGGAGTTGTTGATGGTGAGTGGCCAAAAGTAAATTTTTTTTTTTTGATTTCACTGATTTTGTGTGCAGTGTGAATGGTGCATGGTCTTGCATGTTGCATGTGCAGTGGGTTTGTGAGGGTAAGTCAGGGGTCAAGCTGTGGTGTGAGAAGGGGAAGTGCTTCCACTGTCTTGCATATGTTAGGCAGAACAGCAAGTGTTCATTGGTGCCACCAAATCATTGGTCCCTGAAGTGGGGTCCTGATGGTGACAAGGAGGTGAAGCAGCCTCATAGGCAGCAGCAGGTCAAGTTGCCATTGACTCTATCTTGTTTGGATAAGGATGAGGTGTCAGATGGCATTTCATGGTGGGGGGCTCTTGGTCCCTTACCATGGATATGTTGATGAAGCAGGTGAGGATGGTGCTGGCAGGTACCAGGGATCCTGTTTCTGATTTGGTGCAGTGCATGATGCTTGCATGGTGGGAGGCTGCTGAGGCTTTGCATAAGGTGGACATGGCAGAGTCAGAGGTCCAGAGGTTGTTGCTTGTTGCCTTGGACCAGTTGCAAAATTGTCATAGTGTGTGGCATCAGTGGGTCAATGCCACCAAATATGCTGAGGCAGGGTGAGAGTTCACAAAGGAGAAGCACAAGGAGGAGGAGGAGGAGGAGGAGGAGGAGTAAGGGAGGGGGGTGGGGTTTTAATTTTGTATAGTTGCAAGTGAACAAAGTGCACAAGTGAGGAAGATAGAAAAAAAAGAAAGGAGTGAGGGAGGTAAAGAGAAATGGGGAGATTGAGTGAGAGAGAAAATAGAGAGATTGAGAGAGAGGAAACAGAGAGATTGAGAGAGAGGAAACAGAGAGATTGAGAGAGAGGAAACAGAGAGATTGAGAGAGAGAAAACAGAGAGAGATTGAGAGAGCGATTGATGATCATGGTGTGCAAAGTCATGTGGTTTATGTGGATAGGTTGAGTACTTCTCTTCCTGGTTTTTCAGGGTGTAGTCAATGGAAGCCCATTACTGTGTCTTGAGTGTTTGTGAGCTCTGCAGCTAGGAGCCAGCTGAACTTGTCATTGGTATGCTCATAGCCAGACCAGCATATGTGATAGACTAAACTGTTACCATGATGGCAGCAATCAATTTTGCTGTTGATGATTTTGGTGATTTCATATTCAAGTTTGCCATCAATTTCAATGGGTGGGGATGGTGGTTGGGTGTGATTGAGGAAGGGGTTAGGGCAAACAGGTTTGAAGAGTCACACATGAAAGATGTTGTGGATCTGATTCATAGCATGAGGGAGGCTGAGGCAATATGTGTGTGTTGAGACCTTTTCAGTGACTGGGAAGGGTCCAAGCTTTTTGTGGTTGAGTTTCTTTGACAATTGCTTCATTTTGATATTGCAGGTGTTGAGCCATACTTGATTGCCAATGTTGAGAGTGGGGAAAGGGGGTTGTGACCCAGCTACTTGTTGTTTATTTTGCCTTCTCATGATCATGAGTTGTTCACAAACATACTTGTGGACATGGTGAAGGTCAAGTGTGGCCTGATTGGCTTCAGTGGAAGGTACTGCCTTGATATTGATCTCAAGGTTGGGGTGGAAGCCTTTGTTCATGAAGAAGGGCGTGACATTTGTAGCAGAAAGTCCAAAGATTGCAGACAGATATTTGGACCTCGGTCCTAAAGCAAACGAAGTGAAGCATGTTATTTAATTCGAGTGCTCAGCATTGTTGTATGTGAATTCCATGAGGGGGAGGAGGAGCACCCAGTCATCTTGTAGGTAATTGACATAAATTCACAGGTACTGCTCAAGGATTTGGTTTAATCACTCAGTTTGGCCATCTGTCTTGGGGTGGTGTGCAGTTGAGAGGTTGAGCTTGATGCTGAGGTGCTTCACAAGAGATTTCCAGAAGTTGGAAATTGTTAAGGGTCATTCATAGTATGAGGAGGCAATTATGTAATTGGGTTGAGTATGAAAGAGAATTCCTTAAGATGATTGATGAGGAGTCATGGCACAAGGATTATGTGAGGTCACAAAAGATGAGTACATGAGAGGAGCAAGGTAGAAGACTAATTCTCAATGAAGCTTGACATGAGAGAAGAGTTCACAAGAGATGAAAGACTAATCACAAGAATGAGAGTTCAATCAAAGATAATATATTCTCAATCTTCTAAGGGGCAAACACAAGTCAAATGGACCAAAAATGCACTCTCCAGACTGATGTTACTATTAAAATCTGAATTTCCAGTATTAAATGGATTTCTCCATCAGTTCGCATCCAATCCTCTTAAAACCGCCACGCCTGGAAAGATGTTGAAAATCTGCATCAAATGGTACTAAGAACATAAAGAACAGATCAAAACTGCACTCTACAGAATGATATTACTGTTAAAATCAACACCCATCAGTATTTTACAAATTTCTCCATCAGTTTGCATCTGACACCTAATGCACCCTCAAAAAGGTACCTCTTAGGTGGGTTCCGGTTGCATTGGCCTTTGACCTAAGAGGTGGTTTTTATATAGGCACATCTAGGCGGTGTCTAAAGGTGTTCAAAAGATGAAAAATTTCTAAGTCCCTATAATAGGCACGCCTATCTGTGCCTGCCGCAGGCGCCACTCCCAGGCTTTTTAACTATTTGATAGGATTCTGGGGTTGATTTAGGCATGCCTAAATCAGTTGTGTCTAATGATGTCTAGAGCTTAATTATTGACTTTGAATTGAAGAGGCTTATCCAGGGTTGATTTAGACATGCCTAAATCAGTGATGTCTAGTGATGTGTAGAGTCAGGTGCTGCTCCAGGGGTTTTACAATGACTTGATGGACACCCTGCAGTTGATTTAGGCATGCCTAAATCAGCTGTGTCTAGTCATGTCTAGAGCTTGCTATATCTCATTAGAGTTTCCTGGTGTGTCCATGAGGGCTTAGTATGCAGTGTGTCTACTAGTGGATAAATTAGAACAGGTTGACCATCACCAGGAGGTGTCTAATTGTGTGCCTAAGCAAGTCTAAGCATGTCTAGGGGTGTCTAAGCTTGTCTGGGCATGTCTAGGTGTCTAGGCATGTCTAAGCATGTCTAGGCATGTCTAGGCATGTCTAGGTGTCTAGGCAGGTAACTTGGGACTGAGTTTAGTACAAATATTATGTAATTATTCCTAAATGGTATCCAGTTACATAATACATGTATCCTATCTTAAAAAAATGCCAAAATGCGGAAATTAAATGAAGTACATCCAAAGAATATTTAGGCATCCAGCCCAATGGGGGCCCAGGACCAGGGGGAGGTGCCTGGGATGGATGGATGGACCCCTGGGGACCCTGATAAAGTGAAAAAATTAGGCCCAGGGCCAATGGTTAATCCCTGAAACAATGAGGGCAGGAAGAACAGCTCCGGAACCACCGGAAGTTGCCGGAATCTAAGCGCTGAGCGGATCGGTCTGAAATTTGGCACATGACTAGAGACTATCTGGCCGCAAACCATATTAAAATTTCAGCCAAATCCATGCATTAGTTATTGAGATATGAGGCAAACAAGTTTTGATATTGAAAATTGATTTTCTCCTCCCATAGAACAGCTGGGGACTTGAAAATTTACAGGGAGCATAAACATATAGGGTACTAATTATGTGCCAAAAATTATCCCAATCCATCCAGGTTAAGGCAGTGAACTGGACAGGGGGTACCAGAACCACCGGAAATTTCCGAAAAAGAACCACTGTGCAGATCGCTCTGAAAATTGGCACGTGATTAGAGGCTCTTAGGCGAAAATCATATCAAAATTTCAGCCATATCCATCCACTAGTTATGGAGTTATGGGCCAAACAAGTTTGAACATTGAAAATTAATTTACTCCCCCTACAGACAGGATATGAACTTGAAATTTTACATGGGGTATGGCCATATGATGAACTACATATGTGCCAAAAATCAGCTTTTTTGGTTTACTTTTAGGCATGCCACTTCCTTGGCAGGAAAAATGGGAACAAAACCCTACCATGAATGTGAGCCACTCCACCTCAGGCCTAAACTGGGTGGAATAAGCTTTGATTAGTATGACCCTGACTATATCCAAAAATAGAATGAATTGGATGTGTGGAAGTGCCTGAAATTGAGGGGGAGGGGGAGGAAGGTCAAAAGGGAATTACATCAAATGTAGAGCTGGGGTGGCTCTGATATTATACCACTAGTCTAGCACATATATAGGGAGTACACATACCAAATATCAGCCTAACTGGACTCCATTTAGGCCCTGCTCCACAGCCCTCCCCCCAAAACAACAATTTCCCCCCCAGAGTCTTCCATCCATGCAATGGCCCTGAAAATTCACCCTTTGGTCATCAAATACATTTATAACATCCCCCAAAATTTCAGATTCATGACTCCAGTGTGAGAGTTTCCATAATATTTTCAAGTTTCACTGACATACCCCCTCCAATTGGGGCACTTCCAGAGCTCCAATCACTCCCATTTTTTGTAGGCCACACCCGGCCACCATTTGAGGCTCAGGCCCAAAATTTCAGCCCATTCTAAGCACTTTTGACATTGGTCACATGACCAAGATCCTCCCCTCCCCCTGCTTCACTCAGTGATCCAATCTGTATGAAAGTTGTTGCTATCTGTAGTAGTATGTAACAGTGTATGATTCAAATTTCAGAACATCCCATGCAATATTGATTGAGTTATTCAAGAAATATTCTAGATCTATTCAATTGGGGGTTAGAGTATGGTATGTAGTGAAATTTCACTATATACCGTACCTCTAACCCCCAAAATTGAATAGATCTAGAATATTTCTTGAATAACTCAATCAATATTGCATGGGATGTTCTGAAATTGAATCATACACTGTTACATACTACTACTACAGATAGCAACAACTTTCATACAGATTGGATCACTGAGTGAAGCAGGGGGAGGGAGGATCTTGGTCATGTGACCAATGTCAAAAGTGCTTAGAATGGGCTGAAATTTGGGCCTGACCTCAAATGGTGGCCGGGTGTGGCCTACAAAAAATGGGAGTGATTGGAGCTCTGGAAGTGCCCCAATTGGAGGGGTATGTCAGTGAAACTTGAAAATATTATGGAAACTCTCACACTGGAGTCATGAATCTGAAATTTTGGGGAATGTTATGAATGTATTGGCTGACCTAAGGGTGAATTTTCATGGCCATTGCATGGATGGAAGGCTCTGGGGAGGAAATTATTATTTAGGGGGGAGTGCTGTGGAATAGTGCCTAGATGGAGTCCAATCAGGCTGATATTTAGTATGTATACTCCCCATATATGTATGAAACTATTGGCATTATATTAGAGCAACCTCTGCTCTACATCTTATATAATTGACTTTTGATCTTCCTCCCCCTCCCCCTGAATTTCAACCACTTCCACACATCCAATGTATTTCATTTTTGGATATAGTCAGTGTTATAATATTCTAAGCCTATTCCACTTAGTTTGGTCCTAATGTGGAGTGTTCTACATTTATGGTAGGCTTTTGTTCCCTTTTTGCCTGAAAAGGGAGTTCAATGCCTAGAAGTAAACAAAATAAGCTGATTCTTGGCACATATTTATTTGATTACATGGTCATACTCCATGTAAAATTTCAAGTCCATATCTTGTCTGTAGGGGGAGTAAATCAATTTTCAAGGTTGAAACCTATTTGCCTCATATCTCTGTACCTACTGCATGGATTGGGCTGAAAATTGAATATGTTCTTCACCTAAGCAGTGTCTAATCACATGCCAAGTTTCAGAATAGTCTGCTCATTGGGTATTTTTTGGCAATTTTCACTGCCTCTGGTATCCATTGTCCAGTTCCCTACCTTAAAGTGGGTGGATTGGGATAATTTTTGGCACATAATTAGTACATTATATTATCATACTCTGTGCAAATTTTCAAGTTCCCAGGTATTCTGTAAGGGGAGGAAATTAATTTTCAGTGTCCAAACTTGTTGTCCTCATATCTCAATACCTACTGATCGGAATTGGCTGAAATTTTAATATGTTCTTCGCCCTAATAGTCCCCAATCATATGCCAAATTTCAGAACGAACCGCCCAGCAGTTCAGATCCAGCAAGTTCCGCAATTTCCGGTATTCATTTTACTGCCCCCATCTCTCCAGGCACTAGGCACTTGCTCTGGGCCTGGTTTCTTCACTCAGCCAGGGTCCTTAGGGGTCCCTCCACCCTATCCCAGGCACTCCCCCTGGTCTTGGGCCTCCATTGGGCGGATGGCTAAATATTATTTGGATGTACTCATCCAATTTCCGCATTTAGGCTTTTTTTAAATAGAAACACTTTATTATGTAACTGGATATCAAAGTATTATATGGGATATTACCTAATGCACCTTTTCCTTGTCTAGACATGACTAGACATGACTAGACATGACTAGACATGGACTAGACATGACTAGACATGACTAGACATGACTAGACATGTCTAGACATGACTAGACATGACTAGACATGACTCAGACATGTCTAGACATTGACTAGACATGGACTAGACATGTCTAGACATGACTAAACATGACTAGACATGACTAGACATGACTAGACATGTCTAGGACATGACTAGACATGACTAGACATGTCTAGACATGACTAGACATGACTAGACATGTCTTAGACATGACTAGACATGACTAGATGTGTCTAGACATGACTTAGACATGACTAGCATGTCTATGACATGACTATAGACATGACTAGACATGTCTAGACATGACTATAGACATGACTAGACATGTCTAGACATGACTATAGACATGACTAGACATGTCTAGACATGACTATAGACATGACTAGACATGTCTAGACATGACTATAGACATGACTAGATGTGTCTAGACATGACTATAGACATGACTAGATGTCTAGACATGACTAGACATGTCTAGACATGACTATAGACATGACTAGATGTGTCTAGATATGTCTAGACACACCTAGACATCTCTAGACATCTCTAGACATGTCTAATGATCTCCCCCTGAGCAGATGCCTTTGTTCTAATTTAGACACTAGTAGACATGCATCCACAATAGCACCATTATTATTGGACTATTATTGGATCTAGACAACATTAGACACCTATTAGTACTGCCACCAGAGGTCTTGGGCTCAAAATGTTGATTTAGACACCAGTAGACACACAGTAAGGATGATAGACACCTCTAAGGCTCCAGAAAATATCTTATTAGACATGCCTAAATTAGACCTGTAACACTCTCCAGCCAGTGAACAAACCCTCCCGGGCAGCGCCTGCAGCAGGCTATTTTAGACATGTCTATATAGTGAACTTAGAAAAAAAATTCCCCAAAATACCCCTCAGGTGTGTCTTAGACACACCTATACTCAGAACACCTCTTAGGTGGTTTGCAGATGCAAACTCAAACCACCTAAGAGGTACTATTTTGAGGGTGCATTAGGTGCCAGATGGAGCTAAGTCATCTTCAAGGTTGTTGAGGCAAAGCCACTGGAAGTCCTCTATATGAATCACTAAAGCCAAGGATAGTTGCAGGACCTAAGGTTAGAGTTGATGGACATCCAAGGAAAAGAAAGCATAATGAAATATGAATCAGGTTTTGAAGAAAGAAGAAAGAAGCAACACTAACAAGACTAACCAAGCACTGATCAGTCTGTAACCCACAGATACCCACATCTTGACCAGGAGAATGTAAACAAGAATACACAAATATCAGTAAACAAACCAACACAACATGAATGATGTATAAGCCTTTCTATAAGCATCCCAGATGTATAGGCCTTCCTACAAGCATCCCAGACAATATATCATTGACTACAGCTAGTCCATATCACATCCTATTCTCCACTGAACACCATACACATCTTGCAGAGAGTGATCAACCATTGAAGCGAACCAACCCAATGAATAACAACAGAAATACAGTCTCCCATCTACACTGGCTGAACCATATTTTGATTGACCAAGCTTGTGAGGTTCCTATTTACACTTCCCATTTTTGTTTATAGTGCAAAGTCCCTTGGACCAAACATGGCCACCCATGGGAACCAATTTGTAATGTAGCACTTGCACAATTTGCTTCCAAGGGCCCCCATGAGAAAAATTCCCACCCTGTGGGAACTGGCTTCCTTGGAGCCAAACTGGCTTCTTTGGAGCCAAATTGGCTCTGAAGCACCTGATATTGATAGAAGTAGCCATGTAAACCATGTCAATCCAATATGTATTTACATCTAATCCATCTAATCTGCCCTTGGGGCCTCTGGCCCCACAATGGATAGGATCTGGAGGGTTCCTGACATGCAACTTGAATCAAAGCTGGAAAAAGCTGGAAAGCATGAGGCTGACATGAGGCTAAGTCTTTCTGACTCTCTGGCAGTGCTTTCTTCTGAGTGGTGCCCACCCTTGCATTCCTGGCAGTGAACTAAGTGTGAAGGCACAAGAAGTCAGATAAAATAAGGCTATAGAATCTGAAGTGCTCTCTGCATCCCAGTTGAACTGCCCTGCCAAGGTGGTCTTCTGATCAGGCTGGTGGTTGAATTTGCACCTCTCTGGTTCTGTGACCAGCAGGGAGATTGCTTAGAGAGGTTTTGTCCCTGAATATAGCTACTGCACTCCATAACTGCAGTTGTCTTGTGCCTGTTCTCTACCTCAGACTGCTTTTGGACAAAGGGATCATGGAGTTGTGAGATGGCTTCTAAAGCAGGATCAAGACCAAATTGGGAGACAAATTGCACTCATTAGTCACATGGGACAGTGTTGGAGGGAAAAATCCCTGCCACATAGAGTCCCTGTTCAATGTTGAATTTTCCAATGAATGAATTAAAAATGTAACAATATGTTGTCTGAATAACAAGTCTTTCATCTATTCAAAAATGAGCATGAATTCCATATGCTTGAAGTCATGTAAATGGAATGCTCTTTCCCCCTGCATATGAATCAAACTTGCTAGGTCTTCAACAGGGAACAGGGACTGTATTCATCTATGCCCTACCAATAAGCCATTATATGGTGGACCTAGCAATTCAACTTGCCCTTCTGTATATCATCTTGAATTCCCCTTCAATCTGCTCATATGAATCTTGTTGCCTTAAGGGCAACTCTACAAATGGTGATTATGTAATATGATGGATTACACACCTGGACCTTCATTCCTACTCATGGATGCATTATATAATCAAATAGGGGCAAATGCAGCACTCTCAAGGAGTATTCATTGAATTTCTCCATCAGTTTTGATCAGATTCACATGAAACAACTGCACCTAGAAAGGTATTGAAAATGCCTATCCAACAGTACAAAGGGTGTCATGAACAAAGAAGAACATGGTGTTCTACATACAAATTTCCCCCATGTCTTGGGGGAACATCATTCCCCTTCCAATTTCCAAATATTGAATATTGTCCAGCAGCCTTATATACAAAGGATAGGACATCCAGGATGACGTATTCCACCATTCCTCAAGGGAATCTGTCCACAAGGGAAGGAGAAATAGACATTTTATGCTTTATCCTATTCCCAGTCTTGTAAATTGAATATCTCTGTCAGTTTTGAAGCTTTTGACTTCATTCCTTTTTCTACATATTTACCCTATCCCCCTGCTTCCATAGGATATTTCATCTCATAGCTGGGTTGTGTATTAAGCAAATTGTGTTGAAAATTCCCTTGTCTTCCCCCTCCCCAGTCTGAAGCACTGAAGTATTGCTGCTGGATTTCCAGGAAAATTCCATCTGAGGACACTGCTCCTACTGCACTTTGTTTAAGGCCACAAGACTAGGACCTTGGAGTGTGGTATTTGTGGCATAATTTCCCCTTTATTCATCTGCTTGGGCAACTACTGCTTACAGCAGATTATCTTCTATCCCAAAGACCTTCCTACATCCAGACATGAATATTTGAATTATTTTGGTGGCCCCCATTCTTTGTTCTCAATTCCATATCATGGACTGTAGCAGAGATCCCACCTTTTTCTCCTGCTTACAACAGGGTGGCCAGGTTGTGAAGGGATAGCCCTCCAGTATGCCTTGTGATGCAGATCTGGCAGGGGCTAAACAAGACAGATGGAATGAATGGTGCCATGAGCAATGTGCCACTGCCAACTTATTAAGCCAGACTCTGGCAGGCATTGCATTTCATTCTTCATTTCCAGTGACCCAGCTTAGAAATATTCCTGATAATTGGCCAGGTAAAAGATCCATGAGGGAGCACATGAAGGTTGATAAAGAACATCATGCTAATCTTCCTTACATATGGGAGATTTTTGGACAAGACTTGAGTATGTATGCATTTTTGGATTAATCTTTGTACATAATTTCCCTCTTTTTTTTTTTCTTTCTGATAACTACAAGAGATATGTTGCTCCCAGGTATATGTGAAGCCTGGTCCCAAATTATGAGGGAGACCTCATAATTAAGCCTGGTTTGATAGTAATCAGAGCTCCCAACCCTTCTTCTATAACAGTTGAGAAATTGAAGGGCAAGTTGGTCAAGTGGGAGGTGAGTGGTAGTTTGGCTTTTTTTTTTTTTTGATCATGGTAGTTTATTGACTTGGGTGTAGTGACAGGTGCAGGCACAGGGGCAACTGCTCAATCCTTCCCCTCTTCTTCCTGATATGGAGGAGGCAGTTATGGGGTGGAGGCATTGCATTGAAAGGGTCATGGACCAGGTTGTGGTTATCTGTGAATGAGAGGAGACTGTGGCTTGCACTTGGGAGGTGGTGCTTCAACTTGAGGCTGCAGCTGCTGAAAAGCATAAGGCCAAGGTGGAGGTGCAATGGGGTTCCTTGCAAGATGTCCTGTTGGTTTTGAGTGACAATGGTGAGGAGTCATCAATGGTGAGTGGCCCCAAATTTTTTTTTTGATTTTGCTGATTTTGCATTTAGTGTGATTGGTGCTCAGGTTTGCATGTGTGGTGGGTTCATGAAGGGAAGTCAGGGGTTGAGCTGCAGTGCAAGAAGGGGAAGTGTTTCTGCTGCCTTGTGTGTGTTAAGTGGAACAGTAAGTGCTCATTGGTGCTGCTGAATCATTGGTCCATGAAGCAGGGTGCTGATGGTGATGAGGAGGTGAAGCAGCCTTGTAGGTGGCAGTGGGTTGAGTCCCCTCCATTGTCACCTTCGGATAAGGACAAGGTGTTGGATCACCACACCCTGTGCTATGGATATATCAAACATGGTAACTTACCATGCTTCATTGATATATATCCAGGCAGTGACTTGCCATGGTGGTAAGCTATGGTAATGATACATCAGACACACCACCTAATGCTTCAAAAGAAATGTTGCACTTGGTGGAATTTGTCAGCAGACTCAAGGTGCACTTTAACCACTAGGGCACACCACCCTCTATGAAACTTCCTCTTATTAGTTCTATAAGTACCCTCACTGACTTGTGGACTTAGAAAATATTATTGGATGAACATAAGTGGTGGATGGTATGGGGTATGGGGAGTGTGTAAGGTGTGTATGAGTGGTATGGGGGTTAGGAGGGGGTGTGGGTATGGTATGGAATGGTGGTATGGGATTGGAGTTGGTTGGGTATGGGTATGGGATGGAGGATATATATCATGGTTATGGTATGGTATGGTATGGAATGGATGGTGTGGATGGTATGGTATGGGGTTGGGTGGTTGGGTGGTTGGGGGTTGGGTTGGATGGTTAGAGGTTGGATGATTGGAGTTTTTTTTTTTACATTGTTGAAAATTACAAAAAAGATTCATGTCTGGGCAAGTATTTTGCATTTTCCTCCACAACTAAGGCACCTATATAGGTTTTGTCACCACCACCATACTCAGGGGGACCAGGGCTACAACTTGCTTATATAATCAAAAAAGCGGATATTATAGCACTAATCAGAGGTTGTATCATAGGGTGGTGCTGGCCTAGTGGTTAAAAGGCACCTTGAGTCTGGTTATAAATCCCTGTTTTATGGGGATACAGGTTCAAACCCCACCAATGTAACATTCCTTTTGAAGCATTAGGTGGTGTGTCTGATGTATCAGACCATGGCATCATACTGATATATCACTTATGGTAAGTTACCACAGTGGCAAGTTACCATCTTGATATATCAATTAACCATGGTACCATACCATGTTTGATATATCTATACTACAAGGTGGCCTGGTCAGATGGGGTTTTTGTGGTGGGGGGTTTGCAGTTGCTTGCTGCAGACATGTTGATGAAGCAGGTGTGGACTGTGATGATGAGCACCAAGGATCCTGTGACTGAGTTGGCACAATGTGCTATGCTTGTGCAGTGGGAGGCTGTGAAGTCTTCACATAAGGTGGAAGTGGTGGAGTCAGAGGTCCATAGGTTGGAGAGTGCACTGGTTCTTGTGAAGGACTGGGTGGGTAATTGTCATAGTGTGCAGTGACAATGGGTGGACATTGCTGAGTATGCTGAGGCAGGGTGAGAGTTCATGAGGGAGCAGTGTGAGGAGGAGGAGGAGGATTAAAAAGGAAAACTTTCTTTTTTTAAAAGTTTTCAAAATTTTTTTGAAAATGTGGTTGTGATGAATTGAGTAGTGAATGAAAGGTTGTGAGAGGAAGATAGCAAGTGAAAAGGAGAGAGAAAAAAAAGAAAAGAAAAAAGGGGTGGTAGCTAGAGAGAGAGAGACATGGGGGTGTTTGATGATCACAGAGTGTGGTGTCATGAAGGTTTTGTGGTTTATGCCAATAGGTTGAGTACTTGTCTTCCTGGTTTTTCAGGGTGTAGTCAATGGAAGTCCATTACTGCATCCTGAGTGTTGGCAAGTTCTGCAGCTGGAGCCAGCTGAACTCATTGTTGGTATGCTCATAGCCAGACCAGCATACACAATAAACTATGCCATTACCATGATGGCAGTGATTGATCTTGCTGTCAATGATTTTGGTGATTTCATATTTGAGTTTGCCATCAATTTCAACAGGTGGAGGAGGGGGTTGGGTGCAATTGGGAAAGGGGTCAGGGTGAACAGGTTTGAGGAGTTGCACATGAAAAACATTGTGGATTTGATTCATGGTGTGAGGGAGGCCAAGGTGGTATGTGTGCATTGAGACCTTCTTGGTGACTGGAAAGGGTCCAAGCTTTTTGTGATCAAGTTTCTTTGATGGCCACTTTGTTTTGATGTTGCAGGTGTTGAGCCATACTTGATCACCAATGCTGAGCATGGGGAAAGGGGGTCATGAGCCAGCTACTTGCTGTTCATTTTCTTTCATGTGATTGCAAGTTGCTTGTGAACATACTTGTGGATGCCACAGAGATTGAGTGTGGCTTGATTGGCCTCAGTGGAAGGTACTGCCTTGATATTGATCTCAAGGTTGGGGTGGAACCCTTTGTTTGTGAAGAAGGGTGTGATGTTTGTAGCAGAGTGCTCAGCATTGTTGTATGCAAATTCTGCCAGACACTGTAGTATGGATATATCATTATATGATATATTACAGTCAATATTCATGCTTGGGAGGCTTATCATTTATGGCAAGGTATGATATATCACTCATACATCAATATATCCTCTCCATAGCAGACAACAATGGAGGCTACATTCAGAAGAGAAAATAAATCATCGATACAGGGAAAAAATACTAAATGAGCCCACAAGAGGGATACCGTCCAGGATGCAGTGGGAATGTACATAACACACGCAGCACAGGCAGGCATGAATGCACACCTTCACAGTTCAAAAAAAGGGATGTGGAACAGCAACAGTGGATCGGGAGACAGTTGCGTCACAAGTTGTTTCATCTCAAAAGTCAGTTCGAGCTGTGAGGTATCCCACCCTTGCGAAATTTGCTTCACTTTCCCTTCCATACTAGATGTAATGCAGTGTAGAGTAGGCAGCAACACCTGGATGATTTATGCCCTTCAAAATATGACTTCTATCAATATTTGCCAGTTTAGATCATAATCTGTTTCAATCTTCTTGCTGTGGTTGATTATGGTTTTCTTAGATGTTTATCTCTTTGATCATATTTTGTTGTTTTCTCCGATCAGCTTGGTCTCGTATTGATTATTTGCTTGGCTATTTTGTGTATAATGTATTATGTTCATTGTTTTGCTCCATTGACTCAATCTGGCAATTAGTCTCCCACACTATCTTCTTGTGGAACCCGCCTGATGCCTTATGGTGCCACTGTGTCCAGCAATTTGATAGTTTTGTTGCATCATTAAGATGCCATTAGGGCTGTTGGTGGCAACCGAATGTGTTAGTTCTATGTCTGGCTTCTTGTTCCAGCTCATTCAGTGACTATTCATTAAGTCTCTACCTATATAGTGAGTTGTGCAGAGAAGAAACCAAGACGTGGGCAATACGCTTTCTGACATCATTGCCAGAGATTTGGGGGTGGTTCTGGCTGTCCTTCTATGTGTATATTCACTGCTCCCTTTCATGTGAGGCTGACCTCCATAGTAAATGGTATGTGATGATTGATGTTTTCTTCCTATTTGTGATAATATGTTGTCACTCTCTTGGCGTCATAACATTATGGTGTCTATTCAATATTGCTTCTATTTGTATATGGTGCAAACCTTCCAATGGCACAATTCACAACCAACTAAGGATCATCCTTATTTGCAGAAGCCCTCCACAAGAAATAAAACCCACAAGGTCAGCCTACCATCGCATTTCCTGAATCAGATGAGTTTGTGAAAGGGTTGCCCTCTTGTGGTACCGCATGTTGTGACATTCAAAGCGCTGATCCGTTTCCTGGGCCTCCATTTGCTGGGGGGCCAAGCGAAAGTCCACTGACACCCAGCGTGGTACAGCTGTCATCTCAAAGAAAGTGGAAGGCCAAATCTGCCTCAGGTATGATGCCCAGACAGTGACACAATTATGGGGGGCTATGGCAACTCCCAGTGGTAGTGCTTGGCTTGCCCACCAGAACAATGTACCGTCGCACTCCTCCACCCAGGAAACCCCATTCCACCTTGACTCCGGCCAAGATCCTCGCCTCGGTACTGAACCAATCCACCCTGGAGTTGTCGAAGCAGCCACAGACTTTGTCACACGGATGCAGAAAACCTCTGAGGAAGCCCAGTCCGCTCTCCACCAAGCAGCCAAGGACATGGCTCATCACTATGATGCTCACCAGACAGAAGCCCCAGAGTATGCAGTCGGAGACTCAGTATGGCTGGATGCTCACAACATTTCCATTGACTGCCCAGCCTGGAAACTCTCGGACAAGTGGTTAGGCCATACAAAGTGGACAAGGTGATCTCCCACTCTGCTATCCGGCTCAAACTTCCCTCCTCCATGTGAGTCCACCCAGTGTTCCATGTCTCGAAACTCTGCCCCTTCCAGCCTGACCCAATTACGGATCGTGTTGCACATCCTCCGCCTCCTCCTATCCTTCCTGGTGGTGAGGAGGAGTATGAGGTGGAATGGATTGAAAACTCCCACTATTTCTGAGGCTGACTCCAGTACTTGGTGAAATGGAAAGGCTACCCACCCTCGGAGAACCAATGGCTTCCAGAGACCAATCTAGGTAATGCCCCGGAAGTCATCATGGAGTTCCACCTTGCTCATCCGGAAGCTCCATGGCGGATCAGCACCATTGACTTCTCCTCCATTGGGTTCCGGACATGTCCACTCCTAACTGAACCCCCTGCGGACCTCCCGGACTGGTTGACCCATTGATCCCTGCTCCTCTGGCCAATCGGGATGATTGGCCCTAAGAGGGGGTGATGTCAGGGTTTGCCCCTTACTCCGGTCAACTCCGGTCCACTCCAGATCACTCTGGTCCTTGTCCACCCACCTCCAGTCCAGTTCTCTACTTAGTTCCTTTGCCCAAGTCCACCTTGCTTCCGGTTTGACTCCAGTCCAACCCTATCTTGATTTCATTTCCCTTTCATTTCCCATTGCTTCTGGTTTGCCCCCTGGCCAAGTTCCTGTTCCTGTTCCTGTCCCCCTTGTAACCACCCCCAGTTTAGTGATCACTCCCCCGTAGTATAGTCATCATGTATAAGTAGTCTGAGAGTGAAGTCCAGAGACCCCAGCTTTGGTCTCTCAGGATTTCCGCTGTTACTCCAGACTACAGGTCAGCCTTCATGTATTCCATATTCATATTACATAATCTCAGGATTTCTGCTGTTACTCTGGATTACAGGTCTGAGTACTTTCCAGTTGACTCCGTGAGCTTAAGGACTGCTGTGCTCATTTCTGCCTAGTCCCCTCTGGGCCGCTGGACTGCCTCTCCATCCCCTCCTATCCTTGTTATCTCATCCTTGCCCGGATTCTCCCGGACTTAGCTGGACTTACACCGGACTTAGTTGGAGTTATCTGTGTTTATATTTGTTTGGTGCTCTTGTCACAGCATGGCCCTGACACCCATGCAAACAAAGAGTTCCAATGCAAACTCTAGGATGTCCATGTTGACAACCAATGTCAGAGACAAAGGTGTGCAGGGGAACAATCCTTGACATACAAGCTGGGCTGTGGCAGGATTGCATTTGCAGATGACAAGTTGAACATGCTCCAGGTACTCCATGTGGACACACACAACCCTCAGTACACAATGCTTTTCATTGCAGGTGCATAGTGATGGTGCTGGGTCCACCTTGTCCCCCACATCTCACCCCCATTGAAAGCTCATATAGGGTTGAATCAAAGATGGTAGCACCTCATCTCCCCAGTGCCAGGCTTGGGCATGCTTCCATTGGGTATGACGAGAATGTTTATCCTGGTCGAGATGTATATGAACCTCAGGCACAAGCTCAGGCTCGAAGTTGATATCCAATGGGCATGATTCAATGAAGGTTGACCGAATGACGGGACCACAAGAATATCCTCCAATCCGGCTTGACTCAGTCATTATCATGCCACTCGGACCCACACCAATAACTTTGGCAGTTGGGAATTTGGAGTGATTGCGTCTTTTTGTTTGAATTGAGGGGTTAAGATGAGAACTGCTTGGGGACGATGAGGAAGGTGCTGAGGAAGTGGTGAGAGGAGGAGTGGGAACATGAGCCGCCCCCTGGCAAAGTAAATGTTTCATTGTGTTGTTCATTCCATAGACCCCAAGTGCGAGAAGATTGAGTGTTCACAGAGGTATGTGTAGTTTATGATGAATATTCTAATTGAACCAGTGGGTATAGGGTGGAGGTCACACTGCATGACCTCACAAATGCTTGTCGTAATCTGTACATGTCTGGCATAAGAGACAAGACAGTTAATCGCAAGAAACAACAAAATATACTAAATATACTCACCAAGGGACACACTCAGGATGCAGCTGGAATGTCGAGAACATGCACAACACAGGTAGGCTGGGTGTACACCTTCACGGTTCAACAGTATGGAGGACGATACAGCAAATAGGACAACAGCACACAATCAAAGGCAAGCTTGTGATGCACACTTCGTCCAAAACTGGCAAGGGTGCAGCAATTTGCACACAATGGAGGCTACATTCAGAAGAGAAAATAAATCAATCGATACAGGGAAAAAATACTAAATGAGCCCACAGAGGGATACAGTCCAGGATGCAGTGGGAATGTCAATAACACACGCAGCACAGGCAGGCTGAATGCACACCTTCACAGTTCAAAAAAAGGGATGTGGAACAGCACAGTGGATCGGGAGACAGTGCAGTCACAAGTTGTTCATCCTCAAAGTCAGTTCGAGCTGTGAGGTATCCCACTTCCGACATTTGCTTCCACTTTCCCCTTCCATACCTAGATGGTACATGCAGTGTAGAGTAGGGCACAACACCTGGATGATTTATGCCCTTCAAAATATGACTTCTACTAATATTTGCCCATTTAGATCATTTATATCTGCCAACTTCTTGCATGAATTCATGGTGTCTTAGTTTACCTTTGACAATTGTGTCTTCCGACACTTTGGCGATGATGAATGCTGACATGGAAATGAAAAGGCAGTATGCCCTCATTGACTCAATTCCTGGCATTAGTCTCCACACTATCTCTTGTGGAACCCCTGATGCCTTATGGTGCCACTGTGTCCAGCATTTGATAGCATTTTGTTGCATCATTAAGATGCCCATTAGGGCTGTTTGGTGGCACCGAATGGTTAGTTCTATGTCTGGCTTTGCTTGTTCCAGCTCATTCAGTGACATTCATTAAGTCTTCTACCTATATAGTGGAGTTGGCAGAGAAAAACTCAAAGACTGGGCAATACCGGCTTTCTGACATCATTGCCAGAGATTTGGGTGGTTCATGGCTGTCCTTCATGTGTATATTTCACTGCTCCCTTTCATGTGAGGCTGACCTCCAAAGAAATGGTATGAGATAAGCCTCTCTCATTTTGGAAAAGTTGCTCACTCCTGCTGCAACCATAGGTCTCGTCAAATGCCCTATGATATGGTGCAAACCTTCCAATGGCACGAATTCCACAACCAATAAGGATCATCCCTTATTTGCAGAAGCCCTCACAAGAATAAAACCACAGGTCAGCCTACCCCTCGATTTCATGAATCAGAATGAGTTTGTGAAGGGTGTGCCCTCCTTGTGGTACCATGTTTGTGACATTCAAAGGCCTGATCCGTTCTGGGCCTCCATTGCTGGGGCCAAGCGAAAGTCCACTGACACCAGCAGTGGTACACTGTCATTCAAAAAGTGGAAGCCAAATCTGCCTCAGGTAGATGCAGACAGTGACACAACTATGGGGCTAGGCAACTCCAGTGGTAGTGCTGGCTTGCCCACCAGACACTGTAGTATGGATATATCATTATATGATATATTACAGTCAATATTCATGCTTGGGAGGCTTATCATATGGCAAGGTATGATATATCACTCATACATCAATATATCCTCTCCATAGCAGCCATTACAGTAATGTTTCTTTTACAGATATATATTATTTGAGCTATTAGGGTAATATTTATATTACCAAATTGGGGAAATTGGGATATTGTTTATATTCCCTAATTGGGAGAATTAGGATAATAGTTATATTACATAATTGTACAAATATGGCAATATGATTAAAAAAATATTTGTGCACACTGGCAGTGTCATTGGTGGGTAGCTAGCACCACATTGCACATCCACATTTGCACAGTCAATCTTCACCATTGTAATGGCACACAGGGGATGAAAAAGAATGGCAGAACCATCCACACGCACTGGTTCTGGATGCTAGGACATCCCATGCCACATATGCTCACCCATGTGGTGGCTCAGGGGTCAAAAGAAGATAGGGATACCATCCACACATACCTATTCTGCCTGCCAGTAAGCACCATGCACCTCACACTGCGTGCAATGGCTCCCGGAGGATGAAAAAGGACAGGAAAAACTAGACATGCCCATTCTGCATGCCAGTAGCCCACACCCCATGTAGTGTACACTCACATGGGTGCAACAGCACCCAAGGGAGCAAAGAAAGGATAATGAAGCCATCTCCACAGGCCCATTCTGCAAGTTAGTGCCACACAGCGCATGCTGCATATACTTGCACTGCATATGACAGCACCTGGGGACGAACAACAGAGGACCAGGAGAGGACAAGAAAATGGGAGAGGTGTACCACAGTGTCTGCTCTGCACACCAGTACTGCTGCATATGCATGCACAGCCTGGTCAGTCACATAGGGGACCTAATTTAGGTACCATTTTCGGGGCAGAAAATGGTACCTAATAGGTCCCTCAGACAGTACGGCCAAAATATGGCCATTCCAATTCATTTCAGCCAATCCATGGCTGTGCTAGATTATATATTTATTATTATTATTTGTTCACTATTTATTATTATTATTACTACTATTATTATATACATTATGCTATATACATATTATCCCCCCTGGGGTCTGCCACCACAGGGGGGTATGGTTCCTGCAGGTCATGCACCTGCATGTACCCACCACACCAGGGTGGGGTTCATATGCCCTGGTCGGGGCCAGGTCCATTTGGGTGCTCCCTCAAGGGAGCAGTTTTTGTTTGTGGCACATCCTTTGGCGAGTTTGTGGTTGGGGGTGTATGCAGGTTCTGGTTCAGGATCTAGAGAAATTTAAAATGAAACATTAGCAGAACAGTAATGCAGTGTAAAAAGAGCAGCTTATGCTGCTCTTTTTGCACCACAAGAATAAAAAATAAAAACAAAAACAAAACTTACCTTGCAGTACCCCACACCCGCTGCAGTGGGTGCGGGGTACTGGGGTCCTGTACTCTGGCTCGTATGGCGGGTTGTACAGGTCCTCCCTGCAGTTTTTGTTTGTGGGGGTTGTTTATGGGTTTCGTTCGCGGGTTTCGTTCTGTGGGTTTGTGGTTGGGCATTTGTGCAGGTTCTGGCTAGGATCTAGAGAAATAATATAGGTTAGTTGAAAATGAATGCAATGCAAAAAGAGCAGCATATGCTGCTCTTTTTGCACCACAAGAATAAGAAATAAAAAAAATAAAACTTACTTTGTAGTACCCCACACCCGCTGCAGCAGGTGTGGGGTACTGGGGCTGTGTACTCCGGCTCATACGTACTGCAGTTTGTATGTCCTCCCTGCAGTTTTTGTTTGTGGGGGTCGTTCGCAGGTTTCATTCGCAGCGTGTCGTTCTGTGGGTTTGTGGTTGGGTGTTCGCACAGGTTCTGGCCAGGATCTAGAGAAATAATAATGGGTTAGTTGAAAATGAATGCAACGCAAAAAGAGCAGCATATGCTGCTCTTTTTGCACCATGAGAATAAGAAATAAAAAAAATTAAACTTACTTTGTAGTACCCCACACCTGCTGCAGCAGGTGTGGGGTACTGGGGCCATACTCTGGCTCATATGTACGGTGGTTTGGATGGGTCCCCCCAGGTCCTGTTGTTCAGGTGTCGATAGGCAGGGCTTTGTGTCGGTATTCGTTGGTGCTGTGGAAGATAAAAACATCCAGTATCAGAAAATGTGAATATCCATTGATCCCAGCCATTGGAATAATCATATGACCTATTACGAAATCAATTATGGCTATGCACAGAAATCGAATTCGTTCTATAACTCTGTCAGTTTTGATCGGAGAGGTACGCCCATATGACTCTCGGAAAGCCATGATTCATACCTTTCGAATGGTACCAAACACAAGTCGAACGGACCAAAAATGCACTCTCCAGACCAATATTACTGTCAAAATCTGGGATTTTCAGTAAACAATGAATTTCTCCGTCAGTTAGCATTCAATCCTCTCGGAACAACCGCGCCTGGAAAGATATAAAAAATACGCATCCAACGGTACTGAGAACGCGAAGAACAGATCAAAACTGAACTCTGAGGTTTGGTCTCATTCAGGTCAGGTTCAGGTTTAAACCTGTTTAAAACTGAAAACCTGAGGTATGAGGGAAACCAAACATTTTTAGGGGTACTACAGAAATATATAGACCCTCTGCATCAAGTCTCTTGCCTCTTGCCACTCCCTTTAACATCCTGCTGCCTTAGGAATTTTAACGATCCACATTCTCCTTCCTAGCCCCTTTCACATTCAAATTTACTGCTCACGACGGC
>MU128978.1:0-15741 GCA_014904985.1 Hydnum rufescens UP504 | reverse complement strand
AAACAATCGAAAGGAATTGAGCTTTTCAAATGAAGAGTTTCTGCGGAAATGGGCATTTTGTACCCAATGGCCAATTCCCAACAAGGGAAGAAATCAAAGAGGTTGAAGAGAACATTTCCCAAACTTTCCAGTGGGAGGACAAGCTCAAACCATGTGCAACTCACCTCGGTTGATCTGTCTTGCAATTGATGAAAATTGGTAACTGGGAAATGTCAACACCAGAGCACCGATGTGGGGGTAATGCATGGAATGCATTTCTAAAAAATCTCAAAGGTTCATATTGTTTATCCTTCTATGTATAATTATATCCTTACACAGTAGTGCATTGTAGACAAAAATGAGTATGTTTCACATGATCATGCAAGGAAGGAGTATGAACTCCTAAAATCTGACATGGGCAGGTCCGACTCCAAAATGTGGACAGCAGAGGTGGAGCGGTATAGAAGAAGGATTGGGAGCTCCGATGACTGTCAATCAAACTCTGGTTCAGCCAGTGTGTAGATGGGAGACTGTATTTCTGTTTTTATTCAATGGGCTGGTTCGCTCTGATGGTTGATCACTCTCTAACAAGTTGTGTATGGTATTCAGTGATGTAAGGCGATGGTATGGACTAGCTATAGTCAATGATATATCGTGGGATGCTTATGAAAGGCTTATACGTGTTGTATTGAACTGTTTACTGCTATTTGTGTGTACCTATTTGTGTCCTCCTGGTCAAAATGCGGATTCTAAAGAGGGTTCTGGACTAGTTTAAGCTTGATTCAGTGTGTCAATGTATTTCTTTCTTCTTCTGACTTGACTTTATTATTACTCACCTTTCCTTGGATGTCCAGCAACTCTAACCTTAGGTCCTGCAACTATCCTTGGCTTAGTATTTCGCGTAGAGGGCTTCCAGTGACTTAGTCTTAACAACCTTGTATATGACTTAGCTCCAGATGGCTTTTCAGATCAGTACTCTCTTCAGATGCAAGCAGATTTGTAGACAGTAGTATATTCCAGTAGTGAGAAGATGATGGGGGATACAGGAAAATCTACCAGCTTTTATACCTTTCTGAAGGTGGCTGTGTTTAAAGAATATGACTCACTCCTAGGTGAGTCATATGTGAGAACAATAGGGTTGTCAAGGAGGGTGAGTCATTCATAAGGTGGTTGCATGATAGGTGAGTCATTCATAAAGTGGTTGCAAGATAGGTGAGTCATTCATGAACAGAACAAAAGGGTTGCTAAGAAGGTGTTATCTTTCATAAAGTGGTTGCAAGGAAGGTGAGTCATTCATAAACAGAACAAAAGGGTAGTCAAGGGAGTGTTATCTTTCTTATCTGTGAGGTTCTAGAAGTTATTTGTGGCAATGGAAGATGAAATCAAAGGATATTTCTGAGTTCCTGGAGATTAATTTGTTTGTAGTCCAGTGGTTAAGATGTTTTTGTTGCTGGTTGATAATGGGGACAAGTGCATGGGATGGGATTCGATGCAGAAACAACAGTTTACATCCGTAATAGACGTTCTTGGTATCATTCGATGCGTATTTTTAACAGCTTTCTGGGCGCGGTGGTTCCGAGCGGATCCGGTGTAAACTGACAGAGAAATTCGTTTTTTACTGATGGGTGTTGATTCTGATAGTAATATCGTTCTGTAGGTCAGGTTCAGGTTTTGCCCTCATGGGTGATTTTGGAACCTGGTCAGGTTTAGGTTTTGGCCAAATTGGGCAAAACCTGACCAAAACCTGACCGTGGCAACCATAGTCACATCTGTAAATTGCCAGATTTGGTGGTGTCAATTTACATGGAGTGGAACCTACACCCTACCTTTCAGGTTCAGGTTTAAACCTGGTTTGAGACTGGTTTTTGGATTCAGGGCAAGGGCAAAACCTGAACCTGACCTGAAGAAAATGAAATGAAACCTGACCCCAATGGAACCTGACCTGGGTCAGGTTCAGGTGTAAACTCAGGTTCCACAGGTTTAAACCTGAACTGCAGCATCCATACATAGCAGCCATTACAGTAATGTTTCTTTTACAGATATATATTATTTTGAGCTATTAGGGTAATATTTATATTACCAAATTGGGGAAATTGGGATATTGTTTATATTCCCTAATTGGGAGAATTAGGATAATAGTTATATTACATAATTGTAGAAATATGGCAATACAATTAAAAAATATTTGTGCACACTGGCAGTGCATTGGTGGGTAGCTAGCACCACATTGCACATCTGCATTTGCACAGTCAATCTTCACCATTGTAATGGCACACAGGGGATGAAAATGAATGGCAGAACCATCCACATGCACTGGTTCTGGATGCTAGGACATCCCATGCCACATATGCTCACCCATGTGGTGGCTCAGGGGTCAAAAGAAGATAGGGATACCATCCACATGCACCTATTCTGCCTGCCAGTAAGCACCATGCACCTCACACTGCATATACTCACACTGTGTGCAACAGCTCCCAGAGGATGAAAAAGGACAGGAAAAACTAGACATGCCCATTCTGCATGCCAGTAGCCCACACCCCATGTAGTGTACACTCACATGGGTGCAATGGCACCCAAGGGAGAAAAAAAAGGATAATGAAGCCATCTCCACAGGCCCATTCTGCAAGTTAGTGCCACACAACACATGCTGCATATACTTGCACTGCATATGACAGCACCTGGGGATGAACAACAGAGGACCAGGAGAGGACAAGAAAACAGGAGAGGTGTACCACAGTGTCTGCTCTGCACACCAGTACTGCTGCATATGCATGCATTGTGTGCAATGGTATCTAGGGGATGTAAAACACATGGTGGGATCCAGGGAATGTAACATGTGCATGTAAAATGTGTGATGATATCCAGGAGATGTAAAAAGGATGGGGAAACCATGCTGCATCTACTGACACTTGCACCATACATGCAACACTGATATCAGTGCAACATGCATGCTATGGTATCATCATAGCACTTACAGAGATGGGTGATGGGTTGACAGACCCTGGGCAGCTAACCTATGGTGATCTTTTCACACCCAGGTGAGGACTTAGAGAAAGTGCAACATCTGAAATGAATTGGCAACTCCCTTGGGCTCAAGTACCCAAGTCATAAATACACAGATTTGAGCACATACATACATAGATAACACTTTGTGAGGGAGGGAGATGAGAACAAAAAAGGAAAGGGGGGGGGGGTGCAGAATGTAAAGCAGAAGAAGAGACCAGAGAATGGGGGTATTCATGATCAGCATTCACTCAAGATCATCACCAAAGAGTGGATCTGAATCGGAATTGGAGTCATCATCTGAGCACTGTTCATCTGGGATAGAGGATTGTGAATGCTGGAAATTTCCTAGTGGATTGTTCATCACATCTGCATCCAGTGCTGATGAGAAAAGTGACTGAAGAGATGATGCCCTTCATGGTGAATAGAAACCTGCTGACTAGCATATGCTCATATGCCATCTAGAAGGTCAAGTGTCAATCCAGAATGAGCAGATGAACATGCATCCCATTCTGCTGCCTTGAACTTGGAGAAAGCAATTGCCTGGCACATCTCTTAAAGCAGGAGTACCTTCTCCATCCACTGGTTCTTGTGTGCATGGCATTTTGCCCATTCCACATGCAAAGCTAGGGTGGCATCCATAAGATGCAAAATGAATTAGAGGTGATAAATGTCATACCTTCATGCATCTTGGGTGAGTCTGTTGTGTCAACTCCCATCTTAACTCCAGTGGCTAGCCATATCCATGACATAGTGTGATATCCTTCACCAAGTCAATCATTGTTTGAGAGTGCCTTGGTGTCTGCAATTGCATGGATGTCTTCAACACAAAGAATCTTGAGGGTATTTTCCCACATCCCAGGGCCAGTGAGTTGATAGTATGCCTGTCATGTGGCACTATATGACTCCACAATCACATTGATGTGGGCTTTTGCCCTGTCCAAGAGGGCACAGGCATGTGGATTGGGTTTTTGGCCACAAACTTCAGTGTGTTTATATCTAATGAGATGGGCCATAATACAGATTGCTTGCCACAACTCAGCCAGAGCATCTGTTGCTTGCCCAAATTGGAGGTGGGCTTCAGTTGTTGAAAGATTATGCATTGCATTGAAAGCTCAGGCATCTGGGGGAATTTGATTTGGAAGATAAAGCTTTGCACTCTCAACTGTGTTGGGAACATCATTGTCAGGGCAGTTCAAGAGCAGATGTGCTACTTGGGGCATATAAATGGCTTGCACAGATTGGAATGCAGTCAGGTGCATGAACAGCCAATGCTGATGATCATAGAGTGCCATAGATTGGCAGCTCATCCTCGCAGCCTTGGAGGATTTAATATCCTGCACAAGCTGATGCCTACATTGCATAAAATGAAACAGGATTGTTGTGAGTATAAAGGACCATCAACATACTGTAGTTCCTCAATTTCTAACCCAGAAGAGATGAAGGCACTGGGACTCATTTCATGGATGGAGCAAACAAGACCTGAATGAATGTGTTGTGATTCAACCAATGCCAATTCAAGGCAAATATTGGCCTGAGTCTTATCTACCAACCCATGTGCAGTTCAAAGTAGGATATCAGTGTATGATCAAAGTGTGACATGTCACAGTGGATACTAACACATTGAAAGGATGTCATAAGCATTGGGCTTGGATTGATCCATTTCCCAGGCACACACTCTTGCTTCCCATTCCCTCACATCATCTGGTGGGAGGCCTTCAGTAAATGAGTTGAATTGTTCATGCTGTTTCTCACATTCTATGAGTGTGGCATTGTACTTCTTGAACAGTGCTTTCCCTAAGTTGAACTAGTCAATCACTGTTGACATGATTCAGTTGTCCCAACCACTTACCCATGGTCATGACTTTCTGATAGTTCCAATCCCCCCAGAGATCATTGAGTGTGTCATGGTGAGACCCCTTGCTCATCTCCTTTATGCTATTAGCCACACTATTCATGATTGGCCAGTCACATTCAACTCCTTCACCATCCATTTGCCCAGAGCCAGGCAAAAGGTTGAGGGAGAAAGTTGAATGGCACTTTTTGTGGTGCCCATTCATGTGAAATTTGGGGATAATGTACCACATGGACTTGGTCAAGTGATCAACTTGAATATGCACAGGAAGCTTCATGTGTCATCCCAAAGCTTCTTGTACCACTGACAGACAATGTCATATGAGAAGACTATAAGAGAGATTGCTGTGAAGATTTGGAGACTGGAAAATACAACATAGTCAATGTTGCAATACCTTGTAAGGGTGTTCAATCAATCTCAGAATATAGAAGGCAAGTAGGGGATCTTACTGCTCTCCTTTCTGCAGGTCCCTGAGACCTTGTGGGAGCAGGAAACCATGGTGAGTGCATGTGGATGCAACAATGCCAGTAACATGAAGTCCTTTTGAGCTTTTTGTGTTGGCATGGTCTAGGGCTTGTAGTCCACTGCATGTTGAGATCTTGGATGGAGCAATATTAGCAGTGGATCATTACAGGATTGGCCAAATCACTTACATTGTTCTCAGTGATGTGGGCTTTCATGTACTCCTTGTAAGGTTTATTTTTGACAAAGTATGCCCACCTGCTGCCAAGGCTTGGGTCCATGCCAGATGTCAGCCTGTTCTTTAAGCAGAAGTTGGCATCAATTGAAAGCATAAGTGAATTGAGGAATCTGATAAAGATGGTTAGTTCAAATTTAGAACAGTCAGTAAACACCTTCACTTCAAGTGAGCTGGAGCATTGGCCCAATCATCTGGAAAGTTTATTGACAGATGAGGACATGCTGGGCAAAGAACTGCAAGCTTGCCATTTCTAGTACCCTCAACTCTGGTAGGGTCATGTCCATGTCCTCCATGCTTCAGCATCTTGAGATGATGGTATTTGTGCATGACTCAAAGGAATGCAGTGTATCTTGACTAATATATACACTTAGTAGAGGAAAATAGTACAGACAGTCAAAGAGATTACCAGTAGAGCTTTCAGACCAGTATTTTCCATCTCTTGCTCAAGTGCATTGTAGAAATGAATAGTAGAGATTTTAGACTGGAGGGACAGGAGATGGAAATGACACAAAACCTGAAATGTGGCACATGTCTGGGGTTGATGCACAGTGGCAGGGAACCATTCATGACACATCAGCTGCATCCATGGGTGGAGAGCAAGGGGACAGGCAGAAAATTGGATATTGATGAAGTGGAGGCTGTTTACATGGATAACCACAAAGGATGATAGTCCACAGTGAGGGCTGGGGCACACAGTACCAAAGTGACCAAGTTGAACTTGCAGACCAAGAGAATGTAGGGAGGTATGGATAAAAGACCCCCCATCCCATTCCTAAGGTACAAATTGAGAGGATTAGAGATATTGCAGCATAACTAAAGATCATACTTACTTTGATCCAATGGAGAGGAAGGTTCTCATGCTGGTGTAAGCAACATGAATGACAGACTAGTGTGGCATTGAAACATTCTTTGCAATGATAAATGCCACTGGACCCAGCTTCTTGACAAGCAGGACAACCCAATATTTCAAGTGATTCACATTGACCATCACACCAGAGCATTGAATCAAGATATTCATCACACAAGGGGATCTGTTAGTGGTGTTATGAGTCCCATAAGCCATAAGCCACTTTATTCTCCTAATTGGTTTTACTATAGCTTCTAAGCTTAACCCAGTGGGAAGCTTCTCCTCACAGAGGAGTTTGGTGCTGGCCTGGGAGTTACCCTCTTCTTACATAGTCTTCCTTAGTCATACAGCCTGTATGGAAAGAGCCATGGCAAGACCCAAGGAATGTATCTTTTCTACCACCATCATCTGTCTGTCTTGTGGAGTTGCAGACTTACAGATTCTGCACTACACACTGTGCAACCCTGGGCTCAATGGCCAAGCCCTCTTACTTTGCCCTTGTGGGCATAGAAACTCTTTCCCTTCAAGAGCTACTAACTTTTCAGGCTACGTGGAATGGCCCTAGTCCTGTAGACTGGACCGATTCCTTGGATCTGGAACCTCCTCCCTTCTCTGGTTCCTCCCCACTCCCTAATTCAGATGCAACTGAATTAACAGGATCCATTCATTCAGAGGCTCATCCTATACATGCTATATAGTAAGAAGAAGTGGGAAAACAAAGTAGATAGAAATCACATACAGCAGCCTTGTACTGCTTTTGCTGTGATACTGCCCCAATATAATGGACATATCCAAGTCCCTTGACAAGGGGATCACTTGCATTGCCATGACAATCTGATGGGAGCACCACTGACAGCACCTCTAATGTCTCTTCATTAGGGACTATGACTTGACAGGCAGAAATGGTCCAATGGCCATCTGTGTTCACTGCAATGTGATGAACAATGGCTGCAGTATCCTGGGGATTTCACAAATGGATTGAGAGGTTTGGAGCAGCTTGAGGCCTGCCTCTCTTCCTTCCAGTTGACATGAGTCCCCAAGATGAAAACAGGCATGATACAATGCTCTGTGGTGACCAGCCAGATATTCCTGAACCATGTGGTAAATCTTGCAAGTGCCCAAGCCAAATCAACAGATAATGGGGCAGTTCAGGATATTCTAACCTTAGGGCCTGTTCAGATGCCCCAAAAACATTTCAAAGAAACACATTTCTTTGAAACATTTCTGGGGGATCTGAATGGGTCCTTATTTTACCTGATACTCTCTCTACTCTCTCCCCACTGCTTAACTTAAATACTTTATTCTATGTGTATTTGGAATCATTAGTTCAGGTTGAGAGTTTTATGCCATTTTTTGCTAGATGTCACCAGAAGTTAGTTCAAGGGGTCTGTGACCTGTAATGAACAGCCAACAGTTTGTGTTTGTGAGCCTTGTAATGTGTGCATGCCCTATTTTGACTGTAGCTTCAGTCACAGTCACAGGCCCATGAAGACATGTGTCACAGACCCTTGGGCAGATTTCACATCATTAATTTGGCACTGATACTCAAATGTTATTACAGCTGAATACCAACTCTTATTGATCAATGCACTAAACTGGTGCTGATCCTTTAGAAGTCACTTGTGATTAATATTTTCAGTTGGGATTTTCAGTTGACACTAATGATGGTGAACTTTTGAGATTAAAGAATTAAACTATTTTGACAGGCATCTGATAAGAGAAAATTGGACATCTTGAACAGCTGCATTCCAATCAGAGAGACTGAGATTTTCTCCAACAAGAGCTTCTCTCCACCATTGCAAGGAAATCATGATGGCCAAAATTCCATTCTTTCTTCCAAGCATCAAGCATGTCCAATCACTGACTACATTTTGGCCAGCCAAGACAATGCCATCTGGTGACTTGTTTCTCCATGCTGGCTGAAGTGTGCTCCACCATTTCCACCACTGAACTCCAAAGACCTTAGGATTGATTGATGGTTTGAACTTTGGAGACCAGTATAGAAGAGACCTAATGGGCTTTATTTGTTTTGATGAGTTGAGATGTTATGAGACATTTATTTAGATTGTTTTAGATGAGGACAGATCAGTTTTGATAGGTTATGTGCCACTCAACTGTTATTTTGTATCAGTTTTGTTGTTGGTTTGACTCTAGACTTTGAACACTAAACTCCAAGATAGATGCTCAGCACAAGATTTGAACACAGGACCTTCAGATACTCCAAAATGCGGATAGCAAGACACCAAGATTCAAACACAAGACCTTAAGACACTTCCAAGACACTTCAAGACACAACTGCAAGACACAAGATTTGAACACATGACTTCAAGAATGGATGTCTAGCAACTCCTACTCTGAGGGTTCTACAACTATCCATTATACTTCACACAACTAAGCAAGACTGACAGACTCTGATTCTCTTATTCCCTTTTATACTCTTCTCCTTGTTTGAGGTACTATTATTCTCTCTACTAATGGATACTTGGATATTAGGGTACTGTGATCCTCAGGGGGCACCTTGATCCTGGAGGGATGCCCTTCTACACTAAATCCCCTCTCTTTATACCTTTCTGAACCCTCCACATGACTCATCCACTTACCAATCCTCTTACTCATCCTTTAGTCATGCTCACTAATTGCCTTACCCATCCATTTCTAATGCCTTACTAATCATCTTACTCATCTCCCTCCTTACTAACCTCTTACTAGATCACCTGCCCTTAAGTCATGTGCCAAAATGCGGACATCCTTAGTGTAAGTGGTTATACCTCTCCTTTAGATTTCAACACTGGTAAGACACAGATTTTTCTTGAAGGGCTTGAATCAAGGGGTTTTTGAGGCTCAAACTTTTTCTCTTCTACACTGGGCACACTGGATCCAGTCAGTGATGGATTTAGGATGATTTTGATTTGAAAGTGCCTTTCCCTTAACATAGGGGGTGTCATTAATCAGCTGCCAATAGATTAGGCATGAAAAAGAATGTACTTCCAATGGAAATCCAAGAGTTTCCTCAAGTTCCAGCCACATATTGATGAGAGCACCCCACTGAGGTCCAAATTCTGCATTCTGGAGCTGGTCAACTTGTGCGTCAAGCCAATTTGGCCAGTTAGTCTTGTCCCTATTTGCTGATGCAGAGGATGTGGTTGATGTAGAAGGTACAGGGGACACCATGACTATGGGGGAAGTACTAGATGTGAGGAGTGTGACAGCTGTGGGTGAAGTGGCAGGTGCAAGGAATGTAGTGGCTGTGGGTGAAGTAATAGGCATGGGGAATGCAGTAGATGGCGGTGAAGTCATAGGTGTGGAGAACATAGTGGCCACAGGCAAAACTGTAGGTGCAGGAAATATTGCAGCTGGAGGCAAAGTTGTACATCTGGATGTAGCAGCCACATGCAAAATTGTAGGTGTGGGGGACATGGCAGCCACAGGCAAAGTTGTAGGTGTGGGGGACATGGCAGCCACAGGCAAAGTTGTAGGTGTGGGGAATGTAGCAGCTGAAGGTGAAATCATATGTGTGGGGGATGTAGTGGCTGCAGGCAAAGTTGTAGGTACAGGGGACATAGCAGCCACAGGCAAAGTCATAGGTACAGGCGATGTAGCAGCCACAGGTGAAGTCATAGGTGTGGGGAATATAGTAGCTGCAGGTGAAATTGTACATGCAGGGGATGTAGCAGCTGCAGGCAAAGTCATAGACACAGGGGATGTAGCAGCTGCAGGTTAAGTCATAGGTACAGTGGATGTAGTAGCCACAGGCAAAGTTGTAGGTGGGGGAAATGTAGCAGTTGCAGGCAGAATTGCAGGTGCAGGGGACATAGCAGCTGCAGGAAAAATTGTAGGTGTGGGGGATGTAGCAGCTGCAGGTGAAGTGGTTGTTCCAGGTGCAGGGAACATAGTAGGCACATGAGTTGCAGAGGAAACTGGGGGCCCAGGGGTTTTTGTGGGTGCCATAATGGGGTTGGATGAATGCCCTGCTGGCAGGGCTGGGCCATTGGGAGTGGGTTCATCTGGGGATAGAGTAGTTGAGGAAAGGGAAACTTCTGCGGCCACAGAGGGGCTGGAGGGATCAGTTCTGCACATTGGCAATGGATTCAAGGGGGCAATTGCCCCTATAGATGATGGACATGGGTATGAGGAAGACACCAGAAACAGCTATAGGTTGATCTGGCAAGGTCAGTTTGGGCATGCTGGAATGTGACAATGTGGAATCCAAAAGTGCCTGCCTATGTGTGAGAGGACAATCTGACTGCTCTACCTTGTCATCATGGGGGATTCTCTTACGCTGTAAGCAAGAAATGGGAGTCGAATCCAGCCACAGTCTGTGAAATGGATACAAGGACAAAGAGAGGGGATCATGGGGCCAATCCAAACATTAGGGTCCGAGGGGAGGGAGGTCTTTGGACAGGTGAAATTGTCCTGCATAGACTGAGTCTATCCAGACAATAAATGGAGGAGTTATTAAATTGGGGAATCACACCCTAGGTCCTCCTCTTGAGAGCCTATCAAAAGTGGGGGTTGAGTTGTGGAATTTACCCTAACACCAGCAGCAGTTCAACTAGCTTTTCAACTGGGGATGGGGGGAAAGACAATGGAAATTCACATCTCCTGCACTTAATATACATCGCAGAAAAATGCTATGGTAACCAGCGGAGAGGTGGGATTAAGGCAAAAATGATGAAAAAGAAATCAAGTAAAAAGCTTTAAAACTGAAGGAGATATTCAATTAACAAGTCAGAATAGGGGAATATGGCTTAACCAAGGTATTCCTCCTCTCCTACTGAACAAAATCCCTTGAGAAAAGGTGGAACTGGTCGCCCTAGATGTACCCTCCATCGGACATAGGGTGCTGGAACCATAATTGCCTTTAGTAATGAGAAAAGCAGAGGTTAAAGTGAAATGAGCCATGGGGAGACTAAATTACAGAAAGCCAAGTTCTAATCTGCTAGTTTTTCCCTTAGTATCCTTTGATGCAGAGTTTCAGCGTCTTTCCAGGGTGGTTGTTTCTAACAAATCAGATCAAAACTGATGGAGGTATTCACAAAATACTGAAGGATAGTGTGGAGGATGAGGTAAAATCGATCTGGAGGATGCAGTTCGCATCCGATAAACGCGTGTATGGTACCGTTATATAGGTACTAATTGTAGCTTTCTGGGAGTTGTTTTTCCGAGTCAATCCAATCAAAAATGGTGGAGATATTCGCGAAATACTGCTTGAGAGTATTGGAATAGCCCCTATTTAACATGTGACAAGTCCACAAGTCAAAGTGGGAGTCATGTTACATAATCCAAGGTCAAATACCACCCTTGAGGCAATTGGATATGCTGATAGTGATACAATAGGTGGATGAAAGTAAGCAAGTTGAAAGCAGTGTTCCTGCAATGAACACTGTACTCATTGTGTTATTGAACATTCTTGGTGGTCTATTGAAATGCTGTACTAACTGAAGAGTGATAAGTTGGCCATTCAGTGCAGGTGATGGCCCACCAATCAACAGTGATGATGTTAATTTTGTGTGATCCTGTATGTTCTTGAGGAATGCTTTGAGTTCTGGGACCATACTATCAATTGCACTGTGGTAGTTTTGGATAAGGGAAAATTGCATGGACCATTGGATACTACTCACCTTTGTATTGCATCTGGAGCATCAGAGTTATTGTGAGCATCTTCCTATTTTTCATGGCTTCATTGTAAAGCCTATCCCACTCCACTGCAACAATTTTCTTGACCTCATTGGTCTCTTGATTGGAAAAACATTGGATGAAGGTGCTTTGTTCCTTGAAATGATCAGGTCTCTTGATGGAGGTAGATCCTGAGGGTACTTTGTTGCCATTTCCTGTTCAAATAAATTGGAGAGTTTGCTCTTATAGTACATTTTCATATAAACTTGCCAAGGTCATATATGACATGGCCAGTGATCAGAAAATTGAGTCACAGTGCTGGTAGATGATCTGGGAAGGACTGCCATCTGCATCTGCTCCTGTTTCCTGCCATTGCCATGATGCCAGTGGAAAAAATGAAGAAGAGCCTACATGATGTGGAAATGAGATGGGTAGGCATTAATTTCAATTGCTGAGGAGATGAAAAGTCTTACTTCTTTTTTCTTCTTCATTGCCACTGTTCTCTCCTCAATCCCCTTGATGTCAAGGGGTTTGGTGTATGTGGCACCAGGCATGGGCTCAATGTCATCTGGAATTGACCAGTGGTATGCCAGGAAGTATTCCCACATTGTAACACTTGTCCATGACTCCATAGTGCCTTTGGAAAGAGCATCCTGGAATCCTGGTGCATGCTCCTGTATCCACATGAGGCACAAAGTTTTAGAAGGCCACAGGGGGGGTGCCATCAAAATGACACAGTAGTGCCATCTCAAATGTGCAAGTCTTAGTGTGGGATCTCAGAGCCTATTGTAAAAGATCAAACACACTGGGACTAGCCTCAAGGCAAGTGAGAAGGGACAAAGGTGCTCAGCATATTCTGGTTTGGTATCCTCAGTCAGTTATGGGTATCATATGATACATGAGTACCATTGAGGAAGAATGTATGGATGAGATAAGAGGTGAGTCCAATTGAGTGCTCCTGATCCCCTTGGGTCCTGTTGGGTGTATGTGGCCTGACATGGCATATCTTGTTGAGACTGAAGGTGTAAGCAGATTGAGGAGGCCCTGAGAAAACTGGGACTCAATGACACAGTGAGTGACTTGGAATGCTGGAAAAATGATAACAGCCAGCCCTACTGACATTCCATTGAGTACCCAGCCCCAGATGCTCAGGCTGTGCATGAGTTGGCCCCCCTCAGACCTTGACCATGCCCCTCCTAAAACTGAGGAAAAGCTGGAGGAGCACATGACTGATGAGCTTGCAATGTGACCTGCTGCTGATTTGCATTGGTACATTGTCATTTGTGGTATGGAGGTCAGAGTCTTCCAAAGCTGGTATGTTTGTCTCTTGCACTGTGCACTGAACCTGTCTAATAAAGCATAAAGGATGAGGACTGTACCCTTGGTTATAGGGATTAGTGGTAGCATCTATCACTGGGTCAAGAATTATTGACAAGGAAAGCTCTTGTTCGATGACATGAAGGATGGTGGAAAGGTCAAGATATGTGAATCTCCCACCCATGTATAAATCATCATTCATGTAATATTGGCCCATGGTTCAAATCCATCATCAAAGCAAATTTGTTGGAATATCAAGTTCATCCAAACTAGTCAGCCATAATTGTATATCTAGTTAGGCCCTTTTGCCTTGCTTTTATTTAGTCTAAGAGTGGGTTTTTAGGTGGGGGCCCCTGGGGCCCACTGGGTGATTTCACGGCATGAGACAAGGGGCCCCTGGGGGCCCTCTCACCTTAGACTGGGACTTAGAGATTCTCAGACAATGGCAAGAAGTCATGGTCTTTCACAGTCTGACTTAGAGATTCTCAGACTTGCAGGACAGCAGTGTAGAAGAGAAAAGTTTGAGCCTCAAAAACCCCTTGATTCAAGCCCTTCAAGAAAATCTGTGTCTTACCAGCATTGAACTCTAAAAGAGAGGTATGACCACTTACACTAAAGAAGTCTGCATTTTGGCACATGACTTAAGGACAAGTGATCTAGTAAGAGGTTAGTAAGGAGGGAGATGAGTAAGGCATTACTAAAGGATGAGTCAGAGGATTAGTAAGTGAATGAGTCATGTGGAGGGTTCAGAAAGGTATAAATAGAGGGGGGATTTAGTGTAGAAAAGCATCCCTCCAGGATCCAACTCAGTCAGCCACAAATGTAGGTCTAGTTAGATATTACAAGCCTTGCATTTATATAGTCTAACTAGAGGTTTTGATGCTGGGCCCCTGGGGCTGGCTAACCTGATTTCCGTGGTTCAGGCAGGGGCCCCCAGGGGCCCCTGCCTCCCACCTTAGACTGCAGCAAGGGAACTGGCAAATAAAATCATGGGGGTGGGCTCCAGCAGGCCTGGGAATGTCCCTGAATGGGTGAGTGGGCTATATGGGCTTATCGGCAATTGGGATTGTTTATTTATTACTGTTTGTTCTCATTATTACACATTATTATTATTATACTATTATACAGATTGATCCCCCTGCCCCTGGATTATAACACATAATTATTCATTTATTATTTTTATACTATTATACAGCTTATCCCCCCCCCTCCCTCTTCTGGTATTCAAATGGGGTGTATGTTTATATTTGGTGGGGTTGCAGGTTTTTATTCAGTGGGGTTGCAGGTTTTTGGTTGGCAGATTTGCAGATGGTGGTTCATGTTCATGCAGGTTTTGGGACTGGGGGGAGGGGATTGGGTGGGGGTAGGTGCAGGCATGGGTCAGAAGAACACCTAGAGTAATAAACAGTATGTTAGTGAAGAAAAGAAAAGCCATGCAAAAGGAGCAGCCTGTGCTGCTCCTTTTGTGCAATCATACTTCTAGCATGAATACTTACCTTAAAAAATTACCACACCCACCAAAGTGGGTGTGGCTTGTGTGGGTTCTCAGCATTGCATTGTTTCATGGCTTCATTGGTTTTCATCATGCATGGGGGTCTTGTTTGGCATGAGGTCATTTGTGGGTCTTCATTCACAGGATTTGAGTCTGGGGGGAGGGGGATTGGTGTGGGCTATGGGGACCTTGAATAATGAACCCTACATTAGCAAAAAAAAGAAAAGGCATGCAAAAGGAGCAGCCTGTGCTGCTCCTTTTGTGCAGTTGTACTTCTAAGTTGAAATACTTACCTTAAAAATTACCACACCTGCCGAAGTGGGTGTGGCTCATGTGGGTTCTTGGTGCCAGGTCATTTTGTGTCTTCATTGGGTTTGTTTTCATTATTTGTGGGGTCTCATTTGGTGCAGGGTCTTTCATGGGCCATGCTTGGTGGCTGTTGCTTTGTGGAGGGGGTTCGTTTGGCTGTTCATTCTCATTCAGTGGCTCTTGTTTCATTGGTAGAGGCAGGCTGGTCAGCCATATTTGATACCTATGATAGGTATCAAATTTGGGCACTTTTTGGTACCTAAGTAGGTCCAATTGTGATGGGTGCCATAGGGGTGCCAATTGATAATTCAATATCAGAGAATCAGCACAAGTGGGCCCAAATTGGGTATATGGGCCCCAATGTGGTGCCATGGGGCCCCAATGTGGCTCCAAAAGAACCCCTTCATAGTTTCCACACCACTGAGGCACTAATCCGCATTTATGTTTAATTATGTAATACCCAAATGCAGAAAATGCAGAAAATAAGTACATCCACAGTGTCCCCAAGCCATCCAGCCCAATCCAGCAGCCAATCTTGTAGTATACATACATCAAATTGCATATGTTACCTTGGATATTTGTGCTTGAAAGGCTTACCATACAGTAACCATAAGTTATGGGAT
>MU128977.1:118071-255250 GCA_014904985.1 Hydnum rufescens UP504 | reverse complement strand
CCATTTGACGCAATTGAGATTGGCCACAGATGGCAGTTCCCGAGCCTGCGGAAGCAAACTACCAACGCATCCTTGAGATTCAGTCATGAACGACTACCCGAGCCTGTTCCGTGCGTACTCTCATGAGCACTACCCTTGTATGTACTGATTCCCGTTTTAGGCTCGGAGCAGATGAGCTTGGTGCAATTCTTTATTCCACGGGAGGTTGCACATGACACGATTGCCGAACTAGGGGAGCTGGGCGATGTTCAATTCAAGGATGTAAGTGCTGCTCTATCGAGTTCTTTCTGAAATGTGACTCGAGCTGTCCCAAAGCTTAATCCGGACGTGAATCCTTTTCAACGCTCATTCGTCGGCGAGATTCGGCGAATAGACGAAATGGCGCGCAGAGTGCGTTTCCTGACTTCGCAGATTAACAAGGAAGGGAACATCCCCATTCGTGACTTGCAAGACTCTGTGCCGCTCTTGGCTGTGGGACCAAGTGCTCCCCAGACACTTGACGAATTGGACATCAAACTTTCCGAGCACGAGAGCCGAGTTCTTCAGATGAACGATAGCTACCAGACGCTTAGCACACGAGCTCGAGAATTGCAGGAGGCTCGGCATGTGCTTAGAGAGACGGCCCAATTTTTTGACAAGGCATGTTCCCTTCTTTGATGGTATCCCAGCACCGTTGACCATATTGCGATATCAGGCTCAGGCTCAGGAGATGGACATCAGGAGATCCCTCGACGATGGGACCCAGCCACTACTCGCTGACCCAGATGTAGAGACGCAAGGCCTGCGGGACTTCTCTTTCGATCTCGAGTATGTAAATTCTTTCCGTATGCTTGAAGAGGATCTCATTCAGGTTGGTTCGAAGATTCGTCGCGGGAACAATTGACCGCCGGAGGATTTCGACTTTAGAACGCATTTTATGGCGTGTGCTCCGTGGCAATTTGTATATGAATCACATCGACATTGACGAAGTGTTTGTCGACCCATCGACGGGCGAGGAGACAAGAAAGAACGTGTTCATCATATTTGCGCATGGAGATCTTTTGCTCTCCAAGATCCGCAAAATTGCCGAATCCATGGGCGGCACTTTATACCCTATTGATTCCAATAGCGAGAGGCGCACACAAGCCCTTCGCGACGTCACGGCCCGCCTCGAGGACATTAACATTGTTCTATATAATACTGGTACCACCCGACACCAGGAACTTGCTCGTATCGCTGAGGCTGTGTCCAGCTGGCAGGACGCCGTGCACAAGGAGAAGGTTATTTGGACAACGTTGAACCTCTTCCGGTATGACCCTAGGCAGAAAACTCTCCTGGCGGAGGGATGGGTTCCCACGCGCGATATTACCCAAATCCAGCTGAGCCTCAGACGCGCGACAGTAAGTGCTAATGATTCCTTCGACACTAATACGTTGTCTGATGCGTCCGACTGACTAGGAAACCGCCGGTACAACTGTTCCTCCTATTCTGCAAGAGATTCGAACACATAAGCAGCCTCCCACATTCCATCGCACAAACAAGTTCACGGAAGGCTTTCAGGCTATTATAGATGCGTATGGTGTTGCCACATATCAGGAGGTCAATCCTGCATTATTCGCCGTCGTTACTTTTCCTTTCCTATTTGCGGTCATGTTCGGAGACCTTGGACATGGATTTCTCACATTCTGCGTGGCCTTGGGTATGATCCTCTTCGAGAAACGAATTAGTCGTTCAAAGATCCACGAGGTGAGTTTCTGTGTTGATCGTTGACTTTCACCCTTTCGGATTAAATTTTCTATCTCCAGATCCTGGAAATGCTATTTTAGTAAGTGATCCGGAGTGTGATACTCGACGTGTGTTGATTTTGCCTTATCGCAGCGGGCGATACATCGTGCTGCTTATGGGCGCATTCTCTCTCTATACCGGGCTTCTTTACAATGACTTATTTTCAAAATCCATGCGACTGTGGACTTCTGGTTGGGAGAGTTCCGTGGAAATGGCACAGCTATATCTACGGGCCGCGTCTATCCCATCGGTATAGATCCTGCATGGAACGGATCTGATAATGCGCTCATATTCACCAACTCATACAAAATGAAAATGTCTATCATCCTTGGTGTCATCCATGTGAAGTTATTATTGCACGGTGGTAGGTGCGAGCAGAACTGAAGTAAATTCTGTAACAGATGACGTTCGCTACCTGTCTACAAATTCCCAACCATATACATATTTTAATAAATGGTCGAACATTTTGGACCGACTTCGTTCCTCAAGTGCTTTTCCTGCATTCCATTTTTGGCTATCTCGTCTTCTGTATCATCTTCAAGTGGTGCAAGGACTGGACAGTGGCTACGACCGCGCCACCCAACTTGCTTAACATGCTGATTGCCATGTTCTGTCCCCAGGATCGATAAATGAGAAGAGCAATTATTCCCTGGGCAAGTCGGCGTGCAAGTGTTTCTATTACTCCTTGCTGGGGTGTGCATACCATGGATGTTATGGCGTCAAGCCTTACCTGATCTGGAAGGAGATGAAGCGCGTCGAGGCGCAAGGGTACCAGGTGGTGCAAGACGACTCAAATGGTATCAGCCATCGTCGATCTCTTGATGGAGACGAGGAGCGCGGGGAGGCGGGTATCACTGCCGATGAGGAGCACGTGAGTTCTTGCATTGCCTTGATAGAGCATATGATTTGCTGATGTGGGAGAGCGTGCGAAGGAACATGAAGAAGAATTTAGTGAAGTGATGATCCACCAAGCTATACACACGATCGAATTCTGTTTGGGATGTATTTCGAACACGGCATCTTATCTCCGATTGTGGGCGCTTTCGCTCGCACATGCCCAGCTGTCCGAGGTGCTGTGGGAGATGACCCTCGAAGGGACATTCGAAATAGGCGGCGTTTTCGGAACGATATTCATGGTTTTCATGTTTGGGATGTGGTTCGTGCTGACGATCTTCATCCTGTGCGTGATGGAGGTGCGCCTTATCAAATCAATTCACCCCACAAACACCTCATAATGTTTCTCCGTCGTTGTGGTTATTAGGGTCTATCGGCGTTTTTGCATGCTCTCCGCCTACATTGGTAAGTGAAATTCATCGGTGGATGTCCACGATTCTTATCTTATACACGATGTGCTCTCAGGGTGGAAGCGAACGGAAAGCATTATGCTGCCGAGGGTTATGTGAGTCCCTCCATCACTGCCCCTCTTCCCACGCTTACTCGCCTCTCGCAGCCGTTCAAGCCCCTTAGCTTTATTGTCCCTGATGAAGATGAAGCATAGCTTGTACTTCGATATGTATAAGGAAATACATCGCTTGATTATGCAGTGCAGCGGCAGTGTATTTCCTCTTTAGTTAGCCTCGTTGCAACTGCCAGGAAACGGACTTAAAAGTCGGATGCAAACGGTTTTTCTTCCTCCCCACTTTTTTCTCTCCTCTTCCCGCCCTTAGACTCACCCATAGACGTCTCTTCGTCCTTGTTGAGATCATTGCAAACCTCTCAGTACCTTTAGACTATCCTATATCTCATACAATTTCCAAGGTTCGCTTTCTGCTTTGCCATAGGGCCTGTTGGAGCTCATCAGTCACCCTAGATATCCGCAATGGCACCTATCGCTGCTGCTATCCCCGCACCTGTAACGCCCGCCGATCTCAAGGCGGGCCCACCCGCTGGTTCTGTTCTTGCTCCCCTCTTTGTGGCTGATAAGGGTGCTCGCCGATCAGCCGCCGAAGCGCTCGCTTCCCGAGCGAAAAACGATGGTGTTGAAGCTTTCGAATCGACTGGCTTCACCGCCGCCATCGTCCAAGCTCTCGCCGACAAAAAGTCGCCGGCTGCGCGTGAGGGCGCTGCCTCGGCCATCTCTGTCCTTGTCCAGCAGGGCGCCATCAAGGCACTAGAGCCTTTTGTCATCGGTGCCAACGAAGATGGCGTGTTCAACCAATTGCTTGAGACCTTTGCTGACAAGATGCCCGCTGTTCGCCAAGCTGCTCTCGATGCCGTCCGTGACCTTGCCCAGTCCATTAGCCCGTGGGCTGTCGGGATTGTCCTTCCAGCACTTCTCCGCCAAACCAAGTCCGCTGGGAAATGGCAAGTGAAGACTGGATCGCTCGCCACAATCAACCAGCTCATTACCAGCTCTCCATCCGCCATGGCCAAACTCACTCCTGATCTCATCCCCGTGCTCGCCGAGGCTATTTGGGACACAAAGGCGGATGTAAAAAAAGCCGCGCGCGAGACGCTGACCAAGTCTACCGCTTTGATTTCCAACAAGGACGTAGAACGTTTCATTCCGGCCCTAATTTCTGCACTAATCAACCCAGTGGAGGAGGTGCCTGCGACCATCCAACTCCTCGGGTCCACCACATTCGTTTCAGAGGTAGATGCTCCTACGCTTTCCCTAATGGCACCCCTTCTCCAGCGTGGCCTTAATGAGCGACCAACCGCAACGAAGCGAAAAGTCGCTGTCATCATTGATAACATGTCTAAGCTTGTCGACAACGAGTACACTGTCCGCCCCTTCGTTCCTAAGCTACTTCCTGGTCTCATCAAGATCCAAGAGACCGTATCCGATCCTGAGGCCCGTGGCGTAGTCGTCAAGGCCATCGCAACTCTCCGGCAGACTGCCAACGTCCCCACTGGTGACGGCTCGGATTTGCCCCCTCTCAAAATGGCAGAGGCTCCCACTCTCGCGGCATCCGTTGTTGAGATCTACAAAAAGGCTGGCGCCACCACGGTCCCGTCTGCCACTAACACCGTTCTCTCTTATGCGTCTAAGTTGGCTGCGAATCTCGTCAACTTCCGCAACTTTGAGGTGCCAGACTGGGAGACCGGTCTGACTCCTTATCTCGAGCTCGTCACTGCCTCTCCTGACCCCAAGGAGATCGCCCGACAATGGCTTCTCAAATCTGCGTCCGAGACCACCGAGGATGGCGACGTCGCAGACGATGAGGAGGAAGGCGAGGATCTCTGCAACTGCACCTTCTCCCTGGCTTACGGTGCCAAGATCTTGTTGAACACGGCTACTCTCCGTCTCAAGCGTGGTCACCGCTATGGCCTTTGTGGTCGCAATGGTTCCGGTAAAGTACGTGCATATTATTTTGCCCTGTCGTTTGTGTTCGGAGGGCTGACGACGCTTACATTTTGTTCAGTCAACACTCATGCGTGCCATCACCAACGGCCAAGTAGAGGGCTTCCCATCCCCAGAGGAAGTTCGTACCTTCTACGTCGAGCACGATATCGACGGAACAGAGGAAGATACTTCTGTCCTCGAGTTCATCTTGCGTGACAAACGTATTCAGGCTGACGAGGCTGAGATTATCGACGCCCTTGGCTCCGTCGGCTTCAACAAGGAACGCCAGGCTTCCGCCATCGGATCCCTCTCTGGTGGTTGGAAAATGAAGCTCGCTCTTGCTCGTGCTATGCTGTTCAAGGCAGACATCCTTTTGCTTGGTGCGTGACACACCAGTTTTGGTATTCGCGCAATCCTGACATATCTCGTGAAGATGAGCCCACTAACCATCTCGACGTTGTTAATGTCGCTTGGTTGGAGTCTTACCTCACCGGTCTCAAAACATGCACCTCCAGTATGTATTTGTCTTTTGGATTGTATGCTGGTTTCTGATGTCCTGTCGTCTAGTCATCGTTTCTCATGACTCGGGCTTCCTTAACAACACCATCACCGACGTCTTGCACCTTAATCGCTTCAAGGTCAAGCGTTACCGTGGGAACCTAGAGGAGTTTGTAAAGGCTGTGCCCGAAGCCAAATCATACTACACTCTCGAGGCCCAGGAAGACTACAAGTTCAAGCTCCCCGATCCTCCTCTCCTCGATGGTGTCAAGACCAAGGAAAAAAGTCTGTTGAAGATGTAAGAGAATGACGTTCACCTACGTTGGCCCCCCTGACTTGTTGGTCGTAGGCGCAAGGTGGGCTTCCAGTATCCCACTCAAACTGTCCAGCAGCTCTACGACATCACCCTCCAAGTTTCTCTCTCCTCTCGCGTTGCTGTGCTTGGACCAAACGGCTCCGGCAAGTCGACTCTCGTTAAGTTGCTTATCGGTGACATGGAACCAAACAAGGGGGGTGAAGTATGGAAACATCCTAACTTGGTTATCGGTTACGTCGCCCAGCACGCTTTCCACCACATCGACCACCATCTCGACAAGACGCCTCTTGAATACATGTTGTGGCGGTATCAGACTGGAGAAGATATCGAAGAGCTGAGCAAGGCGAACCGCGTCATCTCTGAAGAAGAGGCTGCCAAGATGAAAGAGGGTGGCATTGTCGTCGTTGAAGGCCAGAAGCGGATCATCGAGGAACTTGTTGCGCGGAAGAAGCTCAAGCAGTCGTACGAGTACGAAGTTTCCTTCAAGAATCTGAGCTCGACTGAGAACATCTGGCTCTCCCGTGACGAGCTAATCACCCGTGGATTTGAGAAGGTTCGACTTTATTATTATTTATATTCATTTTCCGTGATGCTCATCATTTGTTCCGTTCGCTTGAAACAGAAAGTGATCGAGCTCGACACTCGTGAAGCTCAGCGCCTTGGTCTCCTCCGCCCCCTCGTTCGTCGTGAGATCGAGAAGCATTTTGCGGACTTCGGCCTTGAAGCCGAATTCGTGAGCCATAACACCATGAGGGGTCTTTCCGGGGGTCAGAAGGTGAAGATTGTTCTCGGAGCAGCAACGTGGCGACGACCACATGTCATCTGTCTCGACGAGGTAAGAGTCAAATTTGATGAATGTTTTGCTCCCCTCACCCTTTATTTTTGTCAGCCTACCAACTATCTCGATCGTGAATCGTTGGCCGCTCTCATCGAAGCGCTCAAGGATTTCCAGGGTGGCGTGCTTGTCATCACGCACAACCGTGACTTCTCCGAGTCTATCTGCAAAGAGTACGTTCACGATCAATTCAACGTATGACGATTCCGTGCTCATCCATGTTGTCATTCCGCAGAGTCTGGGCAATGCGCGACGGTCATCTCGAGGCTTCCGGCCACAACTGGGTTGAGGGTCAGGGATCTGGTCCACGAATCGACAAGAAAGATGGGGATGAATCAGATACGTACGATGCCATGGGCAACAAGATTGACAAGGCGAAACAAAAGAAAAAGCTCACCTCCGCTGAGGCACGAAAAGCAAAGAAAGACCGTATCGCACGCCGGAAACGGGGTGAAGAGGTAAGCCTCACTGATTGACGAGGTTCCTTTCACCTGGATTAATGGCTTCCTCGATTTGTCTAGGTCTTCAGCGACGAGGAATTATAAAGATTTCCTCCTGTTTTTCATTGTCTCTTTATGTCTGTTCTTTTGTTTCTGCCGTTCTTCCCTCTTCCAATCTGCATATGGTCCTCCCTTTATATGTGACTGTGGCACTGTATGGTGTATGTCTATCCTCTTCCCACTCGTTTTCTATACCTTTAATACTACTCGCCCTTCCGAATGGAGAATGAACATCGTGAGTCGATAATTTGACCGGATGAGCCGCCTGGCGCTCGGCGACTCCAGCCGAATGTTTCTCTGCCCCCATCGCGCTCCTTTCTGATGCCTTGCGCTTTGGCATTACATATCTCCGTGCTCAGTGAGAACCTAGGCTACTTAATTTATGGTGGGCTAAAGTACATACACTCGTAGGATGAAGTCAACAGGGCTCACGTGCTGCTCGATGAGAGAAGAGGCTGGAACTGGGCTCCAAACCCGGCCAGTCTGGTCCGGAGGATCACGATGGGAAAAATATATTCCCTTGCAGTGAACAATTTTTTTCATACTATACGCTGTGACCGTGCAGATTCAGAGGAATCTCTTCAGATTGCTTAGTCGCGCCAGCAGCATCCCAGTGTTTCCATAGACAAAGTGACCGAAGAGGAGATAATTGCCACATTCAGATGTCGTCCATCACCGCTAGGGATGCTCGACAAGGTACTCGCCTCACGAGTTCGGCGAACATGATGATGGTCGGGACAGCAAATTTCCTATAACGACGAACACAGCAGGAACATTATCTTACAGTGCTGGGGGTGATTCCTTGCGGCAGGTGGGGGTCTAGCTCGCAAAATATGTCATTCTTCGTCCTCAGACACTATCCCAGTCACTCCAGTGATCCGAGTCGCTGGCATCTTCTTCGGATGAATCCCTCCAAGACCAGGTGACCACGGTTTGACCCTTGGGATCGACAACGACGGGAAAATCTTCCGGGGCAGATGCGTTTCCACTGATTGGGAAGATGGCAAATAAGGATTGGCTAGACTTTCCTTTGCTCCATCAGATTCCACAGGGCTCTAAGAGACTGGATTGTGGCGCTCGAGAGGTTATTTTGGAACATGCCAGGCGTATCTCCCATGACGGGTTGGAAGCCGATAAGGACGACACCTGCCTTGGAATATAGCGTGGGGGCGGTCCGAAAATCGTACTTTACCCTCTTCGAAGGGTACGGGATGGCCTCCAAACTAGGAACCGAATCTATGTGATGAGCTGTCAACCCGCGTACTGTATATCGCTGTACAGCAATTCGGGACTCACTGTGTAACTATATCATGTACGATGCAATCGCTCTAGCTACCATCTTCCGATCAGATGTATTGACATTGTTAGTGTCGGGGTGGAAAGTTCTGTACAGGACAGATGGGATCAACACCGTGGGGAATGAGACGATCTACTTACTCGGGGAGAATTTTGGGCCTTTCGGCCAACCTTTCCTGGATTGTGCGCTTTGCAAACAGAGTGAGCTTGAAGCGCGGCCATCCTATAGGCGGCAGAATGGCAATTCGGGATGGTGATTAGGCGACGAACTAGATGGTTGGGATCGCGCCTGTACGATACTACGACCGAGACGTCGATACCGTAGACATCGGCCAGACACCTCATGTGGGGAGCAAGAAAGTCTTCAATGCGCTGGATGACCGCACGAGCCGAGTCTAAATGCATCATCCCTTCCAGCCTACGTTCCTCTTGTGGGTCGATTCCAAAAGTACCGACTACTCGGCATATGATGTCGCCTTCCGTGAGTGAGCTGGCTGAGTTTTGCATCCAACTGCGAAGGTCTTTTGTCCAGCTAGCCTTGAGCGAGGCTAGTTGCTGCGGTCCTGACATCAGCGGCGGTGGGCTCTAGTAGGGCAGGGTCATAGCTCACAGCTTCAGATAACTTGCGGTCCTTCGAATCTGCCATTTCGTCCACTCAACCTGGAAAGAAAGAGGGCGGGAGAAAGGTGGTAGGGGAGAGGCTACAACCCCCGTTATCGTTATAAGGCAAGGTCATAGCCAGATGCTTGGTCCGTTGGGCGACCCTTAGCAATGGTTGCATTGTGTCCAAATGTAATGCAGGGTGCTGTACGGGACATCGAACTGGTAAATCCACTCATCAGAGCCCAGAGCGACGGAGCGTCTCGCTACTCATCGCCGCATCCAAAGCCCTGGGGTCCGAGTACCATTGGTGGCCTACACAACCTTGAATCATTGCGGTGGGTGGCTGTTTGGATTATCTGCTACGACAAATCCTATGCCCCCCAGCAATCAAACAAGCCAGTAATGTTTGATCTTTAAGACAGAGGGTTGTGAAAATCAAGACTAAGAATACAAGTTAAATTCCTCTTAGTCCGAAGGAACGACGATGTAGAGACCAGCAAATCGTCTCGTAACCAGACTTACGACGCCCTTGCAGCATCGAAGCATCTCCGGGAAGGCTAATGGCCATAGGACTCAGACCCTTCGGCCAGTCAAAACACATCGATGGAACACACTGGCGACTGGGATGAATGATTCGCCTCTGTAAGTAACAGTGATTGCAGCACCGACGAATGCGTCAACTCCCTCTGGCTGGAGAGTTGAAGGCGGGTTGTCATCAGGTTTGGTGTGGAACATTTCTCGCCGTTATGGCCATTGGAAACGTCAGTACGATCATCGGAACACGGCGGTTCGGCCAGAGTGTGGGGGCGAATCGGGAGGTTCGCGATCGGCAGGGGATACTGTACCGGTTTTCCAAACGAGATCTCCAAGCCTCATCGGCGAGGTTCGAGAGACTTGTCGGAAATCCAACTAGTGCGAGCAGTCAGGAGGGGGATGTCCTTCGAGGACGGCAGGCCGATAGATAGTATGCCTGGGCCTTCGACCCACCGAAAATGAAAGGCAGAAGACCAGCAGCTAGAGCCCCCGACCTAGCATTTTTCGCTTGCAGGGTCACCACGCAATCGCGTCAAGTACCGGGCCCGTGACTACCCTAGCGTGCGAAGCGAATTGCCTCCGGCTATTCCCGAAGGCCACAGCTCTGTGTGACATTTTATGACGGTTACATGTCACACCAACTCCCTCGTGGTTGTCTTTAGGATCTCTTCAATGCAGCCTGACATTCCATACGCGGGCGTTCGTTGGAATTCCCATAAACCAAGGCGTCCAGTGTTATACTGGATTGATCTCCTGCAAAATTTTCTGGCTCAACAATTTCTGTCATTATCTAATAGTTTTGGGACATCTGTACATATCCTCCGAAGCACGTACAGTGCGATTGGACCTCGGTAAAGGGAGGGGAGATTATAGCCCTTAATTGGCACGGTCCCACTGCAATTTCTCCCCAGAGCTCTCATTCAAACTCCATGAAGAACTTACAGTGAGAGAAAATGATGACGAGAAAAATAGGGATACTTGTACGGGAAACTGCGCACGCTCGGGAATAGACAACGACTCGAGCTCGAATGACAGCCCTGAGACTCCCACCCATTGCGACATTCCGGATATTTTGAGAGGCAAATTGGCATGCGCTTTACTGTGAAAATATTCATTCGCCAACAGGGAACAGCACCTATTGATTTGTTCACATGTCGTGACGAATGCACTTGATCAATTCGTAAGGCATCTGGCAATTGTAAAGCGGTTTCCCCACAATCGAGTAGTACAGCCGCATGTGGACTCGTAGTTCAGGTTCCCGTGTTATAAGTTTCCCCCCGGAAGGGACCCAGGGAGTCACATCATCCACAAAGCGTGAGTTGTGGTGGAGTGATTGAGAACTCATGTATATTGACCTCAGAAACGTGTTCATACAGGGTTAGTTCATCTTAAGAATCTTACCAAAGCCTTGAGACACTAAACTCATCATAGACGAGAGAATACGTATCGGCCTCGATGCCAGCATCCCTCCGGAGAGGCCAGGAATCTTTGTAGGTAAGCTGAGAAGGCATATCACTATCAGGCGCATCATTCGTGTGCTTCAGGTTTCCGTACTCATAGGCGGCACAAGCGCCTGCGGAGGCTTCCTTGATGCCAGGGCGAGTGTCATCTTCTGAAGCATTTTTCTCAGTCACTATTCTTGTGTCGTCGCGGGGCATAGTGATATTTTTGTCACAGGCCCGCGAGCACAGGTTTGATTGCTCCGGGGAGGAGGGTTTGGCGGAGTGGGCCAGGCTTGTAGTTGGCATCTAGACACTTTCGCAAGGCGAGCTGATCCTCGCACTGGTAAATGATTTGCTGGGAACAGGGTGCCTCCGAGTGGTGTGGATTAGTGTTTTCGTTTCGTGACAAAAGTGGGGCTTGACTAGCACGCCCGCGTAATCGAGTCCGACTCAAGAGTGGGGGACCGTCTGCGAATGGGCCATCCTGCGGGGCTGCAGGAAAGAAGCCGACATCCACGGGATTCTTGCAGCTGAATATAGTCTCCAGTTCTGGCGTCGATGTGAGAGAACATGAAACGAGCCAGCAGCGTCTTATGATTCACTCTAATCACAAGACCAAACCGCCCCGTCCAGTTTGAATACAACACCGCGGGAGCATACATTGCAGCCTGTGTGACCAGATTCGACCAGTCGCTCTTGACCTCTACTACCACGTCTACGTTCCGCATTCTCACTCTTTCATTTTCTCCCAGCTCTGTTCGTCGCGCAAGAATAAGATCCGGCTTGACAGCATGGGCACTGTCCAGACGGTCGATCACTGCGCGATCCGCGTAGGCGAATAGGCCATGATCGTCGCATAACCCGCTGGGTGTGTCGCATTCTCTCAGGACATCGCGGATTACATTGATTGTGCTCAACACAGATTCATAGTGTGCTTGTTCCCTTCCTTCCGAAGACCACATCGGGAGACGTATCTTGATTCCGTTGATGGTCTCGTCTGATGATCGATCCCCAACAGTCTTGGCAATAGAAGGTGATTCAGACTCGAACGTGGCCCCGAGAGCTCAGATCCGAGTGTGTAAGATTGTTGAGACGAACCAGAAGACGAGGGAGGCAAGGATGTGGTTGGGATCGATAATCCGTTCCCGCGGGTCCCAGCGATGCCTTCGAACGCGATCTGTCATTAGAACTTGTTTGTACCACCAATTCCCGAAGGGTAGAACTATACAGCAGTTTTCCGATATTTGCTTCCGAAACGTGTCAGTCTCTCCTCTCAACTTCAAAATGGAAAACGACCAGGTCAATAGCCATGCTTCAGTGCATCGGCCCTTTTTTTTTCCTTAACAAGTTGCTTGCTTCCCCCAGGGTGTTCTCGTCGACCTTTATGTTCCTCGCAAATGCTCCGCCACAAGTTCGTAACTGATCGAATTATCTCTCTTCTGTTTGTGGTGGAAAATGCTGAAATGACCCCCCTTGGTTGTTACTCTTGTTCTCGTTCTCGTTCTTTTTTTTTCTTCTTCGCAAGACCGACTGATCATCGCCAAGGACCACGCATCCGTCCAAATTTCCATCGCCGACGTTGATGCCGATGGCAAAATGCTGCCCACCTCCACTTCGTTTGCGCTATGTGGCCAGGTTCGGGCTGACGGGGAAAGCGATGACAGCATCAACCGGCTTGCCACAAAAGCAGGGTGTAAGCTCTTGCCCGCCACCCCTTTTTCCTCTTTTCAGATAGACTAATCTCGAGTGCCCGGTGGGTTCCTTTTTTTTTGCAGTGCTACGCAACGTCTGGTCATACCAAAAGTGATCGAGTCCTTTGTCTACGTGTCACTTTTTGGCTACCTTCTCACGGGATTGTAATGCAATTGCTTGACTGCCCCTACTGAGCATCACGAAAGACCCTTCAGATGTAGGAACGAGGAATCATGCCAATTTATATTCTTCATCCTGCTAGCGTGACTAGAGTTTGCTACGCTCTTGTTTGGCCAACCATGACTCAATGTCACTCTCACTCCTCTTCAACCATGCGGCGTTCGCCCGGATGGAATCCAAGGCCTGGTGGTATGCGAGCTCATACTTGGAGATATCCTTGTCCTGAACAAAGAAATCCGAACCCTTGGTCAGGCTGTGGGAGATTGAATGAATAATGGCTGGTAGACCTTGAAAAACCTCTCGGTGTCTTGAGCATCCTCTTCAGTTGTGTACGATTCGAAGACGAATTTGATGATATAGCTGAGGGAGAAGTTTCCCTCGAACCGCTTTAAGATCTATTCAAGGCCCTTGCATAGTGAGCGATCCAGTGCGACTTCGGCGAGAAATGGTACCAACTTCAGCATAGTTCTCTTTGAAGAATACAGTCACCCCCCGTCGAGTTGTTCGATTCGTCCCTAAGCCCATGAAGATATACATCCAGTCCTGAGCATAAATGGGACATTAATGGCTCCGCAAACAACTTCAGTTCTGTTTCTGCTCGTACCTGCAACGGCACCTCTTCCAATACCAACTTAAGAGTGTCCTGCATGATATTCAAATCGAGGGAGGACGTGAGGCCCTGTCTAGTTTCATGATAATGTTCTCAGAACTAGACAATAGACGAGCCTGGAAGATATAAGCACTCACAACGCCGAAATTTTGGTCGAAGGGGTCGGTGGCTTCCTCCAGAGCTGCTTCACAGTATCGTACTCCTTGCGCCCACCGTATTTCACCGCCTAGAGTAGTCCAAACATCATCGGTCGCGGTCAGGGACATCCACAAGCAAGACTGCTACGATCTAGATTCATACCGTCGCATACGTGACCTGCTGGAGATCAGTGGGAATCTTCGAATCATCCCCCGTCTCCTGGAAATGGGCAAACCGTGACTTCAACTCTTCGATAACACTAATTTGACGTCAAGACCAATGACGCCAAGAAAATATGTAGACCACGAACGATGGGTCTTCCGCAGCCGCGGCCTTTGTAATAGCTAACGTTCGGAGCTGTCTAATGTCGGCAGACTCATCTGGCAAGTACGTGTAACCGAACTTCGTCACTAGAGGGCCATAAAGCGTCTAAGGGACCACGACATCATAACCACACATTTATTTCTTGAAGCAAAGAATGCATACCTGCAAGAAGGCATTGAACGCGTCGCGAACTGGCTCAGGATGCTCCCAGAGAAGTTTGCGGATCATGGTGAGCTGTGTGGTGATGCTCTCCCAGACAAGATCTATCGCGGAAAGCGGGTCGCTCATCATCATCACCGGGAATAAAGGCGCCCAGAACACGCACGTTCGGTTTCGTCTTTCAGGCTTGCGATCAAGTCCAGAGCGCCGCTAGTCGCGCCAACCCCGGCTTTAGCGAGTACCATCGCATCCGATACCAGCCCCATACGATCCTCCAAAGTGAATACCGAGTTCGTCTGTGCTGCCCATTGCCCAAGCAGTTTGAGACGTTCCGGTTCGTATGCCACCCGGACTATGAGTCTCGATCAGCGGTTGCCACCAATATTCGAAAGAGATCATGAAGGACGCACAAACGCCAATAGTTCCCGCGTTCAATTTGAATGGCTTGGTAGTATCAAGGGAAATAGTCGTCTGACGAGTGTCTAGGACAATACTTCTGTCGATCACGGATTTGCCACTCGGATCTGTCGAAAGGATTGTCAGAGGGATATACCTGAGTTGATATCCTCAGTAAGCCTCTTCCTCACGATGCAGCAAAATACGTCGACGTACCAGACGGTCTGGTTTTCCTCTTCCGTAGGGTCTCCCGTGGCAAGGAACCGGTCTTGTCGAATATGTAACTTTCCACCCTCCTCTTTGACGGTGAGTACTGGATATCCGATCTGGAATCGAAATTGATGCAGGATCGATTTATCTATTTGATATTACATTACAAGCACATACCTTGTAAACCCATTTGTCCATCATCCTGGCGATATCAAGACCAGTCGCTTCCGCGATGCCATTCCATAGGTCCACCGGCTCGCTGTTGGCATAGAGATGGTTCTTAAGGTAAATGCTAACACCCTTGAGGAACTTCTCCTCCCCAACGTATTGGGATAGCATGCGTAGCACTATGTAGAGACGTCGGCATGTGTGCCCGGTGCAAATGAAGAAAACTACTACTTACTGGAAGCTGCCTTAGAATACGACAGTGCGTCGAACTAAGGGGGGTGAAGGATATCAGTGAAACAATCCAGCGCACACCACCTCACATAAACGTACAATCTGAAAATCAAAAATCCCGTCAATAAAACAAAGGACGGGTTGACCACGCTGGGCACTGGGAAGTATCGTACTTGATTGATCATAGCCGCATCAGGGCAATCCACCTGGATGGGATGAGAGCTTCGCTGAGCATCTAATTGTAGAGCGCGCTCCAAGTGATCATTGATGAATGCGCTGTGTGGACGCCACTCAGGGAAGATCTTGTTGAGGATGATAACTTCGCCCATCTGTGCATATCCATCGTTGGTTACTCTATTGGTGGGAACATCGTGTCACCTACCAATGTGGCGAAGCCTTCATTTAACCATAATGCATCCCACCAGCTCATCGTTGTGATATCCCCAAACCACCTGGCGGTCAGAGAAGATCAAAGATTACATCGGGGCCTCGTCATACCGATGAGTCTGGCAACTTACATATGTGCGACCTGAGATAATCCCCAAAAATCAGAGTCCCAATCTATCCCGGGGAGTAGGACGTACCTCATGAGCTTGCACGACTGCAACACGTTTCTTCGCAGCCAAGCTTGATTTCTTAGGGTCGAACAAGAATGCCGTAGTCCGCCCAGTTATCAAGCCCCAGTTTTCCATGGCCCCAGCATCAAAATCAGCGGCCTACAAGCCTCACGTTCAGGATGATGGGCTAATGGCGAGGAGCTGATTTGGAAACTTACCACGAGAGTATCCAACTTGGGTAATGGGAATTCGACATCAAAGACTTCCTCGTACAGCGGGAGGGTCTTCTCCTTGACCTCAAGGGCGAACTATGAAAGAATACATTTCAGGGGATTTCCACGTACAACCTCGATCCAATGCATTACCTGAGCCTGATGAATGGAATCCGGAGTAGCTGAAAAGTACCAAACGAAGAGTTCAGACGATGGGAACTGCATAAAGTCAACCGGATGGAACGCACCGTATATTCTCAACGGACGGATCCTTCCACTCAAAGGACTCTTATACGAGCTCTCGAGATACTCAAATTGACCATTTGAAAAAGCGACGAGGTAGCTGGACATCTGAACGAATTGCTCTCTAGTGATCGGCGCCATGAATTTTTTTAAAAAAACATTCTGGACATACAGGGGGCGTCTTCTCGAAAACGGTGACTTTCCATTCGTTTTGGGCACCAGGAGAATTCTCAAATGGATACAGTTCCACAAGTTTAGCCGCTCCGGCGGGCACGTTACTTCCATGAGGAACCTCGGAGGACGCGGGCATATTGCTTAGGCTGACTGTATCACTGCGAGAAATGAGGGTGATTGTGTACTGAGCTTGAGAAGCGGTTCATCCCAGCTCGGAAAAGCCCTGTATTGAACGGTATGAAGATCAATAAAAATTGAGACAACCTTGTGCATACCTTCGAGCAGCAGTTGGCTTGAAATGGCAACCAAAGTTTATGAGAGTTATAATTGGTGAGAAACAGAGCGGACACGTACTTCGAATCTAGAAACGAATATACATATATGAGTGTGGTCATGCAGAGGCCAAGAATGAGTTCTTACTGTGTCAACGTGTAGTACCTGGGACCCATTGGTAATAAGAACATAAGTCCACGGTATGAAGAAGAGAAATGAGATGACGGACTTTTTCTTTCCTTGGTGCTGGAATGATGAAAGATAATAGCCTGGAAGAGGGGGGGGGGCATTGATAAAATCAATGGCAGTTCGAGCGGAAATGTTCGACCGATGACCGACCCATCATGCTATTATTCAGTTTCGCCTTCCATCCTACGCTAAGCTTGATGGACGATCCTTGTTTAAATTTCTGAGGAAAATGAAACGAAACTCGTTCTTGTTTTTCGTCTGCACTTTGTGAGATCTGGTGGTGCACTACATCTACGCCATCGAGGACAGAAGCCGAGGAAAAATCAATCTCTGCGGCATTGAATGTGATCTTGTCAGTCTCCTCGAGGACGTTCAGACTATGAGCGCATCCAAACATAAGCAGGCGCACAGAGAATATCATTCGGAAGGGAACACGGACTCGATGATTCCATAACCCCAAAACTGGAGTGTCTCCAGATCGGTTTTAAAAGTCAGATCGTAGTGAGTAGGACGGACTGTGGTGGGCAGGCGAAAATCAATAGGTTTATCCGATTCAGTTGTGGGTGGGGAGGGAGACATCATGCGAGTGCGATCGGCAGTGAAGCAGAATGAGCGGGCAGTGATTCTAGTTTTTGAGAGAATAACAGGACGAAAGATGTATGATATTCGCGGTGTTGGGATCGATACCTGGCCTACCCGTATGGATCTAAGTCTGGGAACCCGCAACATGTAAATACCGGAAACGTGCGCAATAAATTGGACGCGCGGCTGTGTGTTGTGCGCGTCAATACAATGATATACACTAAGACTACAATGGTATGGGTATTTAGAGATACACAGGACAAGTAGGCTAAGAGGATGTGTACAGTGGAAAAGAGTCAGACAGAACCCGATGCCATCCGCACATCCGAGGCAGCAGCCGCCACCTCCAGCTCCTGGAGTAGCCCCGCACTCTGGGCCACAGTCGAGTGACATAGTCTCGCAGGCATTGATGACGAACAGCTTAATCTCCTCCTTGATCTTCTGAACCTTGACCTTGGTCGTCTCAAACCTAGGGAAGAGAATCAGTATCAGTGCTAACATCCCCCCAAAAAACTGGTGACTGAACTCGATCTCCAAGTTCTTCCGCCGAGCAAGAGCAGCCCCCCTCCCTTGACTAAGCTCGTCTTCAAGTTCGCGAGCATTTCGTTCCAGCTGAATATTCGCCACGCGTGCGCTCTCTGCCTCCTCGGCCATTTTCTGTGATAGCGTTATCAGCTTTCGTACTCATAGAATATTGCCCCAATACTACGCACCTCCTTCATAGTCTCGATCTGTTCTAAAGTAAGATTACGCTCTTCATTGTATGTGTTAATTCGCTCTTTGATATCCTCCGTCTCGCTTTGCAACCTCTCTAGAAGTTCCTCCAGCTCAATGATTTCGCTCTTCAGATCCATTTTCTCCCGTATCTTGTGCGACTTGAACGTGAGCAATGCAGGCTTGATGGTCCCTCTAATATCGGATTCTGACATCTCCCGAGGGTCTGATTTAGCGACGTTAAGATCAATCGAGAAATTGATGTGGGCCACCGGTTCCGGTGGTGAAGGATGTAAGCCACACTTAACGAGAAGGGCCATGTACGCCGCAATGTCCTCTTCGACAGCATCGGTGCGATGCGTAAGAGCGACTTCGAGACCGTGGAGAGCCTCCTTGGCTTCCAGCAGTCGCGCACTTAGCGCCGCGGTGGCTTTCGAGTAGGATTCGTGCTCATTGTTCATACGAGCGATCTCGGCCTCGCTGAGGTTCTGGGCCTTGAGAGCCGAGCGGACTCGCTGTTGTTCTTCTAACAGCTCCCGAACCTCTTCGGCTGAGGAGATAACAACGTGAGTCTCCTCGCCACAAGGAATCCAGACATGTCCTCACTCTTGGACTCGATCTCCTTCTCTAGTAACACGATGGCATCAGACGTCTTTTGAACCTTAGCTTGGGCATCGGCTATCCCTTTCTTGAACTTTTCGACTCTGTGGAGCAGTTGCTCCTTTTCCGCAATAGCTTCATTCAGGGGTCGCTGGCCTATAGTGTCAGAAAGGAGAGGATTGAAACGCAACCGCAGCGTATACGAACAGGCTTTGATTTCATATTATCAAGTCGCGCCCTGGAAGCGTCAATCTCCAGTTCTATTTTCTCAGACGCATCATTTTGGGCGTTAATGTATTGATCTGGTGCGCATCCAACGGATATCAGAAGTGAAAATATATCGGTACATCACAACGCACCGTAGCGATCGACAAGTTCTTGTTTATCAACATCAAAGTCGCTATCTTTGCCTTCCCAAAATCGATGGTATGATTTCGCCAAAAAATCGAATTGGAGGATATGTGGAAGCTCGGGGGTGCCAGCCTCCAAATCTTCGAGGTTCTTCATGTACGGGTCGCCAGTAGCACCATCCAACCAACGATTTCTGATCTAATGAGACATCCATCATGGGAAAGACAGCGGAGAAAAGATAATAAAGTTAAAGAACCTCTATTGTTTGAACCATCCAGTGTAGAGAGGCGAGGATTGCTGGCCATGCGTGCGGAGCATTGGGTGTAGCGAGCGAGGTCCGACTGATTTGTTCGGCATGTGGATACAACAAATCCTTCATGACTTGCTGAAATTCGTCCTCTACTTTCTTATTTGGTGGGAGCGAATAGTCCGGATCCAGTTCTTGGACAAGCCTCATCCAGATATCGAAAAATTCGCGAGCTGTCGGAGACTGCAGGGTCTTGATTGAGAGAGTCGGGATCTGATTTTTTAAATCAATTTTATTGAGGTACTCGAGAATTTCTCGCTGTTCCTTCTGTTGATAGGATTTCTCCCGAATAGGACGTGCCTCCTTCGTAACAGCACTAGTATAGGGCAGTCCAGGACGCGAAGGGCGGACGCTTCCCCCACCCCCAATAGATCGCCTGCTGAGATTCCCCATTCCAGACAGGCTGTTGGATCCAACAGGCTTGACGGCGTCTTTCCGTAGTCAGTACGTATAGAGGCAGACAAAAGGTGGCCTGGTGCTGGAGGCTGGGTACGAGTGGAAGAAATAGGCCCGCGTTGAATGACGGACGGAAGGCCAAAGTTCGATTTACGAGGGCCCTTGTGACCAATATTTTGTTGGGATTGTTTCATAGCAGAAGCTGGGAGAGGAATACTCGACGTTCTGCTGTCGTTTATACCGCCGGTTTGGTCTCTTCTGTACGCCATCTCGACTGCAACAGGTGATCGTGAAACGACGCGACCCCGGAATCAAATCGCGCGGCCCGTAAACAACAGACGCACATTTAACGCTGCCAAAGGGACTCGTTCCCAGTAGGCCTTTAGACCGCGTCTGTGCAGGAAATAAATACAAGAAAACGCCCCACCTAGGTAGCCACTAGGGAAAAGAATAGAGTGTAGTCACGTGCCAGTGTGGTCTCGACATCAGCTCTCTCTTGGAACCAGGGATGGTCAATTCTGTGTGTGTGAAGTTTGTTAGAGCACCCACTTTATTCATCTATTGAACCTTGTGCTTTCATTGCGAAGATTGATGATACAATGAAAACAGGGGTACAGAACCGTAAAAGTTAAGCGCCGGGTGCTCAGAGAATGCACTTTACATGACGTGAATTATACCAGTACTTAGTGTTGCCGCGACTTGACTTGAACTGACTTGGACTCGACTTCGGGCGACTTGGCGAGATTTCCGTGAGACTTGACTTATGTCCGAAGTCAAGTCATATTTCGGATTTGACTTGGACTCAGAGTTGACTTGAAGAAGACTCGGCATACTCTTTATGTACATAATGTTAAGTCGGTTAAGAGCTCTAATCTTCTTCCCCCAAAAGACGGTCCAGCATACTGTCTAATTCTGTCGACTGGGTACTTAAGACTTCGCCAAGCACGTCACTGTTGTCCGGGTCGACTGTCATATCGGTGATCGGAGTCTCCCAATCTTTCGTGAAATTTAGTCGGTCCTTCTTAAGCCGAAATTTAAGCATTTGAAGAGCCTCCATAACGTCGGGCTTCAGGCGGTTTCGTCTTTTTGTCATGGTTTCCGAGCTTGAAGAAAAGACCCGCTCGCACGGAACGGATGATGCTTGAATAGGTAGATAATCTAATGCCATTCGGAACCACGTTGGGTAGGTATGCTCATGTTCCTATACAGACGAGTGCTCAAAATATATTTGGATAATAGAACCAAAAGTTGAACGAAAAGGGCAGACCTGCCAGAATGTAAGGACGGGTTGCGTGGCTTGAATCCGACGTGTCGAACTACCGATATACGCAGAGTACTCATCATCCACACTGATTTCTTCACCGTCAAGGTCATCATCCACGTCAATAAGACCAAGCTTTACACGGGCAGAGTCGGAAAGCTTGGTGAGTGGTGTTGTGCCCAAATTCATAGGGCTATCCACTCGATACTTTTGAAGCTAGATTGTACCACAGGTAAGAGCCACCACCGACGTTGTGGTGGTACAATGCTTACCTCATCCTTGATCCATATCTCGGCCATTTCTTGTTCTATTGGGGACCAATGCTTTCGTATGAATGATAGTTTGATGGTTGGATTGAGAACTAAGAGGATATAGATGGACATAAGCTTGATGGTCGGCGGAATGTGAAGATTTACTTACCTAAGGCTATCACATAAGCGCGCATCCTTCCTGCCTTTTCGTGGTACTTATCCAACCGTTCCATTCCTCCTAATATGTGTTTTGCCATGTCAGGGTGTTTTCCTGCATGGTCCTCCCAGCGATCTTGAAGGCACTGGAAGGCGGGTAAGGCACTACTGAGGGTAGGGGTGGCCTCGCCGGTCATTAGGTGCTGGAACAAGTGTGGATACTATTCCAAAGCAGTGAGACGATTGGTATGTGGTACGGATAGGCCATGGAATGGTCAGGGGACACCAACGTACATCTAAGATATCCAGAATCTTCTGGGCCATGGTCCACTGCTCATCGGTCAAGTTCTTGCTCCGTATTTCACGATATTTTTTCTGTATCATCATGGCCTCGATGGCCTCAAAAAAAAATCAGTATTAGACTGTCCTTTTGAAAAGGAGCACTTACTGGCCGTGCGGGTATTGTTGTTCTTAACATACCATGTGCCGAGTCCCACCTTGTCTCGACCTCTCGAAGCAATTCTACTTCAGGGACGGGTGGCTGGAATAGTTTCGAGGCATTTCCTTGTCGTACGGTATCCAGGAATGCCACACGACGGTCACTGGATGTTCGGATTGTGTTAACAAGTCCATGCAGCCGGGCCATGATGTCACCCTCAGGTGCCGTCTTCAGGAGCGCGAGTACATGCTGAACAGCAATATTAATGACATGGGCGAAGCATCTAGTCGCCGTGACATGTAGCAGTAAGGAATGGTTTGGTGCAAACCAGACGAGTTCCACGCACCGGACTCTATTATTTTCCGAAGAGAACACGACACCCGCCCCACTCAATACCTTTTCAAGCTCAACCATGAAGGTATTATTGTTTGATGCATTATCGAGTGTCCACCAACCGATCTTGAAATACTAGATATCAGCCAACGGAGCGGGTGGATCATACTCTAAGTTCACCTTGTTTATTACGTGAGCACGTTCGAGCATTTTCATCGCAGCGGTACATAGAGATTTTCCATCATGGCTTCCTGGCAGATAGTGGAAGGCTATGAGATCAGCTCGAAGAGCTAGTGTATGGTCTTCTCGGCGTTGTATCCAATGAGCAGTGATAGCTAAGAAAGGGCGAAGTCGGCTGTCCATCCATATGTCGGCAGTAAACGATATTTTCCCTAAACTGGTCTTAAGTGATAATAAGTAGGGGCATGTGGTGATATAAATAGTTGGTTTGATTCCTACTGCCATCTCGCATTTCAGCCTTGAAAATTCTTCACTCCACATCTTGACAACGATGTTTCGGATGGTCGTACGGTGGGGTATATCTTTGTCAGCAAGACTCTCGTTCACATACAGGAGGAGCTCTCGAAACTCGGGACATTCGACTACATTTAGAGACTCAAAATAGGAGCTGTGTTAAATTGGATATACATTAAATTTGAGTCACTGACGCACTTGATCATCTGCCACTATCCAACGGACAAGATGCTGAATGAGTCCTTCTGTTGTGAATGTGCCCCTTCTGTTAGGGCCCTTCACCAGTTTCTGTTTTTCGCAGAGAGATTGAATCCCAATCTTCCAGCCATGTGTCTGGCATGCCTCGAGATACTCATCCGCATGGTATTTCTCAATGTGAGTACGGAGTGTCCCCGTGCCTGAATTCTGATAAACCCAAGTACGGCCATCATCGGGCTTCATGCCATTTGATTGTGAAAAGAGAGATCTGTTGAACAATCAAGATTTTTTGTATTCCTAGAATTAGGGGACAGACGTACTTGCAAGATTTACACTTTGCCCCCCCTCGACCTCCCTTCTCGGATTCATATCTTTCAAAAAAATGATCAATGTCGGTAGTCTTAGGGGTACCCCTTTTCAGCTTTTTTGTGAGGGAGCGAATGATGGGTGAATTCCGAATGGCTTGAGGCGAGGCAGTGCTTGGCTGATGTCAGCGACATCATGATGGCACAGGTGTTTTGAGTTGTGGGGGCATTACAACTTCATGCTCAGTTTCGGCAGTTCTGGGTACATCTAGCAACTCCCCAAGATCATGCCCAGGTATGCCCAATGGCATGGCTGTCTTTGCTGTTGCTGATGCAAGCTCTAGATTCAGCTGAGGATCGATACAGAGAACCTTGCGGGTGCCAGATTGAGTCTCATCACTTGAGCGCTTCCTGGAGGTTGACATAGGATGGGGGAAAAGACACGGAATTCAAATTGTATTCATTTTTTTTTCCGGTGATTTACCGCCTGCCAATGGGGGCCCTTAATACCCTACCTGTGTGGCACACAGGATAGTGTCCCCCAAGGATTATATCTATGTACATATTGGTTTACCTAACTACACCCCAAGTCGAACTCAAGCCCCAGTCAAGTCAAGTCAAGCCCAAAGATTGGTAATCAAAGGATTTGACTTGACTCGACCCAAAGCGGACTGACTCCGGACTTAAGCCGACTTCAGGTCAAGTCTTCGGCAACACTACCAGTACTGTATCCTGGCTTTAGGGGTTTTGAGTTATACAGGACCAATGCATTACATTCCATAGCTATGTTAGAGTGTTTCCGCGTTACATGCGAGGATTGGATTACTCTGGACAGTGATAGCCATGGCCGCGACAGGGAGGCGAGATTGGGGGTTTGGTTCAAGACCGTTTGATTCGGTAACATAACGGAGCTAACGGCGCCAGACGGGCGGGGCATAGAGGAACTCCCTCCCCGAACTCCGCTGTTCCATGAAAAGTGGACCGGATCGCTTTCTACCCGAGGTCCGATTTTCCAGCAATTACAGGTCAAGATCCGGGGCCGAACCCACCTTGTATAAGTACAGCCTATTACTTATTAGGTATTTGCAAGTCTGGCGTGAAATCAAAGCTGTGGGTTGGAATTTCATCAAGGTCTTACTTGCCTGTGTGATTAGCTGTGGGGGCTCTGTGCTTCACACAATGGTTTTGGGAACGAACAGGTAGGGAAGGAGACTTTGGAAGATGCACAACTTTTTTCCCACGTGCAGGAGCCGGGGATTGGCGCGGCTAGCGCCGCCACCTTTAGCGCCCACCCGCGCTCTTCGGAGCTCTTACGGGGTCCTGACTCTCAACTCCCAGAAAGTGTCCTAGCTCCGATTGAATTGGAGAACCAGTTGACGTAGCTTGACGTATTTTGACATCCCCAAGATGTGCCTAGAATTTCCCCATGACGTTCGTTGGGTCTTTTCCAGAAGTCACCCCAATTACGTCTAGCACACATTTCACCTGAAGTTGGGGTAGATTAGATATTCCCTGGGGATCCGCCCCTTTCAAGTGATCCCACGCTCTAGCCTTCACACGACCGAGATGTCGGATCTCCATAGGGCACCTTATTTTGCAATCCAATTCCTCCCTGTTCGCGACCACTCTCGCAATGGCTGCTGCAAAACGCTCCTTCTCCCTTGCTGAAGTCGCCAAGGTCTGATTCGTGTCATACCTATCTGCGTCGACCCTGTCATGATTAAGCTTCGATGTTTCTAGCATAACTCTGAAGGCGACCTCTGGGTTGCAATAGATAGCCATGTGTACGACCTATCGAAATTTGTGAACTTCCACCCAGGCGGTAAATCTGTCCTGTATGATGAGGAAATTGGTGCGTCGAAATTTCCCCCAGTCTTGTGCAAAGGCCTCATACTTATGTGGGTTTCACGACAACGCAGCTGGAAAGGACGCCACGGAACAATTCTTCTCTCTTCACCGAACCGAGGTCCTCCATAGACCCGCCTATAAGCGTCTCATTATTGGCACTGTCGAGGGACAATCCCAGCAGTTCGCTCCTGCACCACCGGGAAGCATTAGCCGGGTTCCTTACGCGGTATGCTCGAACAATTCAATCTTGATCCACCCCATTGATACTCAACTCCGAATTCAGGATCCTTCATGGCTTGACCCCGCATATTCCTCTGTATACTTCAAAGACGTTAGCCAAATTATTGTCCCCAGTAATCATGGTTATCTGACCCTTCGAATAGAGCCATAGACGCTTACAAAGGGCTTTCAGGGTCTTTTGTGACGAGGCAATGATATTTCTGTCCGTCGTATTTTCCGAGTATTAACGTGTTCCTCGTGTTTAGTACCTTATCCCTGACGCTCTTCTTCGTGAGGAGGACGGAAAACCTCCGAGCCCGAGCTTACTTGAGAAGATGGGGTCCGCCAAATCCCATTGCTTCGTTGATGCCTGCGCTCATTGATATATCATAACAGCGAATTGAATATCCATGCTATGAGGCTGGGTCCTGGGAAACATCTCAAAGGCCTCAAGCTGATGGGTGGCATCGTCGAGCCGGAAGAGGTACCTACCTCTCATTTTAACATCATCGTCCCTCCTAATAGTAATATACACCCCCCACCGATTCCAGTATGATTACTTCCATGAGCTGGTCATCACTCAGGAGATTGGGCGACACGGCACTCGTGGATACGGTGACGGTCTCAGCGGCGGTATGGTACAGTTTCATTCTCTGCACGAATTGTTACTGATCATGACTCTCATTTTTTCTCAGGTATGGTCATTGGTAAGCTTCCCCTGCTGACACCCATTTATGATGAGCAACACCTAATGCGGGATGGTGCCTTAGGTCTCCCCCCAGTAATCAATTTTGGCTCGCGAGAACTCCAAGCGAAAGTCGTCCCAGAAGTATTTAGCGGGAAAAAGGTGCATTATTTCCCAATTTGCAAGGACTCTCCAACTAAGCTTTTTCAACATCGTGAAGCAAATATGCCTCGCAATCTCCGAAGCATTTGCGGGCAGTGATGTTTCCGGCGTAAGGTGTGTTGCCAACGGATGACTGCCGATGATTCAAATAGATTCTAACGCCTTCTCTCAGGACGACTGCTAAAAAGACCCCCGATGGGAAGCATTTCATCGTTAACGGCACCAAAAAGTGAGTTTCCCGTCATAGAATCACACTTTATTCGTCACTGAACGACTGGTGTGGCTGATCAGGTGGATCACTAACGGGACGTTCAGCGACTACTTTACGGTTGCTTGCAAAACTGATGTATATTATTGGTACACATGCATTGTCGTTGCTACATACTGACGATACTTGACAATTCCGTAGAAAGGACTTACCGTCCTCCTCATTGAGCGACAACCAGGTGTCGAGACAAAGGCGATCAAGACGAGCTATTCGTCTACCGCAGGAACCGCATACATCACCTTTGACAACGTGAAGGTCCCGGTAGGAGAACGTCTTGGGAAAAGAAAACCAGGGTCTCTTCGTCATCCTCTCCAATTTCAATCACGAACGGTGGATCTTGATTGCCTCTAGTGTCCGCTCCCATCGAAATATCGTGGGGCAATGTCTTGTGTATGTTGTCGATTGCTTCATTACCCCTCGACTTTTGGCATTAATGGTTATACTCAGGTGGGCGAACCAGCGCAAGGTGTTCGGGAAGCCGTTAATGAATCAGCCCGTTGTCCGTGCCAAGTGAGTGGCATGCCCTCGGTTGAAAATACTGTGGAGATTTTCCAACCTTCACATCTCAGACTTGCGAACATGATCGCACGAGTAGAGAGCGGGCAAAGTTGGCTAGAGAACATCACTCTCCAGATGTGTAACATGGTGATTCGCCCTGTATTGCGATCTTTTTTTATTGCGACCCCAGCTTATCATGGAACGTATTTAGTCGTACAAGGCTCAAGCTGAACATCTTGCAGGGGTGAGTAGGATCCACCTACCAGATGAGAACATATGGAGGTCCTGACAATCCGGCTGATTACTATTCTCTGCCTTCGTACAGCCCTTGGCACTTTTAAAGATGTACGTCACGCGGGCCGCGCAAGAGAGTGCGGCGGAGGCTGTCCAAATTTTCGGTGGCCGGGCGATCACGAAAACTGGGCTGGGGCAAACCATTGAGAACTTCCATCGAGCGATTCCGTTCGATGCGGTTCTCGGAGGGGCCGAGGACGTGCTAGGCGATCTGGGTGTCCGTCAAGCGGCGAAGAAGATCCCGAAGAACGCACGGTTGTGAGCGGGTCCGTTGTGTACGCGCGTCAGGATGGGCTATAGACAGTGCGGGGCTGTGCGATCATGACTCCTAGAATTTGACTGCACGCTTAGATAGCATGGTTCTAAATATTGTAGTGTATTCCAAACTAGTCCGAGGCATAAACTGGTTTAATGGCCAGATGAGTGCCAGTAAGTGGACCCAGCAGTGACCCTCCTTCATTTCTGCCATGAGTGAATGATATTCTTCCTTCCATAAACCTGCAATTGACCTTGCACTGCAGAATCCCCGTGAGAGAACATTAACAGGTGATCGAAGGACACATGAGCACTTACTAGGCGAACAGCCATACAGTACCTGTCCTCAACCTTCATCACATCAAGCGAGGTCGATGAAGAGAGAGGCTGGATGTCTCTCGACATCTCATTCGCACGACCCTCTCCTCCAAACACACAAGCATTTGCATGTCTAAGAATCTCGCTGGGATTGAAGGCCATAGGTGCGGGCCTCTTCAAACACAGCACACATAGACCATCCGGCGCCCATTTCCTCGTGAATTGATCTAGCCAAAATCCCCAAATTATCAACTAATTCGTCTGCCATTTCCATACCTGTGATCTCTTTGGTGAAACCCATGATGGTTACGAGAAGAAGCTCGCAAATACCCGTATAGTTTGTTCTGTGTCGCTCATGAAAATGACACCCTCCGTCCTTCTCTTGTCGAGACAATGCCTTGCCCATGTAGTTATCCGCTGTATCTGTCCTTAGTGCCCCAGTAGGACCGCCCTCTGTGAAATCCGCCTACGCGGTATCCCGTGACATCATGTCGGCAATCTCGAAACCAACACCTTGTTGACCTCATTGACGAGGATCAACCGGGTCACAAAAGCCCAACCGGTCCGAAATTAGACCTTTGACCTATTTGGAACCAGGTCCAGCAACACTGGTGTTGAGTCACACGGAACGTTCCGTTGCGGTGGATTATGTAAGTTTTTAACATTTCGATACAAACAGCATCTCACTAGCAAGCTTGGTCACACTCTCGCTAGAATGATCAGGAAAGTCCTCAATTTCACCCATCCATAATCCAAAACAGTGTGCCAAGGTCACATAGCCTTTCCTCTCAGTTTATCATGTTGGAGTAGGTGGTTATCGTATTCGTACCACGTGCCCAATTGCAGCCTCCACCTTTTCCCCGCTCTTCTGGCCCACTCTAGGGCCACCCCCTTTTTATTATATATAGTGTAGGTACTGTGTGTAAACCCCCCACTGGTTTGTACCTCTGCACACACACACGAGGTTCTTTGTCTCAAAATATCACACACTCTGAAGTTAGCCTTAGGTTGAACTTCCTTGTTTTTGGGAGATTCTTCACGTGATCACACCACTTCAGTGACTCCCACCCACCTGTGGAAGAAACTACACCAACCCTTGCAGCCCCGCTAGAAGAGGCGGTGGGGACGGAAAGATGAGTCCAATTACATAATGATAAGGGGGACATGATAGAGTATTTAACGTTGCACGTGGTGTACAAGGACCGCCCTAGGCGCCTTATAGCTACTTGTAGGCTACTGACAGTAGCCTGCAGGCTAGTGTTGCTGAAGACTCGAGTCCTTTTCGGAACTTTTAAAAAGAAAGCCTCATAGTGCTGTCATCACATCACTGTTTGACTCAGACTTATCGACTTCTATTGTCTGAATCCATTCTCTTTCATCCTGGGGCAAAAAAAAAGCCCCAGTGTCTCGTAGTTGACGAGAAAGAAAAGGACTCAGGCCTTGGCTTCACTTGACTCAATTCAGTTGAGCCAGTCGCAGCAACTCCACCCACCTGCAGGCAGCCCGAAAGTGGTATATAAAGAGAGAGCTCCACCACCCATTGGACCAACCTCGAATGGGGATTGCCTAATTAGAACTAGTTCGGTGATGAACTTAGTTCCCATAATTGGAATTCCAGCCTGCGCATATTTAGCATCTCTGGCGATGATCGCGGGTTGGACGATCTGAATTGTTTACAGATACGGAAATTACCAAATTCAGGCATTTTTCATGCTGAACATCACTCATCGTCATACTGGTGACATTAGTATGTGTTACGGCAATGAAACAGCGGTGCCTATACCGATCAGAAGCTTCTCTAGAACATGGTCACCTCTCATTGTTAGCCCTAGTCACATTCGGGGTCGGTCACAGGTCACAGCTTTTCTGTGACCGGTGCCTGGGCCCTACCATACAGTAGAGGAATCCTTGCCTTGTAAAGCTGTGCTTGATTTATTGCTGGATGAATCAGTGAGGATGCACCGCGCTTCACCCATGCACAGGCAGGCTAGTGGCTGTTCGCCTCGCACAACAAGTGTGTGAGCTGTCAATGATTTTTTTGACAGCTAGCGATAACAAAAAAGGTGGCCACTCGAGCCCGAACAAGTATAGGGAGCGAGCCCGAAGAACAGACCTGATGATCCAAACAGAAGAGGCTAGTATCATTCACTTGCTAGATTGGGTGGGCCTCATTTCGCGAGAGCGAGATCAATTATGCGTGGTGTCCCTGGTTGTGCTGCCAGCTGGCCCGGGTGTCTGCTGCAGGTGGGGGGGTAGAGATGGACTCACGTGGGCACTGGTAGCCATTGCTGCGGGCGAAGCTTGAGTGTACACGTGCTCGCCCGAACCGCGAGTGTACCCATTTTCTCTCACTCCTCTCGGAGTGATGGTGGCCACCGAGAAATCATGTTTACATGCGGTAACCGTGTCATTGCCCGGATGGGATGACCCATCCGCCAGTATGGGCCAGGAGATATTGAGTATGGATATAAATGTGGAAATCGCGGCCTGACTGTGAGAGTTGGGCGGGGTACCCTGTAGGGAAAGGACCACCGAATTGTACCATTAGAATTAGAGAGTTTTCTGCCCCCATTGACTGTGGGTGTGAGAGTGAATTCCCCATCGACATTCATATGCAAAACAAGTTTGGCAGTTTGAACCAATTCTTTGAAGGATGGTCGCTTATCCCGGAACATGGACGGTTTTTATGAGAAAGAACATAAGATCATCAATGTTCCGCACTCACCGGGGGATGCCCCGATTGTATTGAATACCGGTCTCCGGGGGTACACACCTTCCTGAACATGTGCACATTTCCTTCTTATGTGTCTTTTACCCACTTCACCCTCCTAGTTCCTCTACGATGGCCAAACAACTCCGTCAAGTCACCATCGACGAGGTCGCAGCGGTAGGCTATCCCACGCCTTCGCCTCATCTCTCATGGATCTTACCCGCATCGTTCCCGTAGCATAATAACGAGGCTAGCCTCTGGATTGTAGTCGACAGTAAAGTGTACGACCTTACACGCTTCATCGATCTCCATCCTGGTGGAAAGAACGTGCTACTGGATGGGGAAGTCGGTAAGAACCTCGTCCGAGAACAGTACGCTTACCCCGCACTCATGCCTCGTAACTCGGCTCGCCAAAAGCTGGCAAGGACGTCACGAATCTGTTCTTCTCCTTGCATCGCCATGAAGTGTTACTCAAGCCTGCGTACGCAAGGCTGCAAATCGGCACTGTTATTGGGCAAAAAGAGAAGATAATCCCCCGCGGCTCAGGTGAATTGAGCAGAGTTCCCTATGCTGTGAGTCCGCCTTTCTGGGCGCTCTCTCCCAGCAGTCAGTCCTCTTCATGCATTTTCCCTAGGAACCCGCATGGCTTTCGCCTGGTTTCTCAAGTCCGTACTACAATGACGTGAGTACAGCCGGCGCAGTGAGATGACAGTTTGGTTTCTCAAGAGCGCTCCCTCAGTCCCACCGCCGCTTCCTTGTAGCCGTTCGCAAGTTTGCGGACGAAGTCGTCTTCCCAGATGGCAATGTCCAAGACGGACTCGGCAAGCCGCCTTCTCCAGCAGTCCTAGACAAGATAGCCCAGTTGAATATGAATGCGATGCGCCTTGGCCCTGGGAAGCATCTTGAGGGCTTGACATTAATGAATGGAATCATCAAGCCAGAAGAGGCATGGCCTTCTTTTCGCGCGAGGTGCTTCGTCGTCCTGACATTTTAGCGCTTCAGTTTGATTGCTTCCATGAAATGATCTTAACGCAAGAATTAACCAATCCTGCGACACGCGGTTATAACGATGGTGCGTAGCCACCTTGGTCCCTCGTTTATCCTCTTCATGGCCCAATCTAGGTCTCCTCGGTGGCATGGTCATTGGCCTTCCGGCTGTGATGAATTACGCCACCCCTCAACTGAAAGCCAAGGTCTTGCCTGAAGTATTGGGCGGGAAGAAGGTAATCGACGCCCCCGATAATTCCCAACAAGTCTGGTCTCAGATTATCCTCCCGATCTAGTTTATCAGCTTGGCCATCTCAGAGGCATTCGCTGGCAGCGATGTTGCCGGTTTAAGGTAATCTTATCCTCTTGTTTCCTGCCATGCGTCTTCTCATTATTTTGTGACAGAACCGTCGCCAAAAAGACACCGGATGGCAAACATTTCATCGTTACGGGAACCAAGAAGTAGGTTCCCTGCCCTATTCTCAGCTATTATCATTTTGACCATCTCATCACTCACCGATGGACAGGTGGATCACTAATGGGAACTTTAGCGACTACTTCGTCACCCCTTGCAGAACAGAGGTGAGGATCACAAGCTCTCAAACCCAGTATAATCATTATCTTAATACCAAAATCATCGATCGGTATTTAGAAAGGCTTGACCGTGCTTCTCATCCCCCGCACTCCCGAAGTGAGCACCAAGATCATCAAGACCGCATACTCCTCTTCCGCAGGCACGGCCCACGTTTTCTTCGACGGCGTCAAAGTTCCCGTGGAGAACATCCTCGGTACTGCTCTGTTGCACCCTCTTAGCCGCGCTCATGGCAGTGTTTACTCATCACTTCTTCTCTCTCAAAGGCCCTGAAAATGGCGGGCTAGTCGTCATTCTCTCTAATTTCAACCACGAGCGATGGAGTATGACCTGCAGCACAGTTAAAAATGAGCGTGCAATCGTGGCGGAGTGTTTCCAGTGCGTCATCCTCACAGTAAAGTTTTGCCCTTGAGACCTAGGTTCTTCATGCATTGCCGTGGCATGTTTTTAGATGGGCCGCCCAGCGCATTATCTTCGGAAAGCCCTTACTGGAGCAACCTGTGATCCGGTCCAAGTGCGTAGTAGATGTCATTAGAATGCATTTCCGCTCCCTAATCCCATATGCCTCCTACCTACTATAGACTGGCAGCCATGATAGCGCGCGTGGAGACTTCCCAAAATTGGTTGGAACAGATCACCTTCCAGATGAACAACATGGTATGCATTCGAGTTCGAATCTGAATCTCTTGAATTACAGTCATCTAATGTGTATTTTTTTTTCCCTGTCCCCTTGGTACATAGCCCATATAAGTCCCAGGCGAAATATCTCGCGGGTCCAATCGCACTGCTCAAGATGCACACAACGCGTTCTGCACAAGCGACGGCGACGGACGCCATCCAACTCTTCGGCGGTAGAGGTCTGTCTGTCCCACTCATGATTCTCCTTTTTCCCTTGTTGAGATGATGTATGTTATCTAACGCTTACAATTTTGTGATCCCCCCCCCTTTTCTTTTCTGGCGATTATCAGGAATCACCCAATCTGGTCTCGGTCGCGTCATCGAGGCGTATCATCGTGGTGTCACCTTTGATGCCACTCTCGGAGGTGGTCAGTTGCAGCTTCTCTCAGATAGCCTGGCGTCTGCATAATTGATTGACGCGCGACTTTTTTGTTTTTTTTTTTTTTCGACAGCCGAAGATGTGCTCGCTGACTTGGGTGTCAGGCAGGCGATGAAGTTCCTGCCCAAAGATATCCGGTTGTAGGGCGTTTTGCTATTGATCCTCTGGTATCTCTCTTAGACGTCCTAGACGTACATGGCTGCAGGAGACCGTATTTGATTACAACTGTAATAGTGGCGCATTCGACAGGAAGGATTTGTAGCTCTGTACGCCTTGCGAAGCGTTCCGTAGGTGCTTCATACATTCGAGGTCAAATAGAAAGATATCCCCATCCTAGTATCGTTCGTTAGTCAAAAGAGTTCCCAGCAAACAGTATCCAGCTAGCAGCAGTCCACAGAATCTCCTGTCCTAAGCAGCAGGTAACATCACACCCAGAGCTTCAAAAGTAGGGCCCAAAGACTTCTTCGTGACTCTTGAACATGTCCGCTAAGTTTTGGCCAGTGATTGTTTGTCATGATCGTGGATCGCTTTGTGGATCTTGGCGGTGATTCCAGCGTTATTCTGTTCAAGGTCCTGAAATGCTTTACTCAGTCCGCTTCCAGCAGTCTCGTACTGCGTATTAAGCTCCAAGAAGCTGTTGTAATGCTCCACACTGTCAACAGTGGAGAATTAGATATGACAAATAGGGTGTTGTCTGGGATCGGGGCGTTCGGATATTATCATACCATACGATACGGCACTCTTCCAAGTCGGCTTGGATGCCGCCAAGGATACTATTGCGAGAAAGAAGAACATTGTGACGGATTGATTTGAACTCGTTCATCTTGGAATCAACGATTCTCTGATATCGATCATCTGTGGATCAGTGGATCCGGAATTTAACAGTAGACAAGGACCGACCTTGCTGATTTGGGTGAGAATCTGACATGAGAGTTACGTCAGACACCAGTGGGGAGGCGAGTAAAATTCTCTCGCCGATGTTATTTCCTCGTAGAATTCAAGGCTTCCTCCCGAGGTCCCTTTGGACTTTTCACGGGATTCTTTCTTGACAGTTGGTACGTACGGGGGCTTCTTTGGATGAACATGGGCCATCAATATTGAAGATTGATACTTGGTACCTGTCATACTGCTCAGCGGAATTCAAAAATTTTATGGCCTAAATATTACCCAGGCCAGGTGACGGAATTTCGATCGGTGCCGAGTTGGGCGGCGAATGAACCGTGGATTCGTTCGCGAATGTTACAGACAACCGTGATCGTTCCTTCGGTGCGCGATTGACCTGCAGAAAAATGCGTCAACTGTATTCCACCCTTCTGTGAGCTTCCGCAAGAGCGCTCACAATTGGCTTAATAATGGTTGGAGAGAGAACAGAACCAGAAGTGGGTTCCTTGTGTTGGACGAAGCAGCTTCTGCGGCTTTATCATCAGTGAGGTCGATCACCAGGGGAGCTTTCTTCTGCGCAGTAAGAGGGCCTCTGACAAGATCGGGTTCTAAGGCAGAACTCGGCGATGGACTAGTTCCTGATATGATTATAGTAGGCTTTTAATCCAGGCAAAAAAACGTCAGCCGCATATACGACAAATAATCAGAGAACACTCGCTTCAATGGGGTTTTTTTGAGGGCGGGTGTGCACGTAATTGACAGCCCTGAGGACTTGAGGGTTTGTATTATTAGTAAACGATGCCGAACGCACTGCTGACTGAGGTGGAGAACGAAAGGCCTCAAAGACCCGGTCAGTGTTAATGGTCAAACATGCTCAGAACGAAAGGTGTACCATCTTAGAAACCACCGTGTCTGAAACTTTCGGCAGGGAAATTTCGCGCTTTGACGTAGCAGGCATAGGGGTAGGAGATGAAATAAGGTGATCATTTCCGGGGACTTCGAGAAAATTACCGGAGCTCTTCTACATGCGGAGCACGCTGTAAGTTGTTAGGCCACGGCTCAGTGAAAAAGCTGACCGAGCGTTTCTCGGCGCGGGGCGCTTGGGAAAATGACTTCGTTCTGCGAGGCACGGGCAAAATACGCCTGGGCGACTCAAGCCGGTTCACCATGGCTGTATCATCCTGCAACGCCTACAATGAAGTAGACAGTGAGTACTTCCGCATGAAGTTGAGGAGACGCTAGACTCGAGTCACTGGAGCAGGGAAAATAGGAGGATGACCACCATTCATCTCCATATCAGCATCTTCGACCTGGTTTTCAACTTCAGGGCGTTTGTCCTCCATGGCCATCACGGTGTCTTCGGTAGATTCGGTCGTGTGAAAGTCGTTGAAGGTAGAATGCGATCCGGACGGTATGCTTTCAGTGGAAGGAGCTGCTTTTCCCCCGATTCTGGTGGGTATCGAAGCAGGGGGCTCGGCGAGCGACTCCCATGCACCCCGTTTGCTTTTTGGGATTTTCGGCGCCGCCTTCGAGGGATTCAATGTGGCCTTGGATAACGCGGTCAAGATACGTTGTGGCTATTACACTCATCACAGACCTTAACTTGACTAGACGAGTCCGCCGCAACCGCACGTTGGCGCACATAGTCAGCATTCCTTGGAATTACATCTTGAAAGGGGAGGGCGGGTTTCGATATCTTGAATTAGGGCGGTAAGCAAGCTTTGTGATGAAGACGGGGATGGATGCATACTTTGGCCACCTGGTCCTCTCGGAGTCGGCGGTCAACCGGCTTTCGAGATCTATCAAGAGCCGCTGCCGGCAACGCTGACGAGACTGTAGGGTCAGCAGGGACAACCACTGGAGGCTGAGGGGAGGGACCCGAATCGCGAGCCTTGATGGCAGAAGTCGATGCTGTGACTTGGACGCGATTTTCTTCTCTAGGAGGATGGATCCCAGGAAGATTGGAGAGCGCCGAGACTTCATTCGGCTCCTGTGAACGCCCGTCTGGTAAATCTGAAACCGACTTCAAACCGGCTTTTGGTTGGGCAGATGGTTTCTTTGGGGCTGAGGGTGGTTTCGGACTTGCGTCGGATCGAGACTTCGTGTTGGTCTTGCCTATCGCAGGGGCTTCAATCTCTGGGATAGCATCGTCCCTTGAGGCAGCAGGAGGCCTCTGGGCCGATTTGACCTTGATTTGACCGTTTTCCTTGTCTCCCGTCTCGAAGTTGAACGAAAGTGCTGGTTTTTTCACTGTACCCTTGTAATTTTTGTTGGCCGGACGGGCGTGAGCCGGCTTTCGAGAAGGAAATTGGACAGAACCTTTCCTGGATGGTGCAACCACCGTACCAGCGGCGGCAATAGCGTCGATGCGACGCTTCTTCGCGGGCGGAGCTTCCTCGTCTTCTGGTTCTACGTATGAGGGGTCGTCGGATTGATTGTATGTCTTCTCTGGAGGACTGGACTCTATGACAACTTGTCGCCTCTTTCGAGTGCCTCTATCTCGGGCGGCGGGTGCCACAGGCGAAGAAGAAAATCGAGGAGGAATGTTTTCTTGGAACGATGTCCTTGGGACGGGGGAGTCGAGAGGACACTGTCACTTGCGAATACATCCTCTTGAAGGTTTGAAGATAGGACAACCGGTATCGAAGATGGAGCAGATGGTGTTAAAGGGGCGAGTTGCAGGGGTCCAGATGGCAATCCCCCAATTTTCGAGGCAAGTGGTGTGGAGACAGAGACTGGTGCGAAGTCGTAATCGAGCTTGTCTTCAGAATTAGGAGACGAGTCTGCAACAACTATGAACAATGACCGCCATGGGATCAACAGCAAATCGAAACAATAATGAGGAACTCACACTTGGTGATTTCTTGCTCTTTCGATTGTTTCTGGTTCCACGGTTCAGCGCCAAACACCAAAAAAGCAATGAGACCATACCTTGTTGGTGGACGGCGGATTAGGAGGGTGATCTTTGAACAAAGGACCGGACAGGTCGATACCGCCAACGAGAGATGACCTTGGAGGTTGAGATAAGGAGGGGCGTCGAAGACCCTTATTGATCTTATCTCCCTAAAAGTATCAAGCTTATAAGATTAACCATTACAAAGTCTGTCTCCCGTCATACTCCCACCAGATATCGTGCTGTCAAGGCGCTGAGTAAGGACTGTTCTTCATTTACATGGATATCGAAAAACCAGGTTGGGTGGTGTAGCTGGTTTCGCAGCCACCATCAATGCACCTTGAAGGTAGGGGGAGGAGAGAGCCTCATGTGGATATGCAGCCAATTTTTATCTATGTGCACAATGGCTGGTCAATACAGATTGGGCAAAGAAGTCAGCCTCGATAGATTTGCCTTGTCGAGTTATTTCAATGATATCGATGGTGCTGAAAGGCACAGCAAGTGCCTCAATACCTTCATCCTGAGCAGGAATCGAAATGATCTTGGAAAGAGCAAATAGCTGCAATCAGAGCTTACTGCGGATCCAACATTTGCAACGACACAAGAACTATCGATAAATATGAGGTCCTGTGGCCTGTGGGGGTATTGTATTCCGTTGGCCGCCAGCCTCTCCGCGCGAAGTATCTGAGGCCTGATATCCATCCAATTGGGTTAGCCTTTCCTGGTCGGATATCTAAACCTCGGTTACGTGCCGTTTGAGATCACTTTGGGCCATCTTATGAAGAATCTCAATAATCGACTATCGAATAGTCAGTTCTTGGCAACGAATATAGGATAAAGATGCCCTACTTGCGTGTATCGAGTCCCAGTCGCTGAGTTGAACAATTCGCATATTTCCTGGACTGTTGGTCCAAACGTTTTTGTGAATAAGGATCCACAAAAAACGGACTCGACGAATGCCGTTCTTTCCGTGGCATGGTTCGTGCTGGGGGTTATCCGAGTAATGAGCTCGAATAACACTTCTAAGACCAGGTAATCTTGTCACAGTTGATTGTCAACCTCGAAGTCCCCCAGTGCCGATGAAATATTATCGGCTTACCGAACGTCGAGACAATCACTGCTGCCAGAAACTCCCTATTAAAACTAGATTAGATGTCCTTCGATGCTATAATTTGGCTAATTGAGACTACCCGTTCAAGAGTTCGGGGGTCCGAAGGAGGAGTTGGTTTTCCCGAGAACCGCAAGCATTATCGGAGAGAATGGTAAGAAGCTAAAGTCATCGGGACACATATCAACAAATTATATCGGAACTGAACATGACTCTCCTACTTGAGTTCGGAAATTGACATCGAAATCATTCCATTTCGACGATTTGAATATAGATATGAGAATAGGATACATCGCCGCTCCGATGGCCTCTTTGTCTGAGAAGGGCAGTATGTCTGAGACTAGGTATGTATGGAGAAGTGGCAACTCATACCGTGTGTCTCTTGCTCCATATACGTCTACGGATGCCTCCCGTTCAGCGTAGCTGCAACAGCGAACACGATATGGAGCGCTTGCCTGAATACCAGACATCACTCCAATGTCTATCACTTGTATCCATGATTCTCGTGATTCGTCTCTTTCTGCTTGAGTTCGTCGGATCTCTTCCAGTCCCATCGTCTCCAAGGTTTCGATGATCTTTGGAGGTATCTTGGACTTGAATACGAAATTCATAGTGTGATAGGATAGAGAGAGCGATTCTTTGGGATGCGATACGTAGAAAGGGACAATAGTGTTTGAGAAGACTTTCAAAACAGACTGTTGTAGGGCCTTGGAGGGCTTCGTGACCACGCTGACCTGTGGAGAAAGAAGTGAGATCCTGACGCGTTGGAAAGCCTCCATGTACTCGCAAGCTCTTTAACGGCCAGGGATGTCTCGTTCAGCGATGTTTTCACGGCCACTGACGCCCTGGACTTTCTTTTGGGAGCAGGAAAGCAGTTCTGTAGACGCTTCAGAGCATCGAGCACTTGCGCAGCAGACATCACGGGTTTAGGGACGCTGTGGGAACTTGCTCGGGATCGCGAAGTGAAGTGATTGGATCAGGCTGTTTTTTAAACAGGTGACGACGCGACGCAGCAATCGAGAGTTTGGTGTTGTTTGGTGGCACACTTCATCCGCAACAAGTTGTATTCTCGGTTCTTTGCTTTGATCCCATATACGAGACCGTAAAGTAAAGCGGGGGCCTTGCTGTTTTTTTTTTCCGAGTTCACCAAGGAGGGGTGGTCGGAATTGCGACAACCCCTGTTTGTCCAAGTTTTACATAGCTTTGCGTCACCAAGTTAATCAAGAACATGCACCCTAAACAGGCATACGTTTTGGTAGCGTTGTGCAGTCCAACTTCTGACCCTTTTCGGGGCGGAATGGGCACCGTTTCTGCCTGTGCTCCAGATGTGCCTTTCGAATGGGTTTGCTGGCTATTGTCACTTACACATAATCTCCCATTCACCTACTCAAAAATATCACTCCATCATTATCGGCTGCGATGTCTTCTGAAGTGTTACCGCTCCCAAAATTCTGTGGGTGACCACACAGAGCGCCATTCAAGTCGGGCTAATCAGGGACTCTCGGGCCACATCGCTGTCGTGCCTCGAAGGAATACCCTAAACCGCTGATCTATGCCTCATCGAAAAGTCGTAGTCCTGGCCTCAAAACAGAATCTGGCATCCTCACAAAAAGCAGTGGAACCGTAATCGCTACTTTCACTTCAATTCTGGTGTTACTTGCCAGGATTCAGACCCGGTGAGCCACGGGATCCCGTTCTACAACAGTGCCCGAAGCTGTGCGGGGGACTCTAGTCGACTGAGTCTTCCCTTAAACGTCTGTCGATCCGCCAGCGGCTTTATCAAGCCGGCTGTAACGTAGCATCGACAGCGGGACATTGTCAGTTCCACCCATTGGAAGAGATGCTTACTTTCAGCATGAACTTGATGATTGCTTTGGAACTTAGGTTGCCCATTGGCATGCTTTGGTCTGTCTCTATCTCGATGTATGCTGGTATTCTCTTACACCATTAATATTGAGATGTTTGTGATATTATTATTGGAGACTGCGAATTAGACAACAAATTGGAAACCAATGTCCAAAGTGAACGAAATGCAAAGAATATCCTCGAAAACTCAGAGCCCAGATAAGAAAAAAGAAAGAACAGAAAAGGATAATCAGAAGGCGAACACCGCCGCGCGCGAAGAAATCCGACCCTTGAAGAAGTTTTCCAACTCCTCCACGGTCTCGAGTTCCCCGTCTTCTTGGTCTGACCAATCCTCTACTGAGGATTGGAACAGGGTAATCTCGCGTTTTGTCGCCATCGATGGTGAGGACGGCGGCGAGTCGAAGAACATCTTCAGATCATCCAAGTCCTCCAGTTCCTCGTCCTCCGAGTCAGACCACGATAATGATGGCGACGATGGGGGCGAGTTGAAGAACATCTTCAGATCATCCAAGTCCTCCAGTTCCTCGTCTTCCGAATCAGACCACGAGGGCATGATGGGAGAACGGGCATCATCGCACAACTCCGACAACGTCACGTTGTGGCGTAATGGGGAGTGCAAACCCAGATTGATTGCCGAGCGGCGAACGTAAACTGAGTGGGGGGGAGTGGAGAAGACGAGGGGAGAAGGGGATTTCGTGCGAGGTAAGCGGCGCGTTTGCGCGCATCCTCTTGGGTCTCTGCAGAGCGGAGACGTTGAAAACAGAGAGCCCGAGGGCTGAGAGTGTGTGCAGGCGCGTCGAGCTCCATGGCAGTGAACTCGCATTCATTGATGTCATAAGAGTCCGAATCCAGAGTGCATTTAATTTGGAAGAATTTGTTGGAGTCCTCCGCCAAATCGAAGGAGAGCCCGAGACCATTGGTGCATGCATCAGATGCAAGAGTAGGCTGGGGGTCGCTGTCTCCATTGGCAGGAGGGAGGGCAATTTGCGCCTCCGGGGAGTTCCTGAGGAGGTCGACCGCCTTGGGGATGGCTCGGGTGGTCATAGGTAAGACATTGTGAAGTGTCAAGGTAAGATGTTGTGTTTGTAGAGCGGTGGATAGTGGGTAAGGCTCTGGTTAGGTGGGTAGGTTGGATGAGAAAGACAGCGCCTGGGAGCGGAGGGGAGTCTTATATAGAAAGTGACCATTGGAGTTAGGACTGAAAAGTGGTCAATGACGATGTGGCCTAAACATGCTGGCCGAACTGTGGGACGAAAGAGAATGACTGCAATAGCGTGGATGGCATGCTTCTGATCGTCTATTAACGGACGGACTGAAGACAAGCATCGTCATGGATGTGGAGTGCAGGATGCAAATTGCAGCCTCATTCGACACAAACATCCCACAACATCACATTCCATCAAGACAGTTCTTTCCGCTTCGATGGATCGGAGGGGATTAGAAGTCAACGTACCGAATCCAGTGTGAAGGAATGTAAAACGAGTTGCGAACTCAGATAACATGAGGGGAACTTCCGTTGGCGCTCGGGAAGTGATGCATTCTTGAAACCAACTCAGAGAAGAAAGACTATGAGCGAAGGAATTCCCCCTCCCCTTTCCCCTCTCTCAACGCACGAGCCACAGGATTGCGGATACTGTGTGTGGGATTACGTAATCCATTAGTCTCGACCAATACATGACTCGCGAGTATCCATTGTTTGGTGGTGCAATCACTGTCGAGTTACCGGAAGGACTCATAGATGCATCGTTCGTTTTCCTCCATCGTTTATCTTTCGCGCCTCGTCCCTGATCCGCTAGCGACAGGGACCTGCGACAAGTCCCTGACACTCAGGAAGTCCTGTTGACACCCAAGTCCGATGTCACATTCATGATCGAGATCCTGCAACAGGTAGACGCGGAAGACTTGGGAGAAGCTATCAAGTGCGTGGGACCAAGTAACTGATTGCCAGTCACTCGAGCATCTTGCTTAAATTTTCATATCTGCACGACGACGATAAACCCAGGTTCCACTTCCTCTCATTGGCACACGACAACGTGGCGCAATCAAGCTCAATCGAGAGTGTAACGCTGCCCGCCATCGATGCCCCACCATCTCTGGAGCATCCTGCGCACTGCCTTCTTTCCGGAATCCAAGTTGTACGTAAATTCAATCGCACGACTGCGGACACTGTCCGCATCTTCGTCGCTCTTTTTCGCATCCCCGAAAAGAAGATAGACGTGATACTGAGCTGTAACGTCCCTATCTCCACCTCCAATCCCGAGACCAAGGTGGTATTCGGCGATGATATGCAGGCGATAACCATGGCCTTTGAGCATGCCGTCTCCAGTTTCAAGATCGTGGACCGTACGCTCTTCGTATAGCGAACTTGCTATGTCCTCACATTGTATTCTACTTGTCAACAATCAACATTTTCTTTTTACTCGCTCTTAGTTCGTCCCCCTTACGATCTCTTCGACGAAAGCCGCCCATCGTTTCTCCCACTCCCTGAGTGCCCTGTCTTTCTGATTGTTGGGTAATTCAGAGAACTAAGACGACGGAGAAATTATACAGTCAGGAAAAGCGCAGTGCATGGGAGACAACTGCTCTGACCAGAATGCTATCCATCGCCATGGTCCCCAAGGTTGTCAATCCCGATATCTCGCTTGCGACCAGGACCTATAGGACACGCAACAAACGCCGGATCGTCAGCCTGATGTATTGCTTCTTGGGCTACCCCTAACACGGAAACACCCTACACGTACTTGATAAAAGTCGAAGCTGATTCCAAGGTTCCCAAATATCGCAGGGTCATCGCAGCACAGAGCTACGGGCACCCCACTGTTCAGCATTGCAGGGAGTGGATGCATCGGCATCGACGACGTGAGACGCTTCACACAACAAATCGAGGCCATTGCAGCAGTGAGCCTAGGGATCACACCTCAACTCATCTGACTCACAAGAATCTCATTTCTAGAAGGAAATAAAGTTCGCCATCGGTACATTCATTCGAGAACAAGGGTTCAGGCTTAACACTTACGATACTGGACATACTTCAATTAGGATATCCTTCTCCCGACACATCTTCATAAGAAAAGGATGTTTGGCTATAGAAAATCTATGCAGCAGATCAAGTCAGGGCACGCACTGGTCACGCTCTTCCATCAAGGAGTGCTCACCCGTGCCCAATCCTTTTTGTCCCGAGAACGATGGCATCTATAACGTTTGTATCCGTAGAATCCCCTGCAAATAGTCAAGATCAGGTTCATATTGGGAATAATCAGGCGGTCGATTTACCATCACCAAGCGTCTCCCCGGCATGAAAAATGAATGGCAGATACAGACCCTCTTGGGCCACTCTCTCTTGGAAGCGGACGAGTTGCTCCGCAAAGAAGAGCAACGGCTCACCCTGGTCCTCTTGGCCCACCATATCAAATCCTAATGTTGCAAACAACTCAGAAAATGACATCTGCTTCCCCATCCCAGAAATACAAGATCCATACCGATGATTTCTTCTGGGAACTCTTTTTTGAGCTGCAGGCAATCGTCAAGGTACCAGTCCATATCTTCGACGCTGATGTCCCTGAGGGTCGTGTAGATCACCTATAAAGTAATGCACGCGCGGCGCGCCCATTATTCAAAAACATCGATCCAGTGGGAGAGATTGAAAACTTGCCCTAGCGCCTGCGAAGTCGCCCCCTCTCCCTTTCTTCTCCAAGTCCTTCTTGAAGTCTGCCAGGACCTCCCGGAACGCGAGCATCCATTCACGATGAGAGAAATCGTCGATTCCACCAGCTCGGACCATTGTGCTGCAAAGCAGGAGATTAATATCTGACTAACACAGAGGGGAGAGGCCGTAAAAACAACGACGGAGAGACATCTCACCGAGAATAGAAATTCACCCTCAGCTCGACGTACGAAATTCCATCCTTGACGCACCCTTCGAAGACTTCTCGCAGGTACTCTCGATACACCGGCTCGTATCCGAAAAGCCCGCGAGTCACCCCGAAACACGAGCGAAATTTTTCCCATATCTACTCAGGAAAAAAATTGAAGGTATTAGACATCAGCCAGTTACATGAAACGATTTCGCCAGATGGTCAGGTCGTCCTTCAATTGGCTTCACTTGAAAGTAAAAATGTGGGGGAAAAAGAACCGACCTTGTCCACCGTATTCATAGTCTCGTACGCCTCAGAGGGATGGATCTGGAGCGCCGCCAAGACCCACGCATCGAACAGTTCTTCGCCGTCGGACCGGCCATGCTGCTTGAACCTCTTGTCACGAACAGCCTCCCCATCCTCGAACCCACCCAGTCTAAAATTCTCCCGCGCGACATGCAGGGGAACCCAAGTCATCGGCACGTAGCCCGACTCCTCCGTCACGCTCAAGACCGACGCCTCGGGCGAAGGATCATCATCAACCGCGAAAGCTCGAAATTCTGGAATCAGTGTATGGAGATTCGAGTGGTTCAGCGCTTTTCCCACTCGGATGTGCATATGGGGAGCCCCCACTGTCAGGGCGAATCGCAAAAGACGTCGATGATCGACACTGAAAAAGTTCGATTGGGGTATTTTAGGAGGATATCATCATCATTTCCTCAACCTCGTTCTGAGAGAGAGAGAGAGAGAAGAAACACACACGTAAATTTCGTAATACCTACATTGCGTCTAGGTGCGCATGCAGCAACGCCCCCTTAGGCATCGTTTCGATGATGCGAAATATCTTAGACTTCAGGATAGTCTCTTTCGCTATGCATCACAAAGACGAACGCACTCTCAATACACAAAACCTGTATCACAGTAGACCAACCTCAAATAATAAAAATAAACATAAAAAAACTCACCAGTAAGGAATCCCATCCCAGGAAACAACAAGTCGGCAGATCCTGCCCCATGATTGCCCCAAAGGACCTTCGCCTCCTCGCCTCTGATTCTTCTCACAATTTCATCAGCCTTGGCCTCTATCGCACTGACATGCCGGATCTGAGGCCGCTGATCGCGACGCAACGACCGTTCTTCGCGTATGAGATTTTCCCTTTTCGACAGATAAGCCTCATAGGCTGACGATGGTGGTGGTGATGATAACATTGACTACGAAGAATTCTGCACGGGTAATCGATCTGAGAAGCGAAGGATGACTTTGAACTAGTCACGGGATCGAGGCAAAGCGGAGCTCGGATTGAATTGTAAGAACAACCTTAAGCCCGAGAATCCAAAGAGGCTAGTTTTGCTGTGGTAGCTTCAAGATTCTCTTACGTCGGCTCCAGACTGTGATCCTCCCAATGTTGATGTCACTGTATTAGGAGGTTCGAGGAACACCCAACTTGAGGTCTTATGTAATCACGACGAAGATCCAAAAAGGGGGATCGACGGATCAGTTCGTTGTCTCTAGGCTCTCGAACCATGGGAGAGAGACCAGGATGAAACTCTCCCCAAGGCCTCATTAATTTTCCCAGTTTTAAAAGCAATACTATGTATTTGAACCGTTATTTTGACTTGCACATTCGACTCTGAACGGTTGAAAGAATCTGACTTCCTTTTGCCTTACTGTTCTAGTACAGAGAGCTCCATATTCTTTCGGATTATCATGTGAGGTAAAGGATCCGAAAGAATCCTAGGGAATCGCTGCTCTACATAATAATGAGTTCGTTCGCGCCCAGGTGGACGAATGCACTATATGTCCCTAATAGGGAGCTACATGTCGAGTCGATTCGCTACGTGCGCAGGGGTAAAACCCTCATATATAGCTACGCAGGCCTACGAACAACATTCTTGTACATGTGAGGTAAGAATATCAATGAAAATAAGGGCCTACCGGGAGTCCGAGACGAAAGCAGGCGTTTGAACACACCATGGCCGTAGTTTCTTCGTCGACGCACCAATATTTCCACATTCTTCGCCAGGAGAAGGCATTTCCACGCGTCCTAACCGAGAAGAGAATACTCTCACTCTCTCGAAAAGTTCGTCGTAAGCAGCTCGGTCATGACTGGATTGTTCCTTCATATACGTTTGTCTCTATCTTTGGATTTTATGTCTCCGAGAACGCATGCATGGGGAGGTCCAAGGGAGAACCAGACGAAGGGGGCTGAGACCCTAGCGGGGGCGGGGGTAATGCAGGAGGAGAGCAGTGTCAGCGCCTCGATCCCGTCCCACTTTCGCAAGTATTCGGATGTGCTGCAAATGGACTGGAGCAAATTATTAGTAACAATAGGGCACAAGAATAATCATGGACCACCTCCTTGATATTATATGCGAGGGCTAACAGTCTCTCGCAAAGCCTGCATGTGACTTCTGACATTCAGTCACTACTCAGTCACGCTCACAAGCGCCCTGCTCACGTGTTTCCCCACCCTTTCTAGGAAAAAATTACAGTGGACGGGAATGAATGACTAGCTTTTATTTTCCGGTGCATGGAGCTAGGCGAGCAAGAAGCCCTTTACCCTGCTTTTGGAAGCTTAAGTGGAACCCCGGCTACAGCTTAGGTCGGATGCACTCGCTACTGGAATTAAAATGTTATCGTGGTCGAACGACAATATAACCACAACAGGTGTGAGGGAGTTTTTCTTTGGCTGGACCACAAGATGATGGACTGCGGCTGAATAATCCGAGGTAGTGTAGTCAGTCCTTGCCGATACTCGGCTCTCAAGTGAATCAAGTCCGAGTGTCCAATGGAAGTAACAATCTTTCCTTAAGCTTATTGCACAGAGGGAGCGCAAGTCAGGGTACGAGCCGAAAGTTGCACGCTAAAAGGGTGGTATATGAGAAATGCTTGTTTTTTTTTGGTGTTGGTTCTTCCTCCACATTGGGGCGCAACTATCCCAGGGGATGTCTATCTCCCATGAGATTTCAAAAATATTTAATCTATACGAGGCATGCAATGCATGGGCAAAGCCACTTGAGCATATACTCAGCCTCAAGGAATAATTGTTTCCACCATCAGCAGGTCCGACGTTGAGTCTCACCGGAGTTCATCTCCACTTCCGGTCCGGGACACACACAAACAAAAAACAATTTGCGAAGGCCTCCTTCGACTCTGAACTTGATCATGATGATTGATAGGCGAGACCATGATAGAAGCCCCTCGCTTCTGATGGCTGGAATTCTTGTGATCTTCTTTCCTGCGTTCCGAGGCTCGGCTCGATCTTAGTCACGCAAGATACTGTAATGGACTGAAAGGGAATATGTACCTAAAATACGACCATGGCCAGCCCAGTAGCTCTGGTTGAAATTCCATGCAATGAGCGTATGACAAACTGCGCTAGCTCTCTCTGCTGATCAGAGTTCCTTTCTTTCATCACTGTCCCTACTTGCGGCATCCGATGTACAGCTGTAACAGGCAGGATCCCACACACATACAGGGTGCCGGAGAATGAGTCCTAGTGCTTACCCTACTTCCGGTGCCTGTCATTGACAATCCTACCGCCTACCGTGCTTGCTTATTATAAACGGACCGCGTTCAATTTGATTTCTGCCCCCCCCCCTCTCACTGTCACACCATATCTGATTCCAATGTTAAAATGCAGCAAGTGGCCACACTAGGAACCGTCGACTTGCCTGAACAGAGGATCGATTCCCTCATTTCATATGAACATTCGAAAACATTTCGCAAGTTGACGTTACCACTGACTGTGTGATCATGACCGGTTCGTTCATCGGATTAGAGGGTGCCGTTATGGTGTGAGAAGGGCGCAAAGGATTTTCTTTAATAGCTGGGACCCCTCCACCATTGCGATACCATTCATAGCTGCCTCAAACCGTGACCGCGATCGCCCGCATGTGCAAAGATGTATTCGTCTGATCGGACGTTATCGATGTGTGAATGAAGATGGAACCGTGTGACCAAACCTTACACCAGAATAGGCCCCAAGTATGGACCCCTTTACAGGATTGATCGAGAGGCTGGATATCACCAATTAAAACCACGGACCACAACCACGGGAGTGTAGGTGACATAATGTAAAGATAGGATACAATTAGGAGAGGAAACTTGGGTTTTCCTACAGACTAGTTACCTATTGAAGTTGGCGGAAAGCAGGTCGAATGATATTGAGATGAGGATATGCAAAAATGGTATCTGGAGAGGGGGTGATGAGAGGATGGGAGGGGGATGACGACGAAGAAATGAGGGGTGACAGGGAGAAAGAGAGGCGCCGAGAAAACAAGAACGAAAGAAGAGACAGGAACGTCCGCGTCGTGTATGAGCAAGTAATGACTTGCGAAAAGAACTGATAAGTTAAAAATGGAACTGAGCAGAGGCAACCCCAGCATATCCAGAGAAAAGTCCCTGGGGGCAGGGGAAATGGGATCATGGAGCAAACCAGTGAAATTGGATGGGAATTATTCTCCAGGTCGTGTGGGTGACTGGGAAAAAAGGGAAAATGAAGAAGCAAGGCACAAATGAAAATCAATAAACAATGGAAATTCCACATCATCATCCGTTCACCTAAATGGGTCTTAGATCTCCAAAAATCGAGTTCGGCGCTTCATTGCTGACGTCAGACCGTTCGAGGATAGAGCCTGTGAATCACTTTCACCACGGGATGGTGTATCCTCGCCCATGAGCCATCGTACCCCTCGAACGTCCTCGTTGCCACCATAACTAGAGCCACCGTCGCGATGCGAATCAACATGTTTTTCGCAATACTTGAGTCCATCCACTTCGTAATAATCCACTAGGCGTTCCCGACAGTCTCGAGCAGCGCAGGTGAGATGTTCAGGATGATACCGACACCCTTCGTGATCCTCAGCACACGGTCCTTCGATCGGCTTTCCACAGATTGGATTAGCGCATAAGGAATTATTAGCTTGGTGATAATGATAGTCGCAGTATGGCTGGCCTCCGAAGACGTAGAATGATTTGTCCGGGAACGGTTTCTAACAATACGAAGAGTGCACTCTAGAAATGCCCGACGAGACGAGAGCGAAAAGGGAACATACCTGACAGGTCGAACAGCTGAAACACTCCCGATGATACTTCCCCTTCAACTGACCATCCGCAGAGCTCACTGCCTGACTCTCGATCGTAAGCCCGCACCTCCTGCACTTAGGCAAATACATCTCTTTCCAGTCCTTCTCACATAACACCCCGCCTTTGCCATTATCAATCGCAACCCACCGTCCATCATCGATCACGTTACCACACCGGACGCACGTCTTAATAGACCGCTTACGACGCGTCGTAGGACCAGTAGGACCCGGTGTCGTCTTTGACCGCACTGGTAATTTGAGACCCTCAACAACGGGAGGTGACGCAGAGCTGCCATTTTCTTCCGCGAGCGTCTCCAAATGCTGCCTCGGCGGCTGCATCAACCCCATCGCGCCGGTAGATTTCGAGGGACGAAGAGACGAACCGACCTTCATCGTTGTAGTAGAGTACTGCGAGACCGACGCTAGACTATCACGTCGCGTTTCAAGTAAGTCTGACTCTCCACTCGCAGAACTACGATCCTCATTAGGCATTGGGGACGTGTATGACGATGCCACACTCGAAGCCTGCGAACGTCGATTTGAATAGACTTGACTAGGGAAAGCGATCGAGTCTTTAGAATACGTCGAGTCGGAAAGGAGAGGAAGGGTTTTGTTTGGGTCAACAAGTGCAGCAGGCGGGGTTCGAGTGCTAAAGTATGCCAGTTCTGTCTCTGAAGCAGCACTATCAACGGACACCTTTCGTATTGGGGCACTCCTTTATATTGACAGAATCATGGTGATGTCGGAAAGGTGACGTCGTGGGACTTCTCACGGGAGGACCAGGCGATGGTGTACGTGAAGACTCCGGGATACGAGGTGACGGGGATGATCGTGGACTCGAAAGGGAGGGCGTGCCTAGAGGGAGAAAGATACAGATACGGATCAATCTAGAGGGTCAAAACAAGGAGTATAGAGAGCGTAATGTACGCACTACGGCCACCTATGGAATTAACTTCGAGATACTGTGGAGTCTGCGATCTACTTATCGGCAAGGCAGTTGAATCATTTCCAACTGAATGATTTGCGAAAGAGGTTGAACTCGAGAGCAACGCGGCATGCGCCACTGCGGCAAATGCACGTCTTCCAACCCCAGCCATCCCAGCCTGTCCTCCAGATTTAGTATCAGGAGCGTAGAACGATACTTTCGGTACTTCTAGAGAGTCGGGTTGGGGAATCACGGACTCTGGCGTGACAGCAGATCGAGGGGAAGTATTAGGAACATCAGCACTAGCATTCGTAAGTATTTGAGGGGCAGTCGAAAGAGAGCGGGTTGACTTGACGGTTCCATAGGGAGAAAGACTAGGATTTGAAGGACGATCTGGATTTGAAGTAGTTCTAGATGGCTGATCACTTGTGGCTGTACGAAACGATTGCAATTGAGGAGGGGGTGTACGAGGAACGGATGGAGTATTTGAACGAGGGGAAGAGGCCGAACGAGAGGGTGACGGAGAAGGTGTGCGCGGGGAAGGAGTCCGAGTAGGAGCTGTAGATAATGTTGTTTGTGGAACATTATTTAGGGGTTGTATGGGTCTGGAAACACGAGATGGGGATGGTGATGGTGGTGATGGAGCTGGTAGTTTTCGTGCTGGCGAGCACTCATGATCACCTAGCTCATCTAGAGGGACCGGAGACCCACAGGAGGTGCATTTGACTTCTGGAAGGAGAGATACAGCGCGGGGACTCGTTTCTTTGACAGTGAGCGTAGGACGCAGTCTGGCGAGTGCTGTCATAATTAGTGATGCGAAGCCACGACAGGCTTGCGGGGGTCAGAGGGAGGAGGAGATTGTGATCTACACGAGATGCTGGCCTTTGCCGACCAGATCCATTCTGAGCGCATCCATATCAAGCTAAAATTGCCTCCGCCTGCATCACATGCAGGGACACGAATAACCTTTTTATGGCAGCAACTTATCGCGTCGAAATCAGTGGTTGCCAAGGTCGAACCACACAGTCTTAAATATTCCTTGAACAAACTCGAGATGGACAATAGGGTAAACAAATCTAAGAAGATACATAGCGACTCGGATGTGGTAGTGCATTAGTGTGGCTATTAGCATTGGGATACAGACATGTCAACACCATTACACATACGAAGGCGGTCCCACGCCACCTGCATAACCATACTCTATCGCATTCCGCCCAATATTCCCGCCTGTAACTGGGTCACTCAATACCGAGGTATCCATCGGTAACTGGAAACGGGAGAAGAAACTATCCCATTGTTCTGGAATAGGAGATGAGCGTCGGTGCCAGCGCAAGGTGGCAAGACAAGCAAAGCAAAAAAAGGAACTCACCCCACTCAAACATAGTAGCAGGAATGCCATCGAGGAGCCCATTATTCACGGTCGCGTATTGATGCATCAGCGCAGGATTACTCGGCTGTGGCGCATCTAGCATATTGAGCACCTGCACTCCTTGGGGCATCTCTCTGCCATTTCCCAAGAAGGCACTCAGTGCTTCCCCATTCAGGTTCGGATTAACGTTTGCAGGGGTCGTCATAGCCCCACGCGGATTCGGCATAGTCCCCATCAACCCCACACCCATGTCGAGACCCGTCATGTTTGGGCTCAAATTCGTCCCACCAGCATGAGTGCCAGACATCCCAAGAGACGATGGGCCAGAAGTTTGGGAAGTGGACAGTGTGTCAACTGCGGGGGGCGGCTCCATTCTTCGCAGCAAGCCCAGATGCTGCCCAACTACTGGTGACTGGGATGGCTGGTTCGGCGAGGACGAAGACCGTGCGCCGACCGGATTCGACTGGTACGGCACACCACCATACAGCAACCCCGCACCCACATTAGCCTTTCCTTCCCCCTTCCTTTCGTGTCCACTATCTGAACTGCCTCCAGCACTACTACCAGCTTCAGAGGCCCCGGATGAATCGGCAAGGACCAATGTCCCTCTGGGAATGTTTTCAGGGCCCAGGGCTGCAGCACTACGCTGTGTGGCCACAAACAAGCCCCCTCCGGGCCTCGTGGGATCCTTGCGAAATTGAATCGCGTCCACCTCAGGGTTATTCCGGGCTTCCACCCCAGGAGTCGGATTCAGGGGCCAAAAATTGCGTGAAACTGGACTCTGAGTCGCCTCGTACAGTAGCGAAATGATCTCCGTTGTCTATGACATCGTGGGTAAACAGGTTAAAGAAATGCATCGTTAATGACATGTACAGACCTTTCGCCGTGAACTCATATGACCAGGTTCAACAGAACCGTCCCAACGTTTGACGCAGTCTCGTAATCGTCGTAGTGCGTCTTGCGCATCCGTGTCTTTCCGTCGGGCCCATGTATGATACTAAAATAACGAGAATGCTAAACAAACAAGGGGAAGCCAGGCAAGCGAATAAAACCGACCTGAATTAGAGCGCAAGAAGTGACCGAATAGGCCACAAAGAACCATGAATCATAAATAGTCTCATGCCCGTCTAGCCATTCGATTACAGTAGCGGACCGATCAGTCAAATCGGTCCACCGTTCCACAGTCAGACAGAACTTGAGATGCGACGGCACCGTGTATTGTATCCGTGCAAACACGCGCCAGAACATCATGCAAACAGAGACGTAGAATAGTTGCAGCAAGCCCGCAAAGATACTTGAGTCGCGTCCAGTGAAGCGCAATATCGGTGGCAGGTTGGCAATGAAACGATCAAGCTCTTCCAGGAGACGCTCTAAAGCCTCGTCTGTCGTGTGGATGAGTCCTGTTGGGCTAAATTGATTGTGAGATAAGCTTACTGCTGCCGCGGGCGGAACACAATCGAGGGAACGAACCTGTAAATTGTCTTCGTCACCTTACCCAAGATCACGCTCAACTTCACGAATTCGCCCATAAAGGCCAGTGATGTGGCGTATTCTGCCTCGGATGCGCTCAATGGGGGGTGGCCAGCGATAAGCTCCGGGCCGGGCAATCGCGCATCGCAATCATGGACGTCGATCATCAACGGAAGACCAAAGATAAGGCCATACCACCGATCAGTGATCACGCACGCAGACCATAACCGCCTCCGTAATTGAATGTCAGTCTGGACCGCCTCTGCTCGATGCAAACCCAAATCTTGAGCCTGTATTTCCCATGCTTACCATAATGAGGGATCACTCAGAGCAGCAAAAGGAGACTGGGACTCGCCATTCGAATAGCAGTGCCGGCTCTCAGGAAACCTGCAGACATGCTATGACTGAGGACACGTCCGTGTGGCTCGGCCGTCATACTCGCGATCAAAAGAGCCTGAATATTGACCAGAGTGGCATTGGACAGGACGTCGTCACTACGGATAACGGCATTAAGTTTCATACGAAGAGACTCGAAGACGTGTGAGGGGACGTCGCGAGCGGTAGCGGCTATGGTACATATCGCATAAAGAAGCACAGGAGCTGGACGGTAGGACCTATCGGAAGGGGTATTGTCTGATTCACTTGCACCTGTTCCGTGCAGGAACTCGGCCTCGGTGACGACGGGGAAGACGGGCGCGATAGTTCTGAAATAGTAGTTCACGAGACGTTCGAGGACTTCACGCTCAACGGTTTCGGACTTGACATCGTGTGATCCTTCGTCGCGATCTTGGAAAGCTTCCTTTTCCACAATAGTGAGGAAGCCGTGACCGGAACGACTAGCCTTCCAAGCATGGTGATAGCGGAGATCAAAGTTATGGAGCCCCGGCATCAAATTCGAAGCGTGAAGAATATAGCTGAGGGAGGTAGGGCCTGAGGATGAAGCATTCAAAATGTGAGGACGTGGAACCCATTGAACTTGGGTGAAGAGACAGACCATAGATCTTGACATCAGGCTTGGTGGTGGATAGAGACCCTGCTTCGTCCAATGGAGAATCAGTGGTTTGTTTGGGTGCGCCACGTCCAGTGGGTTCAGGCCGGGGATAAGTAGTATTGTCCTTCTCTTTGTGGGACGCACTGGAGGAGATGCGGGGGGTCCTGGCTCGTTGTTCTTGGGAGGCTTGCTTTCTTCCTCCTCGACCTTACGCTTCTTGAACCGAGTCTCTGTGATAGGCAGGAAAAAGGTACAATCAAAGCCGTATTGACGACAATGGGCACACATGGGGGGTGTGGTGTTTGCGAGGACATCGCATCTGACATCAAACGTGGAATAAGCATTTGACTGGGGCCGGTTGGCGGAAGACGAGCCAGCGTGCACACCTGATTTTCTTTCTGCGGCAAGGGTCACAAGCACGCTGTGTTTTGGTGCGCTTGTTCGGGTCTTTTCCACTCGTAGCTGCTCCGGGACTGCTGGCTGTTTCAGGGCTTTCTCCACTCGCAGATGGACCCAGTGAGCCGTCGAAATCAGTTGAAGGGGCCCTGGGCTCGACAGGCGAGACATTGCTCTTGCGCTTTCGTTTTCCAGACGTAGAGGTGGGCTGGATAGGGGACGTCGGTGTTGGGGGAAATGAGTGTTGTTGCTCGGGAAATTGTGGCTGGGGGGCATAGTACTGCGATGGGCGAGCGTGGAGGGGCGGGTATGCGCTAGGGAGGTAAATCTGGGGCGCCTGGCCTCGGGACTGTGAGTCATACTGGGACTGGGCAGCGTGTTGAACATGGCGTTGTCGTGGTCCGGGGGAACGGAGTCTTCCGAGGAGGCTCCTGGAGAACCTGTGCGTGCCGTCATCTCAGGGCGAGAGAGAATTAACCTCGTGTGGAGGGACGAGAATACCCTAACTCTCGCTTCAATGTCATATTAGAAAATCGGCCGATAAGGTACAGGCTGACGTAATATAATCCCGGTAATCTTGGGCTATTCTCACTCGAATTTACCTCCCCACGCCGTATCTAACTCCCAAGCCATAACAGTCGCTTAATGGCGTATTCCGCCTTTGCAAACACCGGGGTTGTGCGCTCCGCCTCCGTGACGCTGGGGAAAAATACAGTCAGCCAGGCACACCGGTCGGATCCGATCTAAGCTCACCTTACGATATCCCTTTCGATTAACAAATTCTGAGGATTCACCCCCGCTTGTCGACATGCCCTGACCAACACCGCACACATCTCTCCAACACTCTCTTCACACGTCTTCCCTCGTCTCCCAAACCCCGAGGGATATCCCCCACGTCGGATTCAACACCTTCCTTGGTGTAGTCCACTGGCAGTGATTTGAACGCTGCGAACAATTCCGAGTTGGAGCTGGCCCTACCCTTGAGCCCAGTTGTCTGGATCGCCTCGAGTTCCTCCGTCTTTCAGTCTGTTGAGGTGAGGAGGATGGCGACGAACCGGGCAATAACGCGGCAGATGGTGTCAGCAGTGGCGATCCTGATGGCGATTGCGACGGCGATGACTCCATCGCCCCATGCGACGATAGCGGATCTTCCCCAGATATCACGTTCCCGACGGTATAACTTGTCATCCGCGTCTCTACTTTATCAGATTGCCGATACGCCACAAGGAACCCATAATTTTGTTCCCTCTCTCTCCCCGCCTCTTGTAGCGGCGATAAGATATACGCCCCTTTCGTAATGTCGTTTTTAACTAACACACGACAAGCGATTCAATACAACACCACGCACCCTTCTCAATGCGTACAATATTACCCAATGGGATCCTGGTAAATATCTTGACTTTTCCAGCGAATAATCGTAGCTCTACCAAACCAAGGAAAGCAGCTCGAAAGCACCGCATAAATGGCGCAAGGCGGAAATAAACTCACGACGATATAAAATGCGTGTGAGGTCTACACATAAACCACCAGCATAAAATAACCGAAAAGATCCGCCCCAAAACAACTCTCCACTCACCACTAACAATACTTTCTCTTCGAATAATCTACTCACTCTAACCCCCAACCTCACTGGCGAAAACACTGTCCATGCCGCTTTCACCTCCCCCTCTCCCTCGGGGACAACAAGTGCCGTGCAGGTCTCGATAGCAACTGCGCGGACCTTGGATAATCGAAACAGCTCTCGGGGATCTGTCGAAGTCATGTTCGACATAAACTCCGAAAACACGCTCAGCGTGCGGTGCCCCAGCGTAAAATCGATAACCGCCTGGGAAAAATAATCTGTAAACGTCGCTGTGTACATCCTAGAATACGTGCGGAATGTTTAGCCAGCTTCTAAATACAATACCAGCTAGATCGCCGCACCTGGCAAGAGAATTCATCCCATCATGCAACATGCCGCTCAAATCTCGTCTTCCCGTCCTGCAATAAAAAAAATAAAGGTAAAAACACTACCTCGAGGAGGCCAAACCTAAAAACACCTTGTGTAATCTCCCTACCCACATGAAAGAGCCAAACGACCCCGCTTAGGTACGTTAGAATGAAAGTCATCAAGATCAACCAACCTTGAGAGCCGAAGTTCCCGCACTGCATGTATAACCATTTATGTCAAGGGTCGCGCTCGCTCCGTAACCATGCGGGAGCCACCTACTATGCTCGACTGATCGCGTCACCGTTATTCGCCCACACTAATACGTAAATAAAGGTGGGCGAACGAAGCCACCACGATCCACAATTCAATAATAAATTATTGCTCGCTCCGAGGAACTCGTGCGCTGCGCACCATCATTTACCACCACATCAATCTCACGTCTCTCAAGAGGAGAAGCCACCAACGCCACAGCTTGGAATTGTAGATCAAGGACGTGTCTTGCAAACGCCGACTGTGTAGTGGTGAGGGAATATCACTATAGTGCGTCATGACGACAGGAAATATTGAGTGAATTTCTCTTCACCTCGACAACGTTCGTCCTATCCAAACAATCAATGCAATTCACTCGGAAGACTCCCTGCTGCTCAGATAGCACTGCAGCACCCGAGACCCAAAAGAATCTAGGGGGGGGAGGTCATTCAAAGGGACTAGGGGTATGATGCAGTGTGGGAAAGCATCTCACCCTTGAGCAGAGAAACTGCGATCAAGGGCACTGACCAATTTTGATATATTTTCGTACCTTAAAGAAAAAGCGAAAGACGTGCAATCCAGAGCATTAACCGCGACTATGGAACTGGAATGATGGCTGTTGGCCCTCAACTTACTTCATGCCTCGGCATTCCTTGTGGAAGTCGAACCTACATATCCAGCCAGCCGCATGAGTATTCAAGGGAACACTAGAACGCCCCTTGATAAGAGAAGGGGCTCAACTCGTGATATCTAAAAGACCAGGGGAGGATATTGACAGGGACTCAGTCAGGGAACGCGTATTCATGATAATTAAAGAAAACCCACGATGTGTCCGGAATTGCGACTTCTTTCAACAGATCTCGATATACATTTGTCACGACGGCTTCTTTGCCAGTTGTCTCTGCTAAATTTACAGCCACCTAGGAGCAGGGAATCAGAATATCGGATGTGGTCAGAGTGTGGATTCAAGGTCCAGAAATCAATCGACAACGTACAAGGGGCCCATACGTCTTGATAGTCTTCTCGAAATGCCTACGAAGCGCCGAGGCGCTCTCGCTCGGCGTACGATCGAGCTTAGGTGGAGGCTTGAGATTGACACCAGGCTGAGACCAGAATATTGGGACTAGATCAATAGGAATTCACTTTCGCGGCCCGTACACAATAAATCGGTAGACAACGCACTTGATCCTCGAATCTGCAAGTAGCTGAAGACGTTCGTAACATGGTTTCTCTATGCCCTCAAAAGGTGTTAGGGCTGGGCACTCCCGGCGAGGTTGGAATGTAATGTGGCGAGGGCCTACCCACCATCATCTTTATTATGGTCTCGGTTTCCACAAAGTTGGCAACGTTTGCCTCTTCATCGACACCTCTCCGTTGATATCTCAGCCCAGCACGCTGTCGCGATCGGCGTGAAATTATAGTGTACTGAGTATCCTCGTAGCCATTCTCATCTTCCTCCTCCGAAGCTTGACCTTCTGGGCTTGCAGAATGACGAGGCGAGTTGGGGGTGGAGGCAGGCAAATGGAACGTTGACATCTGAACATATCCTTGCATTAAAGGGAGTACAAAATCATGCAACTGTACGATGGAGAATTTCATTAGAGATTCCCTCCACCCGAATACATAGTAGCGTATAAAGAGGTGAAAAAATGGAACTAACCCCCGCTTCCACAAAATTGGACACCATTTCCTCGTTCCACCAGAAACGGCGGTCCACTCTTCGCCACAAAGGAAGATTCGAGTTAGGCTCGGCCAGGGGTTCGGGACGAGGTGACTGGGGAGAGTTAGCAAGGGTGTGCAATAACTGATTATGCCTACTCGCGTCTGTGAGTTTGTGGAATTTGCGTTGCAACGGAGTGGTAATATCTATTCCGATCCACATCTGAGAGCCACATTGACACGGTGAGACTATTACAAACGTCACGCACCAAAATCGTAAGCAAAATACATTTCGTGAGCAAACAATCGGATGCATTCTTTAATTATCTTGGCTTCAAGCTCGGTTGTCTTCTCTTCAACATTGGGTGGTGTATTTGATATGGAATCAAGATGTCCCCTCTGGGAATATTCCCCATGCTCAAGGAGTTCTTCAAGGTCTTCTAAAGGAGGAGTCTTGGGAGCGTCGGATGACGATATCTCTATGATTACCGGTAGCGGTGGCGCTGATGCAATAGCGACAGAATCCGAAAGGGGAAGAGCAGTATTTCCCTTAGATTTGGGTCGATACTTCCAAAAGGAAAGGCTATCCAGAACAACTTTCCCAATAGATCGATTCGGGGGGGAAGTCAAGGTGCTAGGCTCGCCGACAGGTTCGATACCCAACGGGTGATCTGGGCCCACATTGGATGCGGCTTCCGGAGCTAGAGAAGGAGCCATGTGTTCCAATTCGACCCGTTTGGAATCTGACTCGGAGAGCGAAGAGGGGTATTCATCATCCGAAGCCACATCAGACGGGTCACTGATAGCAACATTATCTGGCCCCCCAGACAGTCCAAGGAGCGGGCCCCGTGCAGCAGAGAATTTAAGGTGGCGGAGGCGGCGGACTCTGTTAGGGGTATCGCAACCACACCTTTCACCGCGTACACGGACCGATCCAGGACTGCATACGTAGAATTTGATGAAGTGCACGATTACACAAGCTGTATGGGACCCGAACTCACATTCCCCAACTTCAGAGTGGGACACGATAACCAATAAATACGAACCTATCGTGCAATTCAGACGCAATCGTCGCTAGCCGAGCGATTCACGAACCATGATACAATCGAATAATTCCAACGATTCCAAATATCGTAGGGGTGTCATTCCAGGATGGCTTGGGAGAAATGGCACTTGCTGCCACCTCTTCCACTACGGCGGATACGCCCCACCGCACGCGAACATATGATTTGGGGGATTGTGCAGTAGCTTTGATAATAAGTCCGGAGGCAGTTGCAGCCACAGAAAGCTCTCGATGAGGATGATGTGGAACCGGAGGCACCATGAATGCTGCAGGAAGAGAAGAGTGGAAGAGACGCGCCACTCTTGCGTCATCGCCTCAATTGCATCAACGGCTAACTCCGGTGGGTATATCCGCCAGTTTTTTATGGCTCCAATCGATCCTCCTCTTCTTCCAAACCTCGCAAAACAAGACGAGGGGGTGCCGCCGCAAAGCGCCAGGCCAAAAATGCCAGAACCGCCCCTCAAGACATTCCTCTGGAGATCGAAGATGACGAAAATGACGACGAAGTCATGATCGAGCCGTCAACTGCGAACGCATCTGGCATCATGATGACCCAAATTATCGACGACGTCGGAGACGCAGAAATAGAAGAACAAATGGATACCATCAACGACGACGCTACTCCAAACTTTGCCCCACTACCGGCCTCGGCGCTATCTACAACCTCCAAGGGCGAAACTAGGCGAATCGCTATGCCCCCACATCGCCTCACCCCACTGAAAAAGGATTGGATTAATATATACTCGCCCCTTACCGAAATTCTTGGGCTTCAAGTACGAATGAATATCCAAAGGCGTGCAGTGGAAATTCGGGTTTGTACTCTCCCTCTATTATACTTTAGTTGAAATCTTGGCCGACCTTGATTCACCTTGTGTGTAGACCTCAAAACATACAAAGGAGATCGGGGCAATCCAAAAAGGCGCAGATTTTGTCAAGGCATATGCGCTGGGATTCGATGTCCAGGTATATAGCCAAACCTTTATCTTTGCATGCATTCCTCTTATACTCGTGTCGACGCAGGATTCCATTGCACTCTTGCGAATGGATGACCTTTACCTCGACTCATTCGAGATCAAGGATGTCAAAACTCTTCATGGGGATCACCTGTCCCGCGCAATTGGTAAGGTATCCGGTTCACTAACCTTTTAGGCGAACCTCACTGTATCCCCCCATAGGTCGTATTGCAGGCCAAGATGGGAAAACAAAATTCACAATTGAGAACGCTAGCCGTACGCGCATTATCCTTGCAGATACGTATGTACCCCTCCTATCAGCCTTTTCGGTGTCTGCCAGCTGTCCTTTAATAAATCATTCTCCCCCGCCCCTGCCCCTGCCCCTGCCCCTGCCCCTGCCCCTTATTCTGTTCAGCAAAATACATATTTTAGGATCCTTCCAAAACATAAAAATAGCACGGGACGCTATCGTGTCGCTGATCATGGGCAGTCCTCCAGGGAAAGTCTACGCTTCCCTGCGGACTATTGGAGCACGAATGCGTCAGCGTGCTCTTTGAGGCATATGTACTTTACGTCCTAATTTTGTAGGGAGCGTGTGACCCGCGCTTCACGACTTTAATGCCCTGGTGGAATGTGATATAATAAGCGTTTAGGCACAACATGGTGTGTCATGGATGGAGTACTGATACCGATGCTAAGGATACAGGTTGCCCGCAACATGCAGGAGACAAATCTATCGAAATTAAACAAGCTCTACGAGAAGGATTTGAGAAGGAAGTCAGGGGTATGATGATGTGTATATCGCCGTGGTTGAGTAGGTACTGTAATGGTAATCGAGAGGTGCCGGGAAAGGAAAAAAAAAAAACTATCTACCCTCTGAGGCAGCGGATTCAACGGAACCCTTTGCCATATCTGATTGCATTAAGAGACTTGTAATGGGGGCCTGATCAGGGTCTACTTGCCCAGTAAGACGAGAGCCACTCACTTGTCGATAGCGCCCTGGTCAACGGGAGGCCCCGATCCTTTACCTACCATGACCTTTTGTCCAGGACTAGGGACGCCATTCACCAACAGGTATAGAAATGCTGGACCTGGTGGATAGATACCAGCGTTCGGGGGAGCAGCGACGCCAATAGATTGGTGATCATCAGAGATATGAGATTCGAGAATGACTAGCCGAGCGTTCATTTGAACCCCATGAGTGACGAAACCTAAATCCATGAGAGAAACTGGCACCGCACCAGTCGAGGAGCAATTCGGAAAATGATTATCAGGGGTGGCGTGGGTAGTCATAGAAGGCAAATTAATCAACGTACCTTGAATATTTGTCGTCTTATCGATATTTTGAGCCTGAAGGGAGAAAGTTTGGCCGTACTCGATCGCCCGGGGCAAGCCTGTGTACTGCGGCCGGTGTACTGACATGTACGGTGGCGAAAGCCATTCCACACGGTATTCTGTGCCAAATTCCACATTAGACCGGTCAAGGTTCGGGTTTGATCCCGCAATCATGATCGTCCCATTGGGTGTTAGGGTTGCGACTGAATGATAGAGTCGTGCTATGGACGATGTCGGCATGCCTTGTCGAGAGAACCGCTGTCCAGACGGGGCAGACGGATCGTACAAAACCGGTGTAAACACAGGGTTCGCCGCATTGCTTTGACCAACCTTCCCCTTCACATTGCCATATCCTGCAATCCCCGAGCGTCCACCGTTCACGATGAGGATCTTGCCATCCGGCAAAGTAACCGCATCAGGCATGATTCTTGGCTCCGGCATGGTTTCCACCTTCCAACCCTCCTCGATACCAGACTTCGAAAGAACAAGTCGGCTGCATTGGTCAGAAGCAGTTTCTTGGGCGGATATCTCATATCCAGCCCGTGAGTCATCGACCGTAGATCCACCACATAGCATAATCTCTGGAGTATAGCCATTAGATCGTGATAGAGGGAGGAGAACGCCAGTGCCTGTCATAGGATATGTTACACGAACACCGTTAGGGATCCTCGGTAGGCGTATTTCAGTGTTTTGACGCCAGTCATAGATCATTGCATCCCGGTTCGCTGCAACAAAGACACGACCGTCGGGCAGAGAGAATGCGATGGGAAACAAGTTGGAGTTGAGAGTATCTGCCAGAAATTGGGATGCAATAGGTAGGCCATTTTGTCCATGGATATTCTTCGGGGGAAAGAACTCGATGGTCGGGTTGTTCTTCACAGTCATCACAGCATCAGCGAGGGAACTGATAACTAGCCAAGAGATGGCAGCTAACTGTAGTCTTGTTATTCATCCAACCGCCTTTCAGCGAGCCGCCGATGATCATTACGGAGCCATCGTCAAGCCTGGTGACGGTGTTATACCATCTTGGACTAGCGAGTCTGATTCTTCCAGGTTGTTCCATCATATCACACTGTCTGTCATCGCACGGATTGAACATCCTGACAGCTTGAAGACCGTTGACATCTCCGAAATCTGTTGGACCCGTCTTATCAGAGACGACGGGTTTCCACCGATATTTAACAGCGTCCCATTAGAAAGCCAAGAACCCCCGGCACAGAATGAGTTACTGAGCAGCTTGAGAGGACGAACACTATGGGTCCGCAAGTCATAGAGCGACGCCCATGCAGGATGACCCGAGATAGAAAGAGGGTTGTGCTCAACCTTGTCTATAATGATAGCATGAGTTTCAGACACAATAGCAATTTGCATTGGCAGCAACCCCGGTAGAACCAAGTTGTACGAGTGACCACTCTAGAGCGGAAAGAATTGGTTTCTCAGAACGAGCTTTGATACTATCCAGCACGTCTTGGACGACAAATGCATCGACATCGATCAAGGAATTGGTCGAGAGGCGATTCCGTGCTCCAGTAACCGTTACAAGGAGATCGTGAGAAGTAGAAGATAAATCATAAGCAGCGAAGAGCCTTTGCTGGACCAAGACCTCTGGTGAATATGCATCCACCATTGCCAATAAGTCGCCGTCAAGGTGTACTGAGGCGATGCCATGTTCTGGGGATGACTGGCCAAACCACTCCACACGATTGCCAAAGAAACAGACGCGAACCGTAGACCCAGTGACCCCCGCAAAGTGTCTTGTGGCGTTAACATGGGCTGGATTTCTTTGAAAGCGAAAGTGAGCGGAGTACTCTATTGAAGGAGACGTGTCGTCGATTGATCGGTCGCCTGGAAAAGCATAATATATGGGTACTGCGCCTATAGCCTCACACAGAACACTTCCGCACCTGCAGGCACGAAATAAGGCAAGAAGCGAGGTGTGTCGAGAGAAGGTGCTAATAGTTCCCCATTCCATGCAGAAGTCGAGACGTGATGCTGGAGGCGGGTATTTCGGTGATACAACGCATTAGTTGGAAGATTATTGGTAAAGGAGGCCGCAAAGAGTGATAGAAACAGCCCGAGGTTGTACATTGGAGGTGGTAGGAATAGTACGAGGAAAGAGCATCTCGGAGAAATCCAGCAACGCCGTACTCGACTGCTGAAAACAGATGAGTCTACTGAGGCCCCAATAACAGTCCATCTTTTTCTGTATTTTATAGATTCATCGAGCATGGAGAACCCGACACCTTCAGGTATCCTCCAAATAACACGCTTTTATCGACCGCAATATACATATTAGAGTACACACGGTATCCTATGCACTCGATCGGCCATTTCTGAATGATCCATCTCAACGAGTACCTCCTCCTTTGAACGGTACCCTTACAGCACTCCCATTATTGAACAACAAGTGTTGGGTAATTGTCTTCGTTGACGCCGGTGCCAAGTTGACAAGTTAGCCGGCCGTGGTCTGCGCTCTTCGGTTCCTTCTAGTTGTATTCAGATCCACATTTGCCAAAGGGGAATCTGAAGGCGACGGGATGTTCTGAGGGCTTACGTGCGTCTCTTATATGCCTAGAGGGGGCCAACACAGTAAACCTTTGTATTTCCCCCAACCGCTGGAAATATTCAGAATATAGAACTGTTATCACAGCAGCGAGATAGATATTTCAGCGAAACAGAGTGTTCCCTAGAAACGGAACAGGAGTGGACGTATCCGATGATACGCACCCACAAAAAAGGCCGATGCCTAGTGATCGCCACCGTTGCACCCATGGCGGTTGGGATTTTGACAAATGGTGATGCTTGGATTGCTCAAAGCGAGCGGGAATCGCAGCACAATATCAGGTCATAGAGATCCCCAACGAAATCATACTGCTGACGGGACATCCATCCATTACGAGGAACGTTTAGCGCCTCAAGGCACGAGAGTTCCAGCCCGGAAGTAAAAAAGTGGTATTTGACGTATTTTGGCACCTCAACTATTTCACACAACACGGTCGCGCTCCTTCAAACGAGTTGGAATTGACTTCTCTATCCGAGGAAGATACCTCCGGTGGTATTGATACCGGCTTTACTTCAAATTCCAGTGAGATTCGACTGGCGAAGCCAACCTCGGCCAAGACGAAAGTCAATATCAACTTATTCGCATCCACCATTCCTTGCTATGATTGCGGCGGTGAGGAGGCAAGCGGTGTACCACTCTGCCATTGGATCAAGAGACTTTGAGGTATCTGCAATTGTTTGACATGCTCTGCGTGCAGCAAAACGTGCTCTGACTTGATATGAATCAGTACGACAAATCAGGAATTACAATAATTCGCACTCGCGACAATCCGGCTTTGGAAGCAACAGCCGGGAGCTACAGAACAAAATGATCTCCTGTAGACACGTTCGACTTATCGATTCGATTGTGTATTACGCACATGTAGGGTGTTGAAATGTGATTGGGTATCCAGAGGATCCCAACAGCCGCTGTACGTACACCTATGAAAGAGAATGTCCCATCACTACAAATGCTTTCAATTGACAAATTTCAGCAAATAATCACCAGCTGACACCAGGAAGGCTGCAGACGCGATATGCACAGAATATGGTGGTTAACCTGAGGGGCACAGTACTGGTAGTATTGGGGTGCATGTGGTTTAGCTTGAAGTGCAGCGTTGTGTAGTTTTTGGGTGGACACATAATGCAGTGGATTTCATTGGGGCTGGGACTTTGACAGGAGAATCACGCCAGCATCGCGACACGTAACCCTTCAAAATGAAATGCGTTCAGGCGAGGCGGAGTCCACACTCCGAACGACGGTTCTGGGAGCGATGAGTTTAATCCGGGCACACCGATACTTTCGGGGTGTGACGCCTTCATGGGGTACGTGCTGTGAGGTGGAAAGGCTATTTTGGATATTTGTGGGGCTTTGGCTTCGGAATTCCCCGATACCTTGAAATCAGTGGCCTATTTCTGGCTTTCTTTTGGTTTACCCTAGGACCGGTAGGTTTCAGGTGCTCACATCCTTTTTGGTATCTCCCACTGAGTTGACATGACATTGCCGACCCCTGCCATCGCCCCCTCCATTGTGGATCTTGAAAAACAGCAACGAGGCCGGGAAATGCGCATCGTCCTGTGGCTGCCGATTGTGATCAGACTTGTCCTCTCCTTGCTCACTAGGACTTTTTTTGCGCCTGACGAATTCTATCAGTCTCTGGAGCCCGCCCACCATGCTGTCTTCGGTTACGGCTACCTGACCTGGGAGTGGGTGTCGTCGTCTCCAATCCGCTCGTTCACCTATCCCGCATTATTTGTCCCATTCTATCACACACTCCGTCTTCTTCGCCTTGATCATACCTACGCCCTGGTATGTTATCCTGATCTCTAGAGACATCCACACCTTGTCCTGAAATATATTAGATATGGGCACCCAAGCTGTTGCATGGATCATTCGCTGCCCTCACCGATATATCTACTTTCCTCCTTGCCGAGAAGACCATTGGCCCTCGTTACGCTTTCACTGCTGTGAGTCTTTACAGTGTGGACAAAGACGAAACCCCACCTGACACCCAGTGCAGTTGTTTCTGTCCCTTACATCATTTTACAACGTCCTGGCGTTGTCGAGGACTCTCAGCAACTCATTCGAGACCATGTTAACGGTTTCCGCGTTGTGTTTCTGGCCCTTGGCTCAGTCGTCGCTTTCCATGTATGTGGGCAGTGCTGTGGGACCATGGCTTCCTCTCACGAATTTCCATCCAAGTCGCGAATTACGAATATCCGTCGTTCTTGCGGCCTTTGCGTGTCTCATGAGGCCTACAAATGCCGTCATATGGATGATTTTAGGCATCAATTTGTTATTGAGCAATCAGCGTATGGCGCCTTCGATCCTTGCGAACGTCGTTCCAATAGGGTCAGTGCCCCCTTCTATATACGGCCTACCAATGACCACGTCGATTTTAGCTTGATGGCCATAGCAACGAATATTGCCATCGACTACCAGTATTACCACCGCCTCGTGTTTACGCCACTTAACTTCATGTGGGTAAACCTTTCGGGGGTATCATTATTTTACGGCCAAAATCCATGGCATTATTACCTTACCCAAGCACTCCCAATCCTCTGTGGGACTTCACTTCCTTTCTGTCTCCTGGGTTTCTTCCAGAGCGCGCGTGGCACTTTCGGACCTGAAATGCAACGGTTAGCCCTAGTTGCGGGCCTGGCCACTGCCACATATTCGATGACAGGCCACAAAGAATGGCGATTTCTCCACCCCCTACTCCCAATATTTTTAATATCTGGGAGCAAAATTATGGTGGACTCCTCACATGACAGATACCATCATCGAACGGATAAACGATCACTCCTTCCAATACGCAATGTTTACAAGTTCATAATATTATCCCTTCTTCCCGTCTCGCTCTACGTTCTATTTTTCCACGGTCGTGGGCAAATTGCTGTGATGCACTACCTCCGTGGTACTTCACCTACCGAATTGCGCTCTGTCGGTATTCTAATGCCATGCCATTCCACACCTTGGCAAGCCTTCCTCCATCGCCCAGAACTCGAGGGAGGTCGACTATGGACCCTTACCTGCGAACCACCATTGGCGTATGTCCTCCCTTCGATTCGTATAAGTTTTTCTTCTCTGATCCTTCGTCCTAGGCACCAAAATCTCACGACTTACATTCATCAAACAAATTATTTTTATGACGATCCTGTAATGTATCTCCACAAGTTTTTCCCCCCTGACGTATCCCCCGATTTTCCTGCCACTACTCCTCGGCCATCCTTGGTCGGGCGACGGTTGCCCACCCCCACTGACAGTGATTCATGGTATCACCCATGGCCCTCACACCTCGTCTTCTTCGATTCCCTTCTACGCCAACATGATGCTTCTGGGAACGTCTCCGTGCAACACATCTTGGAAGATAAAGGGTACAAAGAGACCTGGAACTCGGGTTGGAACGGCTGGGAAGGCGACGAACAGAGACGTGGGTCGGTGAGAGTATGGAAATGGAATGGGTAGGAGCCTTCGCTCCGCTCAAGGCCATTCGTGCGCGACCTCGAGCGCGCATCATCGTGGTTGCCGTTACAGGATTATCTCTGGACTAATTGCATCTTCAGGCCGTGCTCACTTTGATTAGGGAGTATACCCCGTCTAATTAGATACCAATCTATGCACCGCATTCATACCCTTTTGCTGCACATGTATTGGAACCCCTGTGGATATTTACTTGCTGCTCTCCCCACATACAATAGAGAATCACCCTCCATATAACCCTAAACCTCAGCTGGACCTTTGGAGTGTCAATCTTTTTTATGTGGTTGTGGTTGAGCCTCCCCACGATGAATTTTGACGAAAACAAAACTGGGAGATGGAATATGCAAATTTTGGTCGCATTCTATCGTAAGCATTACTGATTGAGCTCAATTGTACCGAGAACGTTGTATCTACGCATCACTGGTGCCGATATCCTGGCCTATTAGCACCGGAATTATAACCGAAAATGACAGTGCTGGAGCGCTCGTAAGGAGCCGCGGGCGCCCAGGCGATACATTTGTGTATTTCTACTCGGCGCTTCCGTCATTTAATTTGATGTTAAGGCTGGATGAGGATATCTTAATAGGAGATGCCGCTACCAAATATACGGGCAAATGAGGCCCAGTTTGGCCACCTGGCCTGGGCCATTCATGCTGATATTTCTTCGTATTCTCACTGCTTCCATATACAGTGTGCATGTCTACCATATTTATCCCCCAACCAGATATGTCTGTGATGAGTTCATGAGCGCTATGGCTGCATAGAGGGCGCTCTCCTCTCCTTGGAGCCACATCTCTCGGTGATTGACTGGGCCTCGAATGGCAGATAGCCGCACTTTCGATCGAAAACCGCAGTTTCAAATGTTCTCATCGATAGTTGCATCGTATTTGTTCTGCAGAACGTCTTGAGCGGCCAGGGGTTGATTTATTCGTTACCGAACAGCGAAACCTGTGATCCGGTTTTCATGTCAGATAATTATAAATAGGGGAGACTAAGTTACCCCATTGAGTCTCAGGAAGGTACGACCTAGCGCGCCTCGTCCCAAGTGGGACTTCCGCAAATCCATATTATGGATAAAATCTCACCTTGGACCACTTTCTCATGTTTTCTGTCCGCCTCACCTCAAACAACAAACGAGGAAAAGAACCGATCTATACATACGTGTTATCATTTCATAACTTAATAGTCTGAACCGTGCACACAAGGGTCGGATCCAAATTTACCTTCCTGATATATACCGTAACGTATGGCGTAAGCACCCATCTTGCCTTGGTTGAGACCACGGTTCGGAGGACGAGAGTGCATACTCCAAAGAATGAGAATGGGCCTATGGATTGGGGCTTTTGAAGTGGAGGCCAAGGATACGCCGTGGACTTCGGTCCTCAAAACTTAATTTACTGAAACAGGTTGATTGCAGATGAGTTGCCTTGTATCAATAGAGAGATGGATACGAAGAGTGAGAAGAATGAGAGTACACGATAGACGCGATGTATGACAGCGAAACAAAGAAAGAACAAGACCGCATCAGACATGGATCTAACGATCTAGATAACACCAAGTAATCAGAAAGGAATAGAACCTAACACTAAACCTTGGTCCTAACCTTCTGCCCACTCATTCTCCTTTTTGATTTGTGCCTATTCAGAGGTGAACGTGAACAAGAAGGATAGGATCTTCATTTAAACCGCCCTCACCTCCTCTTCAGGAGTAAAATCATTGACAATGTTGAACAGTTTGCGGATCTCCTCAGGGGTCTTCCCCTTGATCATGTTAGCCACGGTCTTGCATCCGACGTCACTGCCAGACTAATCTGAGCATCAGAGCAAAATTAAGATGCACAGTTACCCACAGAAGTGATTTGATATCCAAGTAGTTGGCAGCAAGGATGATTTCGAACAGCATCTCTTGATCAACCGAGATGAAGCGCTGGTCCCATTCCCCAATGTCAGTAGTGCGTTTGCGAGTATCATCGCTTGAGTCAGCATCTGCAGTAGGAATTGGCTCTCCTCGATGGTGCTCGCAGTACTCGAGGACCTTTATATGAAGACATGAGGCAATGCAAGCGCCAGCCGTAGACCAAAGGAAGATACCTTCTTGAGAACAGAGGCAGAGACATTAGGGAGCGGGATCGGATGGTCGTTCTCGCCGACATCTATAGACGATTGAGATATCAGGTTAGACTCTATATTCCAGTGTCAAGAAGACCTACGGACCTTCGAGCATGTTTTTTATGAGCACGCTTCGTTCGGCCACGTCCTTGTCCACGACGAACGACTCATTGTCTGAAGTGGTGAGAGTGACCATTATATCGACTAGACGACGAGGAGTCCTTCTAATAAAGAAACAAATGAGCGTCTAAGGCATCTTGCCAACGCCGTAGAGCATGAACACCGAACAGATCTTTGAGACAAAGCTTACAGAATTCGACGAATGCGGATGTAGATGAGGCGATGTATGTCGGAGTTTGCCTTTAAACCCCCGCCGTCAATTGCATGCTTGGTGTCGATATCCATCGATTTACTCTTCTAGCCTCATGGCGGCCACGGCATCATGTCACACCCATTCTTTCAGGCAATTCCGCCTTTGTTTTCTCCTGGGAGGATTTGCACCTGATATGGCTACGCAGGATAATTGACCAAGTGCGGTATGCCACAAAAAAAGGTGGTGGGGTTACTTCCAACCATGGATCATCCCCAGGGCAACGATTAGGCCTCAAGCTATTCTCTGGTGGGAACGTTCCTCTTCGTTTGAAGCCCCATCTTTGTCTAAGTTCCATGTTGCAGATCAATATGCCGAAGCTGGCAATATCATTATACGCCAGAGAGGTACACAATTTCATCCAGGGCAACATGTAAGGCAACATCGCCTAGCCATAATTTGTTCTAATCTGCAACATATTTTAGGTATACATGGGTAGAGACCATACATTACACGCAGCAATTCCTGGTTTTGTCCGTTTCTATCGCCTTAGAAAGGGCACAAAGGAACGGCGCTATATTGGGATCGTACGCGAGCGAGGCGAGAAGCTTCCCCGTGATGAAGCAACCCGCGGAAGAAGTCGATACTTTGGTCACGTTGACCTCACGGGCCATGAGCAAATAATACCGAAGAACGCTGGTGAAGCATCACGATAGTTCTCCAGTCCTATCGAGGACAGCACGACTTTCGTTCGCATGCCGCCGGCGCTATAATCCTACATTTTATCTATTTATTCTGGACTTCCTAACTAATCTGCAATTCGGAACCAAACGTTGGCCAAGTGCGATCCCACTCCTGCTTTCGTCGAGGAATATACTCTCCGAGTAGGTAGAGTTTACCCCAATAAGGAATTGCGAAATACAGTTGCAGGCATTGCACCTCAAGCAAGTTCAAGGTAGCGTTCCACTAAGAGCAAGTCTCAACTTAAGTCGGGCAAACATAAAGGGGTGCAAAATACTTACATTCCCAGTTCGTCACGGCTTCGTTCCACACCCGCACCTCATGCAGTCTTGTCCCTCCGAAATGCTCTACGAAGTCGTCCCCAAAGACATCTCTTGCAACACTGCCTGGGCGCATCATCATTTCCGTGGCCGCTTCAAGGCTTGTGGCGAGGCTCTTCACATTAGCCGTCCCTTGTGCCTGCTGCTCTGAGACAGGAGGAAAAGGTAATGCGAGCTTCTTCTGGATACCACGAAGACCGAGCAGGAAAATAGCGCTTAGCGCAAAATGAGGCTGCATGTCTGCTCCAGGGACGCGCACTTCGAGGCGGGTTGCCGAAGGTGGCACAGAAGGCGGGGATATGATGCGGATTGAAGCTACCCGTGAATCGTACCCGTATGTGACCTAGCCATGAGGTGCAATTTCAGTGAAGGATAACACAGAACCACGACGAGCAATACACCTTATTCGGAGCCCAGAACGATTCTCCACCAACGAGCCGTTTGTAACCGTTGATGGTAGGCACCAGCTGTGGTTATCGGGTTATCGTCCTCCACGACTCGGACGGACGAAGAAATGTACTTGCCATAGGTACAACTATTATGTGAATTCGACGTTGGTTATCATCCACATTCAGAGAAATATGGCATACCATCAGCTAGACCATCTAAAAGCCCTGCAACGAACCATTCCCCTTCCTGACTCATATAACGCGTATCCTCGTATAATGCATCTTTGCGACCGCCGGCCTGAATCTCATCGCTGCTTAGAGAAAACACATTCTTCCCGGAGGCATCACGTAGGGATACGTGGATATGGCCACTGCAGCCCGGCAGGTTCGCCCAGGGTTTGGCCATAAAGCTTGGCATAACGATTGCGCTTGATGCCTACGCTTTTGGCAATCAATTTGAACAGAGTCGCACTATCAGCTATACGAGACGCCGTGGTGTATGACTATCAGAGATATCAGTCTCCTCGCAGAGAGAATTCAGCCATTTGGCCCTACCAGCGCTGTCTCGAATACACCTTTAGAATAAAATGAGCTATGGATCCTAGAGTTCGTTGTTCGGACACGAACCTGGTCCCGTTTCCGTATCTTCACAGCTGTTGAAGTCAGTGCAAATAGTCCAGGGCTCGAAGATCGTTACGCACGATGCGACTCTATCTCAACACCCATCTTCAGACTCTCCTCAAACAAGTCGTTGAAGTATTCCTGGTTAAGCGTTGTGCGAAGCAGAGAATAGCCATGCACTATCGGAAAACGTCATGTGCCGACGCCATCGTGCACCAAGAATCAGCGTAACTCACTGCCAGGTGTCAAAGGTGTCAAATTGGAGAATTTCTTCTCAGCCACAGAATACGATGTTTCTGGCGTGCAATAACTTCTATTAGCAAAACAATAGACCTTTCATGGCATGACTATAAGTGAGAAACCTTGGAATTGAAAATACTGCCTTTGTACGTGAGCAATCTTCAAGAAACCGGACGCATGCGCAGTCTGACCTCGTATTCAATGCCAGCGATGCATTGCCAACCTCTCTTCTCAGCTTGAGCCACAACTTTTCGGACGGTCCCCCGGGGACACACTGATATGGGCTCCTTCGTTTCCGGGTCAAGGAATGAAACAAAAAAGAATGGAACGTAATTCTCCCAAGGAATGCGGCGGTATGTCGATAGGTCCACTTTGGCAAGGAGGTCCCTATAACCATTCTGCCTATTCGAGATGAGCAATTCTTTTGGGTATACGGCGTCGTGTATATCCCAGGCAAATATTACGCTGCAGAACCCGAATCCTCCCTCTGCAATACTAAGGAATTTGGTCTTTGACTGTTATCTGTCGTCAATAATGAACAGCCAGACACATTGTCAAGATATTCGGCACCATGAACTTTCCCCTGAGAACTCCATCAACTAAGGTGTCAGAGGATTAATTAGATCGAAAAGGGGATCAAGACAAGATGCCTCGAACGAACCGTCGATACCTGCGGTATAAGTAATTCAATTCCTTGCATACTTGTAATTAGGCAGGCAACACTGACCAGCAACCTTTACTTTGGTATCGTTCCTAAGCAGATGGCGGAGATCTTCTGTAGTTCTAGGGAGGGGGTCTTTCGTTTCCGACATGGCTGCAAAGGACCCGGTAATCTCCGAGCCATGGCAACTTTCTTCAATGGCATTGAGCTAGCCGAAGGCTGTATCGTGTGCAGCTGTAACGTCTAAGGGATATCTTGCGCTGGGGTCGGGTCTGCTTGATTATGCTTCGTTCTCTCTGCCATGTAGTCTCTAAGTCCAACCTTGCATTCAGACGACGGTTCATGTCGATTCTTTCAACTTCCTGAGGTCAAGGCGCGAAGAGCCATCAAGGGTCTCGGAGGAGAGATCGCTTGCTGTGGTATTCTATGACACACCCGAGTCTCGCGAGATACCATCCATCGTGTGGCTGGCCTTTGGTCGTGAAGTTGGTGTCGCACATTGGCGAATTACTGTTTTGATTGTAATTACAGCATGACATGTTCAGGTCGCTCAATTTGACTTGACTTCTCCAACTCTGGTCATGGATCGGTCTCATGCTTTGAGATCTACAGTCTGCTTCTTTCCCTTCAAGACGATGACGATGTCCTCAACGAGGTACGTCTGGAATAGAATTATCCCTTGATCGTAAACTTATTCAATTGGAAGATTGCTTGCTCCTCTACCCACCTTGCATACACCTCTGATACTGGGTCAGTTGGAGTTCTCGATATTAAATCAGGGACGATCCTGCCAATGCGAACAAAGCACTCGAATGTAAGCGAACATGACCGAGGTCCTTCTCCGAAAGCTAGACAAAGCTAGACAATATTATATTTCAGATCGCAGGGTCTGTTTCTTTCATTCCCGATAGGCCAAAAGAGCGTTAGTTCAGTGCCTATCGTTCACATAGCCGCATAATAGCTAATAAGGCCATGAATCATTTTCTTAGTGGTGTCTGGCGGATACGATTCTCATCTTCTTCATTTCGACTTTACCCTTGGAACAGTCCTGTCTCGTTTTGACGTTGGTGTGAACACATTCTATTCTTTAATGGAACGGTTATGACTCAGCATCTAGTGATATCGCAGGGTCGACACCAATACCCTCTTCAGGTTCTCCGAATATCGCATTGTCACCTCCATTCGTTATCAGCCTTGCGATGTCGGCCAGTGGCGTCATTGCTGCCGGGACTGCTGACGGGCGTATATGGCTTGGATTTGGTGGCGAGAAGGAAGAACAAAACGGATCCGCCCCTAAGAACAGAGAAAAAAGCGGAGATATTGGGAAGGGCTGAAGGCCGAGAAAGAATCTTCGATTTTTTCTATCGCTGATGGGCCTGTCATTGGTGTGTACGTCACGGTTTCCCCCTTTACCATTTACCCTAACCACGGCTGACTTGATTCGCAGGGTGTTCCAGTCAAGCGATACAATTATCGCAGCCTCCTTAGGGGGGACAATTACAAAGCACCAAATTACGACGGACGAGAAAGGGGCCCGAATCCTCGTTTGTATCTGGACTTGCGCCACACAGAAGAAAATCCGAGCGAACACTCTCAGGGTTTGCACTGTTCACAGCGAGAAGTTGCTTCTTGTGGGTGGTGTTACGGAGCAGGGCCGCGGACTTGTCGAAGTGTGGAAAGATACACCGTAGTATCTCTATTGGCGCTGGTGCTTAGTGGTCAACTTGGCAAGCGTTCAAAAAAATTCATTGAAGGCCGCCCTATGTAAGCTAACTATGGGGAGACTTGGTCTTGGAATTAAGGTTCGGGGTTGCATGTACAGTAATGAGCGTTATCGTCTGGTTTGGGCCAATCCGGACATCCCCGAAGAAACACTCGCAATAAACCTGCTTCTCTGTTCAAATCGTCCCACTTCTCCGGTGACGGTGACGGCCCATTACAACCTGGCGTTGTACTTCCTAGTTTTTATTCTGTCGTTCGGTTATTCAGACACTGGCCTGGACGTTGTGGGATTCTTGTGTCGGCCGAAGTTTTGCGGTATTCAAGTTGTACTGGTCCAGACGATCACAGATGTCTTGCACCATCTTGCAATTGGGTATTCCATGGAGACCATTCCTGGATTGAAATCTTCATCGTGCCGTGGGCCCTCGCGGGAATTGGGCGAGGCTTTTTCTCGTGGTTTAACTCGATTCGATTCTGCTCTTTATCTGGCTTAGCTCTCTGGCTTAAATAATGATCAATTAATGATCATCGGCTATCGGGATCAATTTAAGATGTCGAATGACCTCCGCGCGCTTAGAGCAGATCACAAATTCGGGGTGCTGCGGGAAAATACCTGCCTTATGCAGGGTCATGAACAATGACCTCGTGCATGGCTGAGTCTTTCGGGGATCTTGTGGCACAAGATATCGTAAACAACACCTTTCTGGTACTCGATGGAGTTTCGTGTAACTCCTGATCCTCCACTCACCTCAATCAAGATGTGCGTAACGTTCGGGATCTACTCTCGCAGGATATGGTCGGAAGATGTCAAGCTCGTGGCCCAGGCTCTGCGCACACTTCACGATACAACTATCCCAGTGCGGTAGAGGAGGAACATCTAAATGTTTCCCCACAGCCCCATCACATTCCAAAACCAGAAATCCTGGCGCCACGAAGTGATATTAAAAGCAAAACAATTTTTCTTGAGCCGTGAAACCTTTCATCTATATGCAGCTTTCGCCTGCAAGAGCCACAGGCCCGACCGCCGGGGAATTCTTATTCCTGCCGTGCTTCAAATCCTGGCATAAATACGGAGGATCTCTGGAAAGCCAGGGTGCCCCCAGCCTTTTCATGATGTCTTCCCAAACCCCTGTACAGCGAACAATATACTCTTTCGTTCACGAGAAAGACAACAAGACGTACACGGGCGTACACATGAGCAACAAAGATGTAACTATGGTTGGGTTATTTCGTTCGCCCCACATCATAGGAACACTGATTCAAATGCTCTCCCAGATTCAAGGAAAATTGTTTTACATTCTTACTTTTGCGGGTGGGGATACTAGGACTATGGATACGGCAAACTCACAGCACAGTGCGCTTTGTACCCTCGTCGTTGTGTTTCATTGTCATACTGATGACTAGGGACCCAGGTCTCAATTTACGCTATTGAACCGAGGCGCCTCCCTCGGGCTAGCAGGCCCTTTCCTCTTAGGGGATCCACGTGTATCCTTTGATGCAGCATCCATGGCTATCCACAGATGGTTCCTCTAAGATTACTTTTTTTTTCGAACTTTTCTTTTGTAACAATTCTGTCTTCCTCCGGCGATGATTAAATGAATCGACTGAGTAACTGAAACGAGAACCGAGTGTTTTCAGCGCTTACCTCTATGCCCGCTTCTGTTCTACGAAAATATACTTGTTTTGCTTCCGAGAATAGGCGCCTCAAATCTGCAATTCCAACCGTGGATACGTTGACTGCCAAATACAGTCAGTTTCCATTGCTGAAGGGCCATATGTCGCTCCTCGAAGGTGTGGTTCATCGCTCTCGAGAAGAATTTTACAAACCTCCTTGATGTAGAGATCAAGATCAACAATCCCATTTTCATGGGATTGATCTTCCTTCTTCTTCACCTTACACTCTATTTCGATGCTGGTGTTTGGCTTATCAGGCAGGCAAGTTATTACTTTTCTATACCATCAGGCATCCCGAGATCAACTAATTTGGTTCATCTAGCTTTTGTTGCATACGGGGCTAGGGCTTCTGGTGTTTGGCTGGGCCGTTTTACCTCCTGGGGGGGCCGATCGGCGGTATTCGCCCGCCTTCCTGCTGGTGGCACCGCTTCATCTGAACTCGACTGCTTGGGGGAGGTAAAAAATGATCAAGAATCTCCGTCAGAAATTCCACCTTCACTGTTATCGTCACTTCCTCGCACCCTCCTAGATTGGCGGAACACCGATGTCTATCCTCCCCGGAAAGTTTGGGATCCGCTGCAGGCATGGTTTGCAACACGAGGCTTGCACCTCTTCAAGGCTGATGACCCGAATAGTGCTTTCTTTGGCGCCGTATTTCCCACAGATCCCACTATAAGAGCGCCTGATGGTAACTATATCTATACTGGTAATCCAGAATCATGTCTATTCCAGTTGGTAAGTCTTTCTCTTTCAATTCTCGGTAGGATTTGCTTCACAGGTTCACCCGATGCCAGAAACCTATCCACTGTTTTGCTCAGACGGTCGACGGCCGCTATGTTCTTATTAGACTTATAGCCAAGGGAGATTTCGGACATGAAGAGCTCGACATACTTCAGAAAGTGGCCATGGGTCCCCTGTCATTCCTGGGCGAGAATCACTGTCTCCCGATGGCGCAGCAATTGACGCTGCAGGACATGACTTTTGGAGTGTTCCCGGCTGTGACAGAAGGTTTTGGCTTCCCGTGGTACCACGCAATCAGTGAGGTATTTGATGCGACTATTCAACTGCTGGAGGTCCGAAATTCGAATGTCATGTTTCTCTTCGATCTATTGAACATAGGAATTTAGGCCTTGAACTTCCTTCATCGCCATCTTATCGCGCATCGAGTGAGGCTTGAATAATTCAAGGCCGAGATATTTATATCTACATCCGACGTTTTGCAGGACATTGGGGCCGACAACATTCTCATAAATTTTGTTGGAGGCAAGCGACCAATCACTCCAGACCTGCCGTTCCGAAGCCGTACGTACCCTTCGCTTTCCCCCATTCACTGTATTCTGAGTGCATCTCCAAATATGCATGCATCTTACCAGTCTTTCCTGTACGATACTATTTTATCGACTTTGAGCTTGCTGTGCGTTTCGCGGAAACTTCACCAGTCGAGGATCGAGTGGTCACAGGCTTGCCAATCAAGCGATTGGGTTCTGACGATCCAGACGATTACGGCCGCGACATTGCCCCTGAGATGCTCTCCGATGCACCATACAACCCTTTCCAGACGGACGTCTTCCAGATGGGGATAATGTTCTACAATTATTTCCGCGTGAGTTGACGTTGGACATCCAGAAAGCCGTATGCTCACTGCGCCTTTGTTCTTTTTAGCTCCTGAAAGAAGATGCCCCAGGGCTGGTTGCCATATTCGAAAGGATGGCAGCGGCTGAGCCAAATGCCAGGCCCACTGCAGGCGAAGCATTGGATATGGTCCGCGCTTGCGAGAAGACTCTCACAAGAGCCCAGTTGGCTCTCCCAGTTCCCGAGGCGTCGCTCCCTGATCGCAACTACACTGAACGACTGAAGCGGAAGGTCGCAAAGGCGAAAGCCAAGTCCGAGGCTTTGGTAGCCTTTCAGAATGCAATTTGATGCCTTCGAGCCGCGATTCGCGCATTTGGACCTCAACAAAGTCGAAGATCGTATTTATCTCGTTTGGTGGCCTGGCTCCCCCACACCCCGGACGATGGGTGGGACGGATGTGGGCATATATGCCCCAGACAAGGTGCATCAGATGCTTCAGTGGTCGGCTGACTGAAACGAAGTGTTGGATTCTGGTGGTCGCTCGCCCATGTTCACATTCCCCGTGGCGATACTGTCAATATGTGTCGGGGGTTCAAGTACTATGAGTTGTGTCTCTGTCTCGGGAGACCCCCACGGTCGAGCAGGAGTGATCGCCTTGACACTAGTCGTTTCAACATATGCATATATGGTGGTCCCAAATTCAATCATAACTCAGTTTATTCAAAGGGGACCGTGCATAGATTGTAAAAGCAGAGGGTTTGATTTGCACAATCGCGAAGCGCCCGGCGCCACAGTTCTCCAAGCTCTCTGATGATCGATATGATCCAATCCCTCCCAAACTTTGCGTTCCAACCCGAGAATGCAGCCTAGAGGAGCCCCGGTAACTTAGAGCACTTGAACCAAATCTTATGTTTTCACACTGGGTCCTGCATTGTCACCTATAGCAGCATCACTGCACCAGGCCATAATAAGGAGAATCTCTATATCTCTCCATGGCTTCATCATGCGTTCCAGAAACTCAGCTAGAACGGCACACCCATTTGTCCACGAGAGCAACAATGGGCCTGAGACATACTACACAAGAGCAACAAGGACTCGGGTGTAATGATGAATTAATCGCTCCACCACGAGGATTGATTCAAATGCAACCGGAAATTGTATTCTATACTGACTTGGATGGGAGTACATAACCCACAGCACAGTGAGACCTATATCATCACCGAGGGTTTGCTGGCATATTGAAATGTAACTCTAAATTTGCCTTGTTAACCCAGGTAGATCTCCTTGAGCAACGTATGTGGCTTTCGGACTGTGTTGGTTCTCATTTGTTCCGGAGTCTTGCGCAAGTTTACGGCTAATGGTGGTAGTACCGATGCGCGACAGAGTCCCGAGGCTGCAGGAGTCGGCATTCTCCGCATGCTGCAAAGTGGACCCTGGACACTCTCAGGAGATCGATTGTGCGCAGGGCCGTAATGCGCGTTGCGAGGTTTTCTTGGGCCAAGAAGGTAGAATAATTGGATTGCCCGCACAGACTCCGAAGCCATATATAGGGATAGGCCCCTGGAAGTCGCGATTCCAAGACTACGCGAATTCGTGCCCGTTTTCATTGCTTAATAGTGGGATGCTGCTCCTCGAAGGTATGGCTCATCTCGGACAGGAAGAACCCGCAACCACTGGATCAGAAGCCTATTTGATGTAGCATTCAAGCTCAACAAGTCTATCTTCTTTGGAGTGACTCTCCTTGTCCTCCACCTTGCGCTGTATTTTGATGCTATGATTTGGATCCTCAGCCAGGTGAGTTGCTTCTAAAAAATACACATTGGGCGTCCTGAGCTCAACCGTTCTACAACTAGTTTTTGATCCATATGGGCCTCGGGCTATTGGTGCTTGGTTCGATCATTTTGTTTGTGGACGGGACCCAATCAACGGCGTCCCTGGAATCCCCTGACAGCGATATTTTCCCATCTGAACCGAGCGGCTTGGGTATGGCTGGGAATGCTCAAGTACCTGAGTCAAAAGTCCCGTCTTCATTACTGTCGTTGCTCCCTCGGACCCTCTTGGATTGGCGGAATTCTGAAGTCTATCCTCCCCGCAACGTTTGGGATCCGTTGGAAGAGTGGCTCTCAACGCGGGGGTTTCGTCTCTTTAAGGCTGATGACTCCAATAGCCCCCTTGCTGGCGTTGTCTATCCCACAGATCCTACCATGAGAGCACCTGATGGTAATTATCTGTATGCCGGTAATCCAAATCCACGTTATTCTCAAGTGGTCCGTTGTTTTTTTGTGATTATCCAGGCTATTTCTCACCAAGTTCGCCCCAACGCCAGAAACCTATTCATTGTTTTGCCCAGACTGAGGGCAGTCGGCATGTTCTCATTAGACTCATTGCAAAGGGAGATCACGGGCACGAGGAACTGGATGTTCTTCAGAAAGTGGCCATCGGTCCGCTGGCTTTCCTGGGTAGGAATCACACACTCCCTATGCTACAGCAGCTGACACTAGAGGACATGACTTTTGGGGTGTTCCGCCGTGAGCGAGGGCTTCGATTTCCCATGGTACCATGCGATAAGTGAAGTATTTGATGCAGTTATTCAGCTCCTAGAGGTGCGAGACTCTCATATCCTGTTTCTTCTGACTCCTTTGGAGATACTGAATGTAATTTCAGGGCCTAGTTTTCATCGTCATCTTATTGCCCATCGGGTGAGGCTTAGGGGATTCGGAATTATTTCAGGAATTATATTCACATTCCACGTTCTTTAGGACATTGGGGGCTGATAACATCCTCATCAACTTTGCTAGAGGCTCTCGACCGATCACTCCCGACCACCCGTTCCGAAGTCGTATGTAGCCTTCCGTTCCAACCTCTGTATCTTGAGCATGTCTTTGAATCTATGCACATTTCACCAGTTTTCCCTGTGCGATACTATTTTATCGACTTCGAGCTTGCCGTCCGTTTCCCTGGAAAATTCGGCAGTCGAAGACCGGGTGGTCGTCGGCTTGCCAATTAGGCGCTTGGGATCAGATGATCTAGACGATTACGGCCGTGACATTGCCCCTGAGATGCTCTCCAATGCGCCATACAACCCTTTCCACACGGATATCTTCCAAATAGGGATAATGTTCTACAATTATTTCCACGTGAGTGGACATTTGTTTGTCAGAGAGCCGTATGCTTGAAACTCACCTACCATGCCTTGGTTCTTGTAGCTCTTGAAAGAGGATGCACCGGGACTCGGTTGCGATATTTGAAAGAATGATTGCGACTGAGCCTACTGCTAGGCCAACGGCAGTCGAGGCATTGGAGATGGTCCATGCGTACGAGAAGACTTTTACAAGAGCTCAGTTGGCTCTCCCGGTTCCTCGGGCGCGACTTCCTGATCGGAACTACACTGAGCGACTGAAGCGGAAGGTGGCGAAGGCAGAAGCCAAAGCCGCCGAGGCTTCAGCAGCCTCTCGGAATGTGGCTTGACACTTCTATGTCGATTCCCTTATTTATCTCCTGTCGCCCGTTGAATCTCCAACATCCTGGGTTATGGGTGCCACGGATGGGGCGGATATACTGTGAGTAGTGCGCATCATTTATTTCAGTTATCGGGGACGAAAAAGAGGTTCTGGATCCTGGCGGCCACTCGCCGAAGTCCGTTTTCCCAGTCGGATAAGCATTCTTAACGTTCGCGACACACGTGGTCGAGCCGAGGTGGTTGATTTCCTAGCGCCTATGACTTCAATTTTGTTGCCGCAATATTATCAGTAGCCAATTATTTTGGGTACAATCTTAACTCTTATTCAAAAGTAATCATACGTAAATATTAGGGGAAGCGATCGATTGCAATTTGGTGAAGCGCCCGGCGCCACTGCTATTCCAAGCCCTCTTGGAGCGTAAATGACATGGTCAAAATCCCTCACGAGGCCTACGCTTCAACTTGGAAGAAGAATCAAATACTATACTCCTCATAAGTATATGAAAGTGTCACATAACAGTCGGCACTTCCAGTGCTATCTTTTCAGACATAACGTCACAATCCAAAAGGGCTTTCATAACCCCAAGTTTGTGGTCACAGCCGGAAAATTGGCCCTGCTGTTGGACGCATGAGAATACATGGTCCGGAAGCCTCCTGAATGCGAAAAAGTGAAGCAAACAGTGAATTTTATCATGAATCGCATCATATGAATGAGTGTGAAACTATGGCTTCAGCATCTAATGTAGAACTAGCCATATTTGGGTGAATCACAGTGTCAAGAGGCAAGTAATAAGCACTATGGAGCTTTCTGGAGGTCATTGTTAGCTCAAAAATTTTTGGCGTCGTGCACCACAGACGGGGTCATAGCATTGTTAGGTACAAACGGCATCACGTAACGCAAAAATTCCATTCATATACTTATGAGGAGTACAGTATACCACGAGCCACACTGACACCCTATCTTTATCTTAGTTTTCACGATGCCGGTAACATCATTATTCGAAAGTCTGGCCTCCTCCATGGAGAAAAATTCGCTACATACTATCTATACAGAAATATCAATTCGCGTTAGCCCTCGATTCCCCATCCCCGAAGACACCGACAGCCTAAACCAGGAAGGCCCATGTCTGAGGTTATCTCGCAGGCCATAGGAATAATTTACGATGTAGCCGTCGTTTAATTTAGACGCTTTCATTTGGAACCATTTATCGTATAGGGCAACTGGGTGCCCCGCCATTATTTGCGCTTGTTTGGTCCTTCACGTGATTTCCCGTCCATCTTGATGGGGCGCTTGGATGAGCTTCCGGTCGAGGTACGGGTCTCTAAAAATGTAGTACACTGCGCCTGATGGTTCTGTCGCACACAGCTTATATACCGACTTCATCTCGAAGCACTGAACCCATGTCTCCCCCTCGTCTCCCGAAGTCTGCTAGCAGTGCTAAAGGCCGCGCCGCATTCCCTGCGAGCCCAATATCTCATGGCGTGTTACCCCTTTCACAAAGTATATTCTAGGAATAATGGATTGGCCCTCACGATCCAATCTAGCCTGTCGCATGCAATGTGCGACACGATGGTCATTCGCGCTATCCATCGTCTCCACGCTCTGGAGCCTCTTAGGGGTGGCGAGATCATTGAACTGAATATCCAGCTGCCTAAACGTCTCTTTCGGGACTTAGGGCCCTCTCTCGAGCGTCAATCCCGCGTAATCGACACTCTTCGCCAGCTCCAATCGCATCGAACAATATATCGTCCCAACATCAATTCACATCGTGGCTACCCGCTTACCATGGCGTGCCGTCAGGGAGCCGTTGAGCTGATGAAAGTGTTGCTCGAAATGGGGGCCGATCCGGGGAAGCAAGGTGCCTTGGCTGTGAAGGTCGCGATTCGTTTGCGAAACCTCGCCCATGTGCGGATGCTGGTAGAGCGAACGGAAGCCGTCTGTCCCAGAGACGGCAGTAATGCTTCGTCGGGCGCAGTAGGGAACTTGGGGGGGACCTTCGCTATCAGGCAACCATGATCCTCGATGTCCCTCATGCCGGAAACGAAGGAAACTTGAAGACAGGGTGATCATCACCCCTGAGCTGGTGAGGGAAGCGGTCAAGGTGGACGCAAGGGACATTGTAGATTATTTCGTTCATGTTAAGGGGTGCTCGCCGACTTTAAGGACGCTGGAACAACTTGTTAGGGGCAGCAGCAGGCCGGATAATAGCTAGGGAGAGGCTCTCTAGGAACTCTTATTAGCATTACACGACATAGAGTGCAACCAAAATAACAGTAAGGAGTGTTGATATCATACAATGCTTGTCATCGAACAGAACTAGTATTCGAGCAGATCAAATGTCGTCAATCTCGAGTTCTCCGTCGTCTTCTCCAAAGTCGAACGTGCATTCGCCATCCTCCTCGCCGAACGTATCTGTCTCGTTGATCTTGGCGTTTTCTGGAAGCTCGCCATAGGCTTTGAGATTACGGGCCTCATCCGCGGTATATTTTACGATCACATCGGCTTTGTCATCTTGAAATTCCCGAAGGGATAAAAGAATAATATCGCCCTGGTTGATCCAGACCTAGGGAAGGCGGTGCCAGAACCATCAGACAAGATGGCGCCCGAGGCGGGCAAACATACCTTTTTCCTCATTTTCCCTCGAATATGGGCTAGCCGTTTCTCCCCATCAAAGCATTGTGCCTCTAGTCGACCATTGCCCAACATCTTGATCACCTGGGCATACTCTATACAAAAAAACCCACGAGTCAACGGATAGTCAGTCAATGAAGCAATCAATCAACTGCCTTGAATAAAAAATATCGTGCCTTGTCCATCTTCTCTGAATACAAGCTCACGCTTATCATCGTCGTTCTCATTCTTTCCACGTCTCCGATTTTTTCCTCCCTTCCCCTTGTTCTGCAAGGCCGATACTAGGTTAGATCGCAGTCGAAAGCTGAGGAGATTTTGGTCCGAAAGGCACCTTGGGCATAATGGCGGTCCTGTTTTATCTAGTGTCGTGTTACTGTAGCGCAAAGGAGAGATTATGGAGAATGAGGCTGAACTTTCTTACGTAAGACTCGGTCCTTGCCAGACACGTGGAATTACCCACTCGGTCACTCCGTCACGGCTCAAGCACATGCCTCGATCCAGATTGAATAACGAACGTTCTTACTTGAACCCCTCTTATCGTTGTTGCGTGTCACTCAGAACGAAGAGCTCCCATTGATACCTCCCCATACCGATTTACCGCACTTTCAACGCCTGGGATCAGCCATGCCAAGGCAACATCAACGCCCCTCTACAGGCAAATCCCCACCGCAGGAAATCGCGCCCGCCGTCCCGGATGCTGCTGACGGGCCGGAAGGCTCTCTACCACTCAACGCTAACCACACTAGACACCCTCCTCAAAGGCACGCTCCTTTTGCTTGATCGACTCATGAGTGTGTACCGGGGCATCGTTCTGAATAAATCTAATGATGCTAGGAGTCGATAGTGGTGGCGGCAACAGGTGGCCGTGTATTTACCGTACGCCCATCATAAAGTTATCGTAGTAGTTGAATGGAGATTTGCGTTACGATGATGACACCGTTGTACCTAACAATGCTGGAGATTGACGCGACGATGTCACGGAGGACGCTGCTGGTGGCAGACGCCAAAATTTTTGAGAACAGAGCAGTGACGACAGAAAGCCTGAAGTGCTTATTCAATTTGCCTCTCACACTGGACTCTGCAAAGATCACCCAACCAAGGTCGGTCGGTACATCCACATTAACGATCCCAGGTGCTGAGCCATAGTTTCACCTCATATCATGAGTGGATAGCGATTCATTTCATAAATGATTCACGTGTTTGCTTCCTTTTCGCACGCGAAGGCTCCGCCATGTAGGTTCGCGCATTGCATCCAACAGCAGGGCCAATTTTTCCGGGCTGTGACACGAAGAAGACGTGGGTTATGAAAGCCCTGTTGGATTGGAAACGTATGTCTGAAAAGATAAGCACTGGAATTGGCCGACTGTTATGTGACACTTTCATAGTACTTAATGAGAGATATAGCCCTAACTATGGATTCTCTTCCAAGTGACGCAGTAGGCCTCGTAGAGAGATTTTGACCATGTCATTTACCGCTCCAAGAGGGCTTGGGGAATAGCAGTGGCGCCGGGCGCTCACCAAATGCATCAAGATCGCTCCCTAATATTTACGTATGATTACTTTTGAATAAGAGTTAAAGATTGTACCCAAAATAATTGCTACTGATAATATGCGGCAACAAAAATGAAGTCATAGGCGCTAGGAAATCAACCACCTCGGCTCGGACCACGTGTGTCGCGAACGTTAAGAATGCTATCCACCTGGGAAAACGGACTTCGCGATGGCGCCAGGACCCAGAACCTCTTTTCGTCCCGATAATGAATAATGATGCGCACTACTCACAGTATATCCGCCCCATCCGTGCACCATACCCAGGATGTTGGAGATTCAACGGCGACAGAGATAAGTAAAGGGAATCGACATAGAAGGTGTCAAGCCACATCCGAGAAGCTGCTGAAGCCTCGGCGCTTTCGGCATTCTGCCCGCCACCTTCCGCTTCAGTCGCTCAGTCGTGTTCCGATCAGGAAGTCGCGCCGAGGAACCGGAGAGCCAACTGAGCTCTTGTAAAAGTCTTCTCGACGCATGACCATCTCCAATGCCTCGACTTGCCGTTGCCTAGCAGTAGGCTCAGTCGCAATCATTCTTTCAAATATCGCCACCAGCTCCCGTGCATCCTCTTCAAGAGCTAAAGAACCAAGGCATGTGTAGGGTTGAGTTTCGAAGCAGGCTCTCTGAGCAAACAAGATCGTCCGCTCCACTGTGGAAATAATGGTGAAACATTATGCTCTATTCAGATTTCCCGGGCTGTGGAAAGGGTAATGTATGACCGCAATTGGGAGAGCATCTCAGGGCAATGGTCACGGCCGATAATACTAGAATAGTCTGATCCCAAGCGCATTGGCAAGCCTGAACGACCACGGGCATTCTTCGACTGCGAATTTTTCTGGAAACGACGGCAAGCTCGAAGCGATTAATAGTATCGCACAGGGAAAATGTGAACTCGAACAATTGTGCATAGACTCCCAAAAGACTGCTCAAAGATACTTGCGAGTGTTTGGAGAGCACTACGGATACGAACGGCGGGCGCGAGTGATCGGTCGAAGCGCCTCTAGCAACAATGAGAGATCGTTATCAGCCCCATTGCCCTAAGAACTGGAAATGTATTCATTATATATCCACTGAAATATACACGAATCCCCTGACAGCCTCTACCCGAGGGGCAATAAGTGACGATGAATGTATATATACTTAGGCTATGTATATTTATTCGTATTCCCAAAGGAGCGAAGAAAACTGGAATGAGGTTCCGCACCTCTAGGAGCTGATATAGGAATGCATCTGAAATACTTCAACTTATCCAAGTACCCCTAGGGGAAACAAGCCCTCAACTCCGGTCTCGGAACACCCCGCAAGACAAAGTCAGCCGTTTGTACGCTGCTGTAGCATACGGGAGTAGCTAGTGAGATCCCGGAACGAGGAAGCGAGCGGACCGATGGCACTTTCTGAGAACATCAGTTTCCTCGGTCCGTTGATCTCCTCTCTTGCAATGAGTATAATGACAAGTGCCCGCTTGCCCCAGTCGGGCAAAAGAATGGGTTTCTGGCGGTGGCACGAAACTGGTGAGAAGCTGTAATCACAAGCAAAACAACGGACCACTTGAGAATAACGTGTTGATTTTGATTACCCATGCATAAGCAGATAATTACCATCAGGGCTCTCATGGAGGATCGTGGATAGACAACGCCCAGCAAGGGTGTGTCTCATCGGGCTAAGGTGAGTCATGCGAGAACGAACCTCTGGCTCGCCTCAGTTATTCGCATTGGTTGGTACGCGGCGGACCACCGCACATCTCGAGTCCTTGGTGAATCTCCTTTGCAGCGCTCATTTCCCATCTGACCCCGACAGCCTGCCTTGCCGACGACGGCGGTAGCGAAGCCAATACTATCAAAACCGTCTTCACTAATCCGATCTGTTTCGTCCTCCGTGTCGGACCCTCATTCGGAACGCGGAATTCGAATCATCCTCCAGCACGTTGGATCAGTTTGAGGTGGCTCCAACGCGGGGTTGGTCCTTTAAGGCTGATACACAATACACCCTTGGCTGGGCGTTGTCTATCCCAGCAAGACCTACCATGAAGCACTGATGTAATTCATCTTGTATGAGCGGAATCAAGATCCAACGGTTATTCTTCAAGTTGGTCCGTTGTTTTTCTTTGATTATCCGCTATCATCACCAAGTACCCAAAACCAGAAACCCATTCATTGTTTGCCCAGACGAGGGCATCGCACGATTCTCCATTTGAACTCATGTGCAAAGGGACACGACCAGGAACTGTATCCCAGAAAGGCCCGGTCCGCTGGTCTTTCTTCGTGAATCAACACCCCTAGCTACAAGCAGCTGACACTGAGGAACATGACTTGGTGTTCCCGCCGTGAGAGGGGTCGATTTTCCATGGTACCTCGATAAAGTAAGTATTTGACGTTTATTCAGATCCCTTAGAGGTGGCGAACTCATATCAGTTGCTCTGAACCTTGAATATGAATGTAATTCACGGGCCTAATTTCTCTCGTCATCTTATTGCCCATCGGTAGGCTAGGGGAACGGAATTATTCAGGGATATTCACATTCCACTCGTTTAGGAACATTGGGCGAAACTCTCTACAACTTTGCTAGAGCTCTCGACGACACCCCCCACGCCCGTCGAAGTCGATGTACCTTTCCGTTCCAAACTCTGATCTTGAGCATGCTTTTTGAGTATCACTTTTCACCAATTTCCCTGTGCGATACTATTTACGACTTCCTTTGACGTACTCCGTTTTCCAGGAAAATCGCCGCTCGAGACGCGGGTGGCTCGCGTCGCTGCCAATTGAGCGCGGCGTTCGGATCCAGATGATCCATACACATACGGCCCGTCCGATCCCCTTTCCGCGAGCACTGCGCCATCACCAACCTTTCCACGATTCCACCTCCCAAATACGGACACGGATGCTTAGAACAATACTCTTCCACGTGAGCTGACATCTTGTCTGTCAAAGCCGTATGCTTGAAACCTCACCTACTAGGCTGTTCTTGTGCAGCTCTTGAAAGAGGATCCCGCGCCGCACACGGGATGGCCGTGCGATTGAGAATTATTGATGCGACTGGAGCCTACTGGCTAGGAAAACAACGGCAGTCGAGGAGAGATGGTCATTGGCGACGAGAAGACTTTTACAAGAGCTCAGTTGGCTCTCCCGGTTCCTCGGGCGCGACTTCCTGATCGGAACTACACTGAGCGACTGAAGCGGAAGGTGGCGAAGGCAGAAGCCAAAGCCGCCGAGGCTTCAGCAGCCTCTCGGAATGTGGCTTGACACCTTCTATGTCGATTCCCTTACTTATCTCCTGTCGCCCGTTGAATCTCCAACATCCTGGGTTATGGGTGCCACGGATGGGGCGGATATACTGTGAGTAGTGCGCATCATTTATTTCAGTTATCGGGGACGAAAAAGAGGTTCTGGATCCTGGCGGCCACTCGCCGAAGTCCGTTTTCCCAGTCGGATAAGCATTCTTAACGTTCGCGACACACGTGGTCGAGCCGAGGTGGTTGATTTCCTAGCGCCTATGACTTCAATTTTGTTGCCGCAATATTATCAGTAGCCAATTATTTTGGGTACAATCTTAACTCTTATTCAAAAGTAATCATACGTAAATATTAGGGGAAGCGATCGATTGCAATTTGGTGAAGCGCCCGGCGCCACTGCTATTCCAAGCCCTCTTGGAGCGTAAAATGACATGGTCAAAAATCCCTCACGAGGCCTACGCTTCAACTTGGAAGAAGAATCAAATACTATACTCCTCATAAGTATATGAAAGTGTCACATAACAGTCGGCACTTCCAGTGCTATCTTTTCAGACATAACGTCACAATCCAAAAGGGCTTTCATAACCCCAAGTTTGTGGTCACAGCCGGAAAATTGGCCCTGCTGTTGGACGCATGAGAATACATGGTCCGGAAGCCTCCTGAATGCGAAAAGTGAAGAAAACAGTGAATTTTATCATGAATCGCATCATATGAATGAGTGTGAAACTATGGCTTCAGCATCTAATGTAGAACTAGCCATATTTGGGTGAATCACAGTGTCAAGAGGCAAGTAATAAGCACTATGGAGCTTTCTGGAGGTCATTGTTAGCTCAAAAATTTTTGGCGTCGTGCACCACAGACGGGGTCATAGCATTGTTAGGTACAAACGGCATCACGTAACGCAAAAATTCCATTCATATACTTATGAGGAGTACAGTATACCACGAGCCACACTGACACCCTATCTTTATCTTAGTTTTCACGATGCCGGTAACATCATTATTCGAAAGTCTGGCCTCCTCCATGGAGAAAAATTCGCTACATACTATCTATACAGAAATATCAATTCGCGTTAGCCCTCGATTCCCCATCCCGAAGACACCGACAGCCTAAGCCAGGAAGGCCCATGTCTGAGGTTATCTCGCAGGCCATAGGAAGAATTTACGATGTAGCCGTCGTTTAATTTAGACGCTTTCATTTGGAACCATTTATCGTATAGGGCAACTGGGTGCCCCGCCATTATTTGCGCTTGTTTGGTCCTTCACGTGATTTCCCGTCCATCTTGATGGGGCGCTTGGATGAGCTTCCGGTCGAGGTACGGGTCTCTAAAAATGTAGTACACTGCGCCTGATGGTTCTGTCGCACACAGCTTATATACCGACTTCATCTCGAAGCACTGAACCCATGTCTCCCCCTCGTCTCCCGAAGTCTGCTAGCAGTGCTAAAGGCCGCGCCGCATTCCCTGCGAGCCCAATATCTCATGGCGTGTTACCCCTTTCACAAAGTATATTCTAGGAATAATGGATTGGCCCTCACGATCCAATCTAGCCTGTCGCATGCAATGTGCGACACGATGGTCATTCGCGCTATCCATCGTCTCCACGCTCTGGAGCCCCTTAGGGGTGGCGAGATCATTGAACTAAATATCCAGCTGCCTAAACGTCTCTTTCGGGACTTAGGGCCCTCTCTCGAGCGTCAATCCCGCGTAATCGACACTCTTCGCCAGCTCCAATCGCATCGAACAATATATCGTCCCAACATCAATTCACATCGTGGCTACCCGCTTACCATGGCGTGCCGTCAGGGAGCCGTTGAGCTGATGAAAGTGCTGCTCGAAATGGGGGCCGATCCGGGGAAGCAAGGTGCCTTGGCCGTGAAGGTCGCGATTCGTTTGCGAAACCTCGCCCATGTGCGGATGCTGGTAGAGCGAACGGAAGCCGTCTGTCCCAGAGACGGCAGTAATGCTTCGTCGGGCGCAGTAGGTAACTTGGCGGGACCTTCGCCATCAGGCAACCATGATCCCCGATGTCTCTCATGCCGAAAACGAAGGAAGCTTGAAGACAGGGTGATCATCACCCCTGAGCTGGTGAGGGAAGCGGTCAAGGTGGACGCAAGGGACATTGTAGATTATTTCGTTCATGTTAAGGGGTGTTCGCCGACTTTAAGGACGCTGGAACAACTTGTGAGGGGCAGCAGCAGGCCGGATAATAGCTAGGGAGAGGCTCTCTAGGAACTCTTATTAGCATTACACAACATAGAGTGCAACCAAAATAACAGTAAGGAGTGTTTATATCATACAGTGCTTGTCGTCGAACAGAACTAGTCGAGCAGATCAAATGTCGTCAATCTCAAGTTCTCCGTCGTCTTCTCCAAAGTCGAACGTGCATTCGCCATCCTCCTCGCCAAACGTATCTGTCTCGTTGATCTTGGCGTTTTCTGGAAGCTCGCCATAGGCTTTGAGATTACGGGCCTCATCCGCGGTATATTTTACGATCACATCGGCTTTGTCATCTTGAAATTCCCGAAGGGATAAAAGAATAATATCGCCCTGGTTGATCCAGACCTAGGGAAGGCCGTGCCAGAACCATCAGACAAGATGGCGCCCAAGGCGGGCAAACATACCTTTTTCCTCATTTTCCCTCGAATATGGGCTAGCCGTTTCTCCCCATCAAAGCATTGTGCCTCTAGTCGACCATTGCCCAACATCTTGATCACCTGGGCATACTCTATACAAAAAAACCCACGAGTCAACCGGATAGTCAGTCAATGAAGCAATCAATCAATTGCCTTGAATAAAAAATACCGTGCCTTGTCCATCTTCTCTGAATACAAGCTCACGCTTATCATCGTCGTTCTCATTCTTTCCACGTCTCCGATTTTTTCCTCCCTTCCCCTTGTTCTGCAAGGCCGATACTAGGTTAGATCGCAGTCGAAAGCTGAGGGGATTTTGGTCCGAAAGGCACCTTGGGCATAATGGCAGTTCTGTTTTATCTAGTGTCGTGTTCCCGACTCTGAAAGAGAGGGTTATGGCGAGTATGCTTTTGGATCCGAAATTGAATTCCGCCCAAAATCGTGTCACCGATAGCGCTGAGACTATGACTATCATTGTTTTTCTGATACGTTTAAGGGTTTCATGCAATGGTCTAGTCGTGTCTTTCTTCAGTTCCATAGCTTTCTGATGTGTGGACGTCTGACACTATATTGGGCTATCTGATCATGTGACTCACTCGTTATCGGCTTATCGCTAGTGTCTTCCAAAGCTCGTACTGTTGGAACTGGGAAGTGCGAGCTCTAGCGCTCATTGCTTAGTCAGCATATTGCTTAGTATACTTTCTCGGGATGTACTGAAGTTCCCTCAAGTGTTTGCTTGAGCTCTGATCAAACGCTCTATCGTTCTTGTTGTTGTGCGAATCTAAGTGGCTCCGCACCGATTCTTCATCACGTACTTGTTCTTGTTGATAGACCACGTGAGCGAGCTTGCGGAACGTGGGCCACGGCTAGTTTTTGCGCAGCGGAGCGAGATATTGCCGGATGAGGCTCGTCGTTCGAGTACAGCGCCTAGCCGGGAGTTGCCGGATTCCTAGACTCGTGACCGGTCACTTCGCTCACACTGTAGTCGCTTCGCCGAGAGTATCTTCTGCTGTACTTTCGAGACGAAGAATTCTCTTTTCACCCACCCACCGTCCCTTTTGATGACGTCAAAACAATGCGTGTCTGAGACAGGGTTGCATAGTCATTGCAGCTTGTCTTTCCCACGCTCCGAGAGCTCGAAGTACACGCTGTAAGCCGATTCTTCAGTCCCGCTTCTTTCGAGGCTAAGGCTTCAGCGCTGCCCGAATTCCACCCCTGGATTGTCATTAGGTAAGACACCTGGTGAGAATTCGGCGTCCTTCGGACTTCTCCGCCCACACACGGTAAGGCTGATCTCATCCGGCATTGGCGAGGAGTTTTCAGTCCGCAAAGCGGACTCATAACTTGAGCCTATCTCGCGTTACGCTAGCAAAAAATAGCTGGTATCCCATCTCAGACAACTATGGGTATAATCACTTGTCTCCGCAAGACCCATAAGCGGGATCAGGAGACTGCCCGCCGTTCTGCTAGTACATCTCAGAGGCAGCTTGGGATCCGCGCACAAAGCCGTAAGCTAGTTTCTCATATCCTCAAACCTATGTCCAAATACAAGGGTACATGCGGGACACGACGCATGGCATCCCTATCTATCTACACGCGATTATCTGGGGATGAACAGAACCGGATGAGGGACTCATAATCCCTGTTCATAGAGAGCAATGAGAGGGGTTTTTTTCACAGACAATGCACCACAGCAGGCGAAATCGTATCAGCGACGGTAATGAAGGAAACAAGATGCTCGCCAGATTGTGCGCCCCCGGCTCGTATTGCCTCACGTTCGTCAACAGACGTCTTGAGCACGTATGAGTTGATACCACTGCATGACTGTCGCCCCTGTTAGGTTCCCGCTTTTGCTCCCTGCAATCTAGGACAGTAGTGTCCACGGCTGTGCTACCCGATTTGGTATTTTATCACGTGCCCACTGAGCCAACCCGACGATCGTATGAGCTGCAGGTGAGTCGGGATCATAGGATGTATGACGTCTTTGCTGATTGAAATCCGTATATCCTCCCGTCGCGTTCCGGTCTATATCAGTTCGCCACCACGGATGGTCTTGGAATACCAATGTGCCTACCGGGCCAGTTCGACCATCGTTGGGACTCCTTCAACCCTGCATATATATCAGTTTCGGGATCCCTACACTTACATTGGGGCCATTGCCAATGTTCTTAATGAACGTCTCCCACGTACCTCCTGGCTCATCCTCAGCGCACAACTCGCTGCTGCCTAATTACCTTGGGCTACCAAGGTCGTACTGATGCTTTTGAAACCTCACTTGCGTCCAGTTTTCCCCGGAAACAGGCCTGTTTGGAGTTGCTATCGATCGCTTGTGGCCGAAGGGTTTTTCTTCACAGTAGAGCGCTGAAATTGTTTCTTTTCCAGAACACCGTTGCTCGCGAGTTTTCTAGTTCGGAAATTCTGGCTACAATAAGGTAAGTTTCTATTTACTTGTGTGCAAAAGGAGCGGGTCCCAGCCGCTCTTTTTTTATGTCCCTTTCCTTATTTACTAACGTGTCAAATGGGTGTATCATAGGAACCATTGTTCAGGCCCACCCACCCCACCCGTCAAACAACAAACATGGCGATACTATCGTCATCATCGCGCATGATTATGGGTTTTATCATCCCGCATGTTCAGGCGGCTGCCTCTAGGAAGCTCAACATCCTCGTATGGTGAGAGGATTAATGCTTCTCTGTGAAATTGCTACCAGCATGGACCGATCCGCGCAATTAGGGTTCATGGGGGCTCCCTCGTCGAAGGGTCCGCTACGGGTGCGGGGATGGATCGTGCAAGCTTTGCTCTCGCAAGCGGGTCGATTATGGTCACGGTTCAATATCGCCTCCCATTACCCTTTCCCATTGCCTCTCCCCATAGCCGATTTCGAACTCATCGTTGAGGAATCATTTGGGCCAAAGCGGACCCAAATCCTCCTCGTGCACACCTCCGATCTGAATCCTTCTGACTTGTCGTACGTGGTTTGGACCCTGTTGAGAAGAGTTGTGGTCTCCATGATTTCCAATTTGGTCTGTCTGGAGGCGAAGGTGCGGACGGCGGCTACTTCCCTACGTTCTGAGGCGACGAGGTTCTGTATGATTGGCAAATCTACAGTGTCCTTTAAATTGAATTACGCAGGCTCACCTTCTCGTTTCGGATTGGATATCTTGGATACGGTTCTCATTGTTCCTGAAAGTGTAAACGCCATGATCCTTTGTTGGAGGAGTGCCTTACGTTCCCGACTGTGCGTGTCTCTTGGGCTCCATGCGGCTGCGAATATGCAGCGCGCAAATAGTAGGACTCCTTCATGACTCTGGGCTATGTCGATTAATTCGCAATATTGTCGACGCTGCGTCACTTTTTGTTTCCTCGCCATGGTTTTCCTCTCTTTGATATTCAAGACTATGGACTGAAACTTCTTGCTTGCCAAAGACGATTTGTGCAATCCGCAGGTTGTCTTCCCGACCTTCGCGGGCACTGCGAGGATAGCGCATCACAGATAATCTACAGTGGGGTACGTAATGGCTGTTTTGCCATTGAGTGTAGGATACTGTCGCACGACATTTGTACCAACCTAGGACATATGCATGATTTCCTTTGGGTAGTATACATAGTTCTTCTTTTCATCTTCCGATGCTAACCTCCATATTCTCTTCTCCTTCGTCCTTCTTTTCCCCCCTCATGAGTTCAATTGAACTCTGTCTTCTTGAGCATACACAAACCAACTTGATGGAAAATATCCACATGACGACTGGCTTAAGAGTCGGGGATTGGCGCTTGTCGCCGCTACCCGATACTGTAGCGCAAAGGAGAGATTATGGAGAATGAGGCTGAACTTTCTTACGTAAGACTCGGTCCTTGCCAGACGCGTGGAATTACCCACTCGGTGACTCCATCGAGCGCCGTGTTGCTCTGCAATGTCAAGTATACCCGATTTGCCTGGGGACCCGGTGGAACCCGCCCACTTAGAAATGCTAAAAAAGATGGTTTCAAGTCTGTGTGGTATCGAGCATCGACGGTAGCGTTTGCGAGTGCCTTTCTTGCAAGCTATGTTGGATCTGATTTCTGTTTCCTGCTTCTCATTTAAAGATTCCCCGGATCACAGCCTGTCAGTTTTAAATTGGCGATTTGACGCGATTACAGAAAGAAGAGTGAGTGCTCGCGCATTCCTATTTTTTGAAAGTTCGTATCGAAAGTCTCCGATTACTGAGCCCCGCGATTTTGAAGCTACTGGGTCTGCGAAAAATCCGATGGAATCCGCGTACTAATGCTCATAGTGCCCTTCTCAAATGGTCAACAAGTGTATCTCGTTCGCATTCTCATTCTGCTCCTGACTCGAACCAGTCTCTGAAAGTAGTCGATAATGCATAGATTGATCGCAAAAACTTGTATCGACAATTAACGGGTTTGTATTTTCCACACTACGAAGATCAAACACGACCCCTGGGCCATTCGTTAATCGACGGTGAACTTGTTGTCGATGTCGACCCGATAACCAAAGCCGTGAGTCCCCTTACTTCCACTTACCCCGACTTCACTCGGGAGCCTGGGGTAGTCGGTCTCCGTGTGGGTGATCGCCCTTAGATCTCAACGATTCCCAGCACAGGAAACGACAAGATTCTTGGCGTTCGATTGTTTGGTTTTCGACGCGCAAAACATTATACCCAAGCCTCTGGATAAGCGTTACGGGGTGAGATATCAGAAATACTTGCACTGCACTCCCGATCCCGATTAACTCGTCTTCATGTCCTGTCATAGCGACTTATGCGACATTTCATACCCCCATACCACAAAATGCTCAAAGAGCATCCTAGCATGGCATCCGGTCGGCCCTTTGAGCGAGTATCAACTGGCTGTCGCATTTGTCGGTTCAAACTAATCTGAGATATCACGATTACAGTGTCCAAGTCAAGAAAATGGAATTAGCCTACGCGGTGGAGAAGGTCGTCCGTGAGGACATCCCTAAACTACGGCACGGTACAGATGGTCTCATCTATACGTGCGCCGAATCCGGATATGTCATTGGGACGGACGATCGGTTGTAGGTTTTTCTTACCGATCTGAAAATCGTACCTAAGTGTGAGGATAAATAACGATTTCGTTTCCTACAGATTGAAATGGAAGGCTCCATCGGACAATAGTATCGATTTCAAGCTCGAACTCCGATTCCCGCCAATCCCGGGACGTCCGTCTGCACCAGACTTCGCCGCTAAACCTGCTTTCCTTCTGAACGCTTATCATGGCGATGATCGCCAACGTCGAGAAGCACGATATGAGTACTTTGATATAATGGAGGTGGATGATCATGAGTGGGAGAGGTGAGGCTTCAAATGATTGAAGCTCATGGATTGCCTCTGTGAGGGATAGCAGACGAAACTGATACGTGCTGAGCCAGGATGAAGGCGTCCGGGGACCAGTACGATGACCGAATTGTGGAGGTCGCCTGGAATTCTAAACAACAGAATTGGCGCTTTCTTCGTTTTCGGGATGATAAACATGATGGGAATCATATCAGCGTTGTAGAGAACATCATAGAGAGTATCCAAGACGGTGTAGAAATTGAAGCTGTAGGTATTCCATCGTACACTCCTCTCCTTATTCTGACACCTTGTCTCGCAGCTTCTTGCGAGTGCGCAAACGGTAAAGACTGCGTTCAAGGCGAGATCAAGTCACCGTGCTCAGACTCGAAATCAATCTCATCAATCGCATCAGCACCCGCCACCACCGCCGCCGCCACCGCCTCCGTCTATACAAGGGCGGGATCCTTCCAATGCGCTGTACAACCGAGTCTCGGGGCCACTCACAGTAGGGGGTCTTTCGCGATGATGATTTGCACTTTTGTATTATGCTTGATTTTTCTAGGTATACTAGCTGTAAGGTGTAAGGGATGTGGATCGTCCTCATGTATTTGATATATTACAGTAATGAGCGATTTGGGCTGCGAGATGTTACTTTCTTAGTGAACCTCATGCTCACATGCTCATATTGATAGGGAATTCGCACCATTCCTATTGAAGGCCGTGGGACCTCTGACACTTAGGTTGACAAGTAGCGCACCCGCTGGGGAAATTTGTCGATTTTGGACCCCAACCTAGAATGCTGAAGCTCAAACCGCCAGGAAATAGAATGATTTCACAAGGATCATCCTAATGCACATAACAACATAGAACGGTGTACAGTACTGGGAGTCTCAATTTATCTCTACCAAGTGATCCAAAGTTTCATAGACACAACATCCCTTGCCGAATTTTGCCATTGCAAACAGGTCCAAAACGAGTATCCGTGGACGATATATTCCCGACACGACCTCTGATGCCGTTCATATCGGATTCGTTTACAGGGAGCAGCACTTCGGATCTTTAATGCGGTTGTTGCGGCCCTCGTCATGGAGCTCGGACGTCTGTGGTTTGCACAGATATGAATTCATACCCTGGGCTCCCGAAGTCAGAGAGGCAGGTAATAGGCACTTGTCAAGCAAGGCAGTCTACTCGTTGGAATGATTGCCATAAACTCCTCGATATGTATATTTTTCATGTAAATAAGCGGTGGGACATGCATCCTGTAAATGGATCAAATACCACGAATTCAACCTCCTCGGAGGCATCGGGATGCGCATGTACGTACGATGGGACCGCACCTTAGAACTCCAGACGGCTGAGATGATGAATATCTCGATATTTAGCCTGCAACTACCGGCTGCTCCCGAGGGCGCCAAGGGCAGGGGACCGAAGGTCCAGGGGGTATCGTACATACACTGAAGAGGAAATAAAAATAAAGAAGACGTCCATGACCGCAGACCTCCAGACCCTTCGACCCGAGATACCACACTCAATACCAAACGGAGTCCTCATTTACATGGTGTCCGCTTCACACTTTCGTCGACGGGATCGTAACCGAGATTGGAAGCAGCCTTCGTCGGCGGGTTGTCTTGTATCGTAGGGAATCGTTATTCGGATGACTTTTTCTCGTATGCTCCCCAGACGGCTGAGATGTGCCGTTCCGAAACCAATCACCGGGAGCTCGCGGCTGGCGGATTCAACAACTGACTCACATACAGTAATGACGTGGCCTGAATGGCTAATGGCTAATGTCGCCAATGATCGAGGTTTGTCACTTGGAATCTGTCCTTTGCACTGTTCAAATTTGATACCTGCCTCTTCACTTCTGCCGAGCTGCCGCCGCGCTTGTAGTGCTCCCCGATAAGTGTGGATCCTGTGATGATGGGAGTAGATAACAAGGGTTCATCGCGATTGGGATCGACATTTTTTCATCCTTCTGGCAGGCATCGCCAACTCCTCCCATTGCCTCCGTTTCGGTAGGAATGATGCTCTCAGACTGATTCAGGCCACGTCATTATGTCAGCAACTTCCTTACCGTGGGCCCAAAAGTCAGGTCGCTCAGAAAATGGCTCTTTGGCCTTTTCGAACAAGGTCTGAGCGACACCAATGGCACTGCCTAACCATTTCCGAAAGAGGAATACTGCCCAATTTTATGGGAAAACCCTAAACCCTGACAGGCTTCTCGGCTGCCTCGTGGTCGCAAATTGATCTCCGCCTCTTCGCCACTCGCGGGTTAGTCCAGGACCCCGGCGAGCTCAAGGACCCCCCCGATCCAAAAAAGTACCTTTTTGCCCCTTTCCCATACCTGGGACTGATCCAAAATCATACCTTTTTTGACATTTTTTGGCACAACGTAGCATAAAAACAAGTACCTTTTTGGGGCTCAGTAGAAGAAGGTCACATGGAAAATAGTACTGTTTTGCCACAGTCCAAGGACACGGGGCATGCCCCACACCTGCAGTTAGAGTAAGCAGTTGGGTCACTCCATTTGCTCCTCTTGTCATCAATGATGACTTGAACGTCGCATTCACGGAGACTGCATCCCCATCAGTTTCTTCTTTGTCAGCATTGAATTTTGAGCATCGAGGTTTCTACAAAAAGCTCCCGGAAATAGCCGGAGGCTGAAAATTTACACCAAAGGAATCAAAAGCACCGCACTTACAAGATCTTCAGCCAAAGGGTGGATGCAAGGGAGCAGGATCTTCATAGAGGAGCACAAAAGGGAGGGGAGTGGCACTATTTTTTTAGGTCCGATCGAAAAAAAAAGTACCTTTTTGCCCCAGAACCCCACTCCCCGATCAAAACTAGTACTTTTTTGGGATTATTTTGAAAAAAAATAGTACCGAAACGACCGTTTCAGGATCGGACCCCTAATTGGGCTCGCCGGGGTCCTGTTAGTCTATCACATCACCGTCTATCGTCTTCAAACGTCTGGGCAATCCGTCAGTTAGAGCGCTGCCTCCCACATCATGGCATCCAAAGACCCCCCCAACCCAGCGGACATGCACAAAGTATATATTTCAGGTAAGCCGTCTACTTATTGAATTCGCATCGACCCAACCTATTTGGCCCTCACGATAGAGGCCAGATGTGACAGCCGTCACCTAAGTACGTCAGAACGATATCGCCTTCACTTCACCATTCAGCCTCCTGCTACCGTCATTGGACCTCGTTCCCGAAAATCGGAGTACATCAAGCCAACAACGCCTGGTGCTGCGACATGGAGCGATCCCTTGGGGGATGAGTTGTAGGTCTTCTTCACGCACACGTACTTCGTCGCACTTCGCTCACATTCTCTCGACAGCACGGTGACTCAAACACTTATTGATTGCAGAGTCATTATAGAGTTGCTCGAGGGTCGTTTTGGACGCCGAGGGCGGTCCGTCGCATCGTGTACTTTGGATCTCTCCTCTGCAACAGACAAAGGTGAACGTGCCCATGTTTGTATGAGGAGAGTGCCATGCTCATGCATTCTATTGCCCTGCAGAGATACGCCTCGATTTAAAAAGCGGCGCAAACGACCCATTAGGCGAATTGACAATATGTGTGGCGTCTTCTCTCACATCCATTCGTGAGGCTGTCAACAGCGCCAACCGGGCTACCCAGGAGCCAGGTCCCGGAGTAGCCGAGGCCAACGACGTCATTCAAGCTGGCACCTCATTTGTAGCAGCAATCAGTGACCAGTCCAATGCTTGGCAGCCGTTGTTGGATCGTCTCACCGCACTTGTGAAACTTGGTGATGCAGTTGCCGAGGCACGTCTCATTCCGAATTGCCTGTGCCCCACGATCACTGAGAAGTATTTGCAAACAGCTTCACCCCTGGATCAAGGTAACATGGGGACTCGTCTCAGCAACGTCTAAAGTAAGACTAGAGTCAAGTTTTTTATCGGTATGCCCTCTGACCGGTGTTCCATTAGATCGTTATCACCCAGAGTGGCCGAGATGCCCGAGTAAGGGGTTTACTCCAGACTATGGAGGATAGCTGCTCCTTTGCCGACGAAGGCGAGGAGTTGAAGAAACGCTCGAAAACGGACCGAGACATCATCAATCAAATAATACATCAAGTAATGGAGTGCACGTATTTCATTCGGGACTATTGGAGGGATAAGTCCTTTGGTATGTGGACTCTTACATCTTTTGCTTCAAGACTGATGAGTGTGGGCCGCAGTCAAGCGCGCTATGAAGTACATTGATGCTGTTGTGGACGAACGGATCAATACCTACAAGGGGGCGCTTGAGACTCTCCGACGGAATCTGATCGATCATGTCAACATCCAAAGCTCCATTATTACTCATCGCGTCTTAGATGTCGTGAGAGAAGTTCGTTAGTGCCCTCTTGTATGTCTTCGGTCAAAACCAGTATTCTAAGATGGTCCACAGGGGACTTCGATGTGCTCAGCGAACTACCCTATGCCCCGGAGGCGCGTCACGATCTGGATAATGGGTGCTTACCAGGCACACGTACCGAGATTATCGACGCTATAGTGCGTTGGGTTCTTGAAGCGGATACCCCGCCGTCTGATCCCAGCAACCGAATAGCGTTGGATTCCAACGAATCGTCTCGCGTGCTTTGGTTGTGTGGCACAGTGGGTGCGGGGAAATCGTCAATCCTTCGCTCATGTGCAAAACACTTTCTTGAACTTAAACGCATGGGATCATACTATGGCTTTGACAGAAATGAGCCCCATACAAACCTTACCAACCTGTTCAGTACGATCGCTCGAGACCTCGCCGACCTTGATAACTCCCGGAAGCAGCGCCTTGTCGATACTCTCAAGAATGACACCGCGATACGAAGAACCCTTAACTACAAATTGCAGTTCCAGCACTTTATCATTGTACCATTCGAGGATGATAAGGCCGTGGGGACGACGGTCGTTTTTATCGACGCGTTTGACGAATCTGGGGACGCTGCGGCTCGTGCCGACGCACTCGCTATTCTAACGAAGCGAGCGTCAGAATTACCTCCAGGTCTTCGAATCGTAATCACTTCAAGACATGAGAGTGATATTCAAGATGCGCTGCAGTCTCCGCTGCCACCTGGGATTGGCCTCATCCTTGTGGATGACATCCCGACTTACCAGACCTCGCGCGATATTGAGGCCTATGTACGCGGTCAACTTTGTAACGTGAATGGGTTCCGAGAGGCGCAGCACCAGGTGCCGTTGCGGGAACTCATCCGGAGAGCTGGAACATCCTTTCAGTGGGCTGCTACTGCCTGTCGCTTCATTCTCTTCCATTATGCCGGTGTCGACCCATGGGATCGTCTTCAGACGATACTGGATACTGATAAAGAGCTGTATGGGCTCTACATCACCGTCATGAGAGAGCACTGTAATCCATCCGATGAGAGGGCAGTACAACGAGTCAAATCAATCCTAGGTCGAATCATATGTGCCCGGGAGCGTCTATCACTTCGTGCCCTTGTGGACCTAGTTCCATCCGATTCTATCCCCACTTCGGATGACCTAGAGATACAACGAGGAATTGTGAAGGCTCTTGCCTCGGTCCTTAGTGGTACACACAAGGACAATGAGCCGATTGTGCCTCTCCACTCGTCTTATCGCGATTTCTTGTGTAGCCGGGATCATAGCAAAGATTTCTACATCGATGAAGCTGAAGCAAATCAGCACATGGCCCTGGCGTGTTTCCGCATTATGGACCAGACCTTGACATTCAATATCTGTCAAATTCCGTCGTCGTACGTTCGCAATGTCGACATCCGCAACCTTAAGGATCTCTTGAAAAAATACATCCCTTATCACCTATCCTATGCTTGTCGATTCTGGGGTTTCCATGTATCTGCACCATCAAGCGGCGAGTTTGCTCAGAAACACTTGAAGTCATTCTTTCAGAAGGATTTCTTACCTTGGTTGGAAGTGATGAGCCTCATGGAGAGCTCCCCTCAAGTTGCATTATCCACCCTTGATACCCCCCATGTAAGCATGGCTCCAATTTGAGTACACATAGAAGCTGCAGGCTGATACTTAGCATGTGCTGCCCAGATTACCAAAGACCTCATTAGACTACAGCAGGATGCCAGGCAATTCATCTCCATGTTTGGTGCTGCCATCACAACCAGCATGCCTCACATCTACCTCTCTGGTCTGACATTTGCTCCTACATCATCTCTCCTATATCAGAGGTGCCAAAGTGAATTTCCAGGAGTTGCAAAACTTGTGCAAGGGCGGCTTCAGGACTGGCCCAAGATCACATTGATCTTGGAAGGACATCAGAAAGGTGTACTATCTGTTGCTTTCTCACCTGATGGCAAGCAGGTTGCTTCTGGTTCTGAAGACAACACCATACAACTTTGGAATGTGGAGACAGGTGCACCCATTGGCCAGATGAAGGGGCATAAACATGCTGTCTCATCTGTTGCTTTCTCACCTGATACCAAGCAGATTGTTTCTGGCTCCAGGGACAAGACCACACAACTCTGGAGTGCAGGGACAGGTGAAAGAATTGGCCAGGCAATGGTGCATGACTATCCCATCAAGTGTGTTGCATTCTCATCTTATGGCAGGGCAATTGCCTCTGCCACCTCGGGCAAGACCATACTACTCTGGGATGTAGAGACAGGTGCCAGCATTGGGCAGCCGATGGAAGGAGATGATGTCATCTGGTCCATGGCCTTCTCACCTGATGGCAAGAACATTGCTTCTGGCTCTGGGGACCAGACCATACAGCTTTGGGATGTGCAGAAGGGGGTGAAGATTGGCCAGCTGATGAAGGGACATGCTGGTGGTATCCAGTGCATTGCTTTCTCACAAGATGGCAAGCAGATTGCTTCTGGCTCTGATGATATGACCATCCGACTCTGGAATGTGGAGACATATGAAAGCATGGGCCAGCCCATGAAGGGGCATGGCAATGGCATTGTGTCCATTGCTTTCTCCCCTGATGGCAAGCAGATTGCTTCTGGTTCCTGGGATAAGACCATCCGACTCTGGAATGTGGAGACACATGAAAGGATAGGCCAGCCAATGGAGGGCCATAATCATGGTGTTGTATCCATTGCTTTCTCACCTAATAGCAAGAAGATTGTTTCTGGTTCCTGGGACAGGTCCATCCGGCTCTGGAATGTGGAGATTGATGCAGGGGTGAGCATTGGCCAGCCAATGGAAGGGCATGGTGCCACTTCAACTAGGACTTTCTCACCTGATGGCAAGTAGAATGCTCCTGGCTCTGAGAACAACACTCACAAATTTTCACAGTCATTCCTGCAGGCTCCAAGCACAGCCTTCAGTACCCTAGCCACCTATTCCCACCCCGACCATCCCCCTTTCAATTTGATGATGGATGGATTTTGGGTACCAATAATGAGCTTATTGTCTGGGTCCCTCCAGCCTACCGCACATCCCTGGAGGAGCCTCATAATCATATGGGAGATCCCAGCAATACCCAGATTGATTTTCAGCACCTTAAGTGTGGTCAGGACTGGGCACAATGTAGACAACCAGTTTGTGAGTAGAAGATGCTGGTGTCAGAGTTTGTCTGCTTCTCCAGGTAACTCCAATTTGTTTCTGATTTGTTCTGCTTGTTTCTGAGTTGTCCCCATCCCATTTCATTCCCCTTTCATTTCCCCTTCATTTCCTTTGCTTCCAGATTACCCACACTAGTACTTGTCCTTGTTCCTGCCCTTCCCACCTTCCTGTTCCTACCCCCTGTCCACTTTCCTGTTCCTGTTCCTTCCCCCCTTGTAACCAGGTTTCCCTTTAAGCAATCACTCCCCTGTAGTATAGCAATCCTGTATAAGTAGTCTGAGAGTGAAGTCCAGAGACCTTCACTTTGGTCTCTCAGGATTTCCACTACTGCTCCAGACTACAAGTTCATCCTTTGTATTCTGTTACCTCTCTTATACACATGCTCAGGATTTCTGCTACTGCTCTAGACTACAGCTCTGAGAACCTTTAGTGTGAACTGTGAGTTGTAGACTAGCTCACTCTGTTACCACCTAGACCCACTCTGTAATGGATGCACCAAAATGGGGGTGCAAGAGTTGAGTTGTAGACAAAAGTGAAACTGTCAGGGCCATGCTGGGATGAGGGCACCAAACAAATATAAACATGGATAAATCCAACTAAGTCTGGATAAGTCTGGATAAGTCTGACTAAGTCTGAGAAGGTCCAGGTGAGGGAAAGAGAAAGAGAAAGGTGGATAGAGGAGAGTAAGTCCTGCAGCCTGAAGTGGGTCTAGGCAGAAATGGAGTGAGCTAGTCTATGACTTGTGGTTTGCACTCAAAGATTCTTGGAGCTGTAGTCTGGAGCAATGGCAGAAATCCTGAGTATGTATAAGAGAGGTAAAGGAATACAAAGGATGAACCGGTAGTCTGGAGCAGTAGTGGAAATCCTGAGAGACCAAAGCTAAGGTCTCTGGACTTCACTCTTGGACTACTTATACAGGATTGCTATACTACAGGGGAATGATCACTATGCTATGGGGGCATGATCACTATACTACAGGGGAGTGATCACTATACTATGGGGGAGTGATCACTATACTATGGGGGAATAATCACTATACTACAGGGGAGTGATTGCTTAGAGGGAAACATGGTTACAAGGTGTAGAAGTACAAGTGTATCTGGGTCAAAGAAATGCAATTGAGACTATTTCAGCTCTAAGTCCTATTAGACAGCCACACTGGTAAAGCTGGGCAACCTAGATATGTAATTAGATAACCTGGTGAGGCTAGTCTTGTGACTTAAGACCCCCTTTAATCCATAAATGGCATTCAATATTGAAGGTGACTTTTAGGGCCATAGCAACCCTAAATTGGACCTCATAAAGATGTCATGGCAACATTATTAGGAGATGCTGTGGCTGTGTTCTTCTAGAACATGGGCTGTGCCCTTCTAGAACCATTGCAGTGCTACATTCTTCTAGAACACAGGCTGTGCCCTTCCAGAACACATTGTTAGTGGTGTCTGGAGTCCCTTAGGCCACTTGGAAAACTTATGGGCAGAGCCATAACTCTTGCCTCCCTTCTCCCTTCCTGTTTCTCTTTCTTCCTTCTTATTCAACCCAGTGGAGAGCTTCTCCACTGGAGTTTGGTGCTGCCCTGGCTTATAGCTAGATTTGTCCCTTATTACATAATCAACCTAGTAATAGTCAGCCATGGCAGACTCTCAATGTATCTTTTCTACCACCATCAACTGTCCAGCTCACAGAGTCACAGACTTGTTGATTACACACTACACACTGTGCAACCCCCAATCCTATGGCTAAGTGATCTTACTTTGCCCTTGTGGGTATAGAACCCCCAACCCTTCAGGAACTTCTAGCCAGTCAGGCTAGACAGAATGGCCTTAGTCCCACAGACTGGACTATTCCCTTGGATCCAGAACCTCCTCCATCTTCCAGTTCCTCCCCACTCCTTAATTTGGATACTACTGGATTAACACTGGTGGAGTGTGTAAGAACTCCATTGGCAGGTCCCTACAGGACAGCCCATGGTTTGAACTTGGCACCCTCTTCCTCCTTTTGCACACCTCCAGATGCAGTTATTCATGATCTGAATGTTTGCAAGAGTACCTCTAGACCCTCAACAGCTCAACCTCTAACATCCTCATGCACTTATGGGAATCAGCTGCCTAACCCCTTGCTTTGCAGGGTGGACACCTCAAGAAGGGTGACCACTTCCCCTAAAAAATATGGTGATCCCAGTCTGTCAGGGCCATGCTGCGATGAGGGCACCAAACAAATGTAAACACAAATAATTCCGGCTAAGTCTGGTGTAAGTCCGGCTAAGTCCACAAGAATCCAGGCAAGAATGAGATAAGGAGGTTAGGGATGTCAGAGGAGCGGTCCAGCAGCCTGGAAGGGACTAGGCAGAAATGAGCACAGCGGTCCTTAAGCTCATGGAGTCGACTGGATAATACTCGGAGCTGTAGTCCGGAGTAACAGCAGAAATCCTGAGAGACCAAAGCTGGGGTCTCTGGACTTCGCTCTCAGACTACTTATACATGATGACTATACTACAGGGGAGTGATTGCTAAACTGTGGGTGGTTACAAGGGGGACAGGAACAGGAACAGGAACTCAGCCAGGGGACCAACTGGAAGCAATGGGAAATGAAAGGGAAATGAAACCAAGATAGGGTTGGATCGGAGTCAAACTGGAAGCAAAGTGGACTTGGGCAAAGGAACTAAGCGGAGAACTGGACTGGAGGTGGGTGGACAAGGACCGGAGTGATCCGGAGTGGACCAGAGTGGACCAGAGTAAGGGACAAACCCTGACACAGTCCCACAAAGATCACCTATGACTCAAGGTTGCTTCACCCTAGGCCTCACGACATTCTCACAGATCCAAACATGCTTGACTTGAATGTTCATAACAGTAACTGTCAACCACCTATTGCATCTTTAGGAGCCCCCTCATCTTTCAGGAATTCACCCCTGTCCTACAGGGTGGACACCTCAAGAAGGGTGGCTACTCCCCTAAAAGAATATGTGGAGCCTACAGAACCCAACCCTGCTTGCCTCTCATCCCAATTACATGAGACCATTCATACTTCACTTGAATGAGGCAACAAGTACAGCCCATCCCCAACCCAGTCAGCCACAAATGTACATCTAGTTAGATACAATGAGCCTTGCATTTAAATAGTCTAACTAGATGTTTTTAGGCGGGGGCCCTGGGGCCTCCAGGGGTGATTTTGGACCCTGACACAGGGGCCCCTGGGGCCCCTGCCTCCCACCTTCAAGTGCAGCAGGGGAGCTGGCAAATATAGTATTGGGGGGGGATCAAATAACCATGTCAGCAGAGACAGATGGATATCTTTGGGTGGGCTTGGTGCCTTGAATGGGTGAGTGGGCTATACTGGCTTATCGGCAATTGGGATTGTTTATTTATTACTGTTTGTTCTCATTATTACACATAATTATTCATTTATTATTATTATTATACTATAATACATGTATTATATAGATTCATCCCCCTGCCCCCCGGATTATAACACATAATTATTCATGTATTATTATTATACTATTATACAGCTTATCCCCCCTCCCTCCCTCCCCTGGTATTCAATGGGGGGTTGCTGTTTATGTTCAGTGGGGTTCCAGGTTTTTGTTCAGCGGGGTTGTGGGTTTTTGGTCGGCAGATTGGTGGTGTGGAAGATAAAAACATCCAGTATCAGAAAATGCAAATATCCATTGATCCCAGAACCAGAGTTTGATTTGACAGTCATTGGAGCTCCCAATCCTTCTTCTATAGCGGAGGGTGGATCGTGTTCACAGGGGGAGGGGGATTGGTTGGAGGTAGGTGCAGGCCATGGGGTCAGAAGAATACCTAGAATAATAAACAGTAGGTTAGTGAAAAAAGAAAAGCCATGCAAAAGGAGCAGCCTGTGCTGCTCCTTTTGCGCAATTGTACTTCTAGCTTGAAATACATACCTTAAAAAATTACCACACCTGCTTCGGCAGGTGTGGTTTGTGTGGGTTCTCAGCATTGCGTCATTTCATGTCTTCATTGGGTGTGGTTTTTGTCATGTGCGGGGGTCTTGTTTGGCATGAGGTCATTCGCAGGTCATTGTTCGCAGGATTCGAGTCCGGGGGAGGGGGATTGCAGCCCATGCTGTAAATATTTTGCAACAAACACGGTAACTTACCTTGGAAGGGTTGCATCAATACCCAGTAACTTTGTTGCAACAAGCTACAGTAACCCCATTTCATTAAACCTTTTGCATCCAGGCTATTATTATTATTCCAGTTAAATAATATATATTTTATAATATTAATATCCCTAAATGCGGTAATTAGATAGCCCAATAAGGAAGGGTGCATTAGATAATATCCCATAATAACCTTGGATAATATCCAGTTACATAATACACTGATTCCTATTGAAAAAAAAGCCTAAATGCGGAAATTAAATGAACTACATCCAAGAAAATTTTCCCCATCCAGCCCAATGGGGGCCCAGGACCAGGGGGTGGTGCCTGGGATGGATGGATGGACCTCTAGGGACCCTGATACAGTGAAAAAACCAGGCCCAGGGCCACTGGTTAGTGCCTGAAACAATGAGAACAGTAAAAACAGCACTGGAACCACCAGAAATTGCCGGAAAATAACCGCTGGGCGGACGTGTCTGAAATTTGGCACATGATTAGAGACCATTAGGACGCAAATCATATCAAAATTTCAGCCCAATCCATGCATTACTTATGGAGATATGGGCCAAACATGTTTGGACATTAAAAATTGATTTCCTCCCCCTATAAAATAGCTGGGGACTTGAAAATTTACACAGAGTATGAAGTCATTATAAAGTAATCATGTGCCAAAAATCAGCCCAATCCATGCACTTAAAGAGGGGGAACTGGGCAGGGAGGACTGGAACCACTGGAAGTTTCCAGAAAATAAGCGCTGGGTGGACATGTCTGAAATTGGGCACCTGTTAAGAGGCCATTGGTACGCAAATAATATCAAAATTCCAGCCCAATCCATGCATTACTTATGGAGATATGGGCCAAACAAGTTTTGACATTGAAAATTGATTTACTCCCCCTACAGTCAAGATATGAACTTGAAATTTTACACAGAGTATAGTCATATAATGGACTAAATGTATGCCAAAGATCAGCCAGATCAGTTGAGTTTGAGACATTCAACTCCTTTGGCAGGCAGAAAAGAGGAACAACCCCACCATAAATGTAGATCACCCCACACTGGGCCCAAAATAGGTGGAATTGACCTGTAATATTTTGATACAGACTATATCCAAAAATGGAATGAATTGGATGTGTGGAAGTGGCTGAAATTGAGGGGAGGGGAAGGATAATCAAAAGTGAATTACACAAGATGTAGAGCAGGCATGGATCTGATATCAGGCCACTAGTGTAATATGTATATGGGGAGCTCATATACCAAATATCAGCCTAACCAGACTCCATTTAGGCATTGCTCCACATCATCCCCCCCTAACTCACAATTTCCTCCCCAGGGCCTTCCATCCATACCATTACCCTGAAAATTCACAGTTGGCTCATCCAAACACATTCATAACATCCCTCAAAATTTCAGATTTCTTACTGCAATGTGAGACCTTGCAGAATATTTTCAAGTTTCACTGTAATACACCCTCCAGTGGGGGCACTTCCAGAGCTCCAATGACTCTGATTTTTTGTAGGCCACACCTGGTCACCATTTGAGGCTCAGGTGCAAAATTTCAGGCCATTCCAAGCACTTCTGGCATTGGTCACATGACCCAGATCTTCCCCTCCCCCTGCTTCACTCAGTGATCCAATTTGCATGGACTTTGTGGCCATTTGTAGTAGTAGTGGGTGACACCCCATGATTCCAATTTGAAGACATTCCATGGAATATTCATTGAGTTATTCAAGAAACATTCCAGATCAATTCAATTTGAGGTCAGAACTACGGTATTTAGTGGAAATACTGTGGTTCTGACCTTAAATTGAATTGATCTGGAATGTTTCTTGAATAACTCAATGAATATTCCATGGAATGTCTTCAAATTGGAATCATGGGGTGTCACCCACTACTACTACAAATGGCCACAAAGTCCATGCAAATTGGATCACTGAGTGAAGCAGGGGGAGGGGAAGATCTGGGTCATGTGACCAATGCCAGAAGTGCTTGGAATGGCCTGAAATTTTGCACCTGAGCCTCAAATGGTGACCAGGTGTGGCCTACAAAAAATCAGAGTCATTGGAGCTCTGGAAGTGCCCCCACTGGAGGGTGTATTACAGTGAAACTTGAAAATATTCTGCAAGGTCTCACATTGCAGTAAGAAATCTGAAATTTTGAGGGATGTTATGAATGTGTTTGGATGAGCCAACTGTGAATTTTCAGGGTAATGGTATGGATGGAAGGCCCTGGGGAGGAAATTGTGAGTTAGGGGGGGATGATGTGGAGCAATGCCTAAATGGAGTCTGGTTAGGCTGATATTTGGTATATGAGCTCCCCATATACATATTACACTAGTGGCCTGATATCAGATCCATGCCTGCTGTCAGGGCCATGCTGCGATGAGGGCACCAAACAAATGTAAACACAAATAATTCCGGCTAAGTCTGGTGTAAGTCCGGCTAAGTCCGCAAGAATCCGGGCAAGAATGAGATAAGGAGGTTAGGGATGTCGGAGGAGTGGTCCAGCAGCCTGGAAGGGACTAGGCGGAAATGAGCACAGCAGTCCTTAAGCTCATGGAGTTGACTGGATAATACTCGGAGCTGTAGTCCGGAGTAACAGTGGAAATCCTGAGATTATGTAATATGACAGAATACATGAAGGCTGACCTGTAGTCCGGAGTAACAGCAGAAATCCTGAGAGACCAAAGCTGGGTCCTCGGACTTCGCTCTCAGCTACTTATACATGATGACTATACTACGGGGAGTGATTGCTAAACTGTGGGTGGTTACAAGGGGACGGGAACAGGAACAGGAACAGGAACAGGAACAGGAACTCGGCCGGGGGAAACCGGAAGCAATGGGAAATGAAAGGGAATGAAACCAAGATAGGGTTGGATTGGAGTCAAACTGGAATCAAGCCGGAAGCAAAGTGGACTTGGGTGAAGGAACTAAGTGGAGAACTGGACTGGAGGTGGGTGGACAAGGACCGGAGTGATCTGATGGGAGTGGACCGGAGTGGACGGGGTACAGGGACAAACCCTGACATCCCCCCTCTTAGGGCCGATCGTCCCGATTGGCCGGAGGAGCAGGGATCAATGGGTTGACCAGTCGGGGAGGTCTGCAGGGGGTTCGGTTAGGAGTGGACATGTCCGGAACCCAATGGAGGAGAAGTCAATGGCGCTGATCCGCCGTGGAGCTTCCGGATGAGCAAGGTGGAACTCCGTGATGACTTCCGGGGCATTACCTAGATTGGTCTCTGGAAGCCATTGGTTCTCCGAGGGTGGGTAGCCTTTCCATTTCACCAAGTACTGGAGTCGGCCTCGGAAATAGCGGGAGTTTTCAATCCGTTCCACCTCATACTCCTCCTCACCACCATGGAGGATAGGAGGAGGCGGAGGATGTGCAACACGATCCATAATTGGGTCAGGCCGGAAAGGGCGGAGTTTCGAGACATGGAACACCGGGTGGACTCGCATGGAGGGGGGAAGTTTGAGCCGGATAGCAGAGCGGGAGATCACCTTGTCCACTTTGTATGGGCCTAACCACTTGTCCGAGAGTTTCCGGGCTGGGCGGTCAATGGAAATGTTGTGAGCATCCAGCCATACTGAGTCTCCGACTGCATACTCTGGGGCTTCTGTCCGGTGTGCATCATAGTGACGAGCCATGTCCTCGGCTGCTTGGCGGAGAGCGGACTGGGCTTCCTCAGAGGTTTTCTGCATCCGTGTGACAAAGTCCGTGGCTGCTTCGACAACTCCGGGCGGATTGGTTCAGTACCGAGGCGAGGATCTTGGCCAGAGTCAAGGCGGAATGGGGTTTCCCGGGTGGAGGAGTGAATCCGGTTATTGTATGCAAACTCCGCCATAGGGAGCCAGTCTGCCCAATCATTTTGTCTGTGGTTGACAAAGATCCGGAGGTACTGCTCGATCTCCTGATTGACTCGCTCCATCTGTCCGTCTGTCTGGGGGTGGAATGCTGTGGAGAAGTTGGTTTTAACTCCAAGGAGTGAATTGAGTTCCTTCATGAACTTCGAGGTGAATGTGGTGCCCCGATCGCTGATGATGGTCTCTGGAAGGCCATGGTGCCTCCAGACATTGTCTCGGAAAAGGCGGGCGACTCCGGCGGAGTCCACTGTGGTCATTGTGGGCATCACATGAATCCGTTTGGAGAGTCGGTCGACGACGATCATCACACTGTCAAATCCATGTGACTCTGGGAGCTCCGTGATCATGTCCACTGATATGACTTGCCATCGGCGGTCTGGAACCGGATTAGGGTGGAGAGTTCCGGACGGTTTGGATGGGAAGGTTTTGGTCCGATTGCAGGTGTCACAGGTGGAGACATAGGTTGCGACATACCGTGACATCCCTGGCCACCAGTAGTGGCGAGACACAAGTTCGTATGTCTTCCATCGTCCGGGGTGGCCTGTGGTTGGGGTGTCGTGGTGTTCACGGACTAGGTCATGACGGAGTTTGGAGTCCAGTGGAACATAGACACGTCCACGGAAAAGGACCAGAGACCCTTGGAGTTCCCAATCTTTCAGGTGAGCCTTCGGGCCATCTCCGTTTAACTCCTTGATGATCTGGACTACTTTGTCATCAATCTCCGTGGCCCTTTTGATCCGAGCCATCAAGCTCCGACTAGGTCCTTCCACTGCGACAACCTCTGTGGTGTCTAGGGCACGGGACTGGAAAGCAGTCGGCTTCAGTAGGACTACATCGGAGTTATCGGAGTCTCCTCGCGGATGGTCTGGGCGCCGTGAAAGAGCATCCGGTTTCCCGGACTGTGATCCGGAGCGGTGCTGGAGGGTGAAGTTGAACCGGGAAAGGAAAATATTCCAGCGGGCTTGTCTCCGATTCAGCTTCTGTGCAGTCCGGAAGTACTGAAGGTTCTGGTGGTCCGTCAAGATCTCAATCGGATGTGGAGAGCCCTCTAGGTAATGTCTCCATGCCTCCAGAGCTCGGATAATGGCCATGAGCTCCTTGTCATAGATGTCATAATTCCTCTCAGCCTCTGACAGACTTTTCGATAGGAAACCTACTGGGTGCCACTTTCCATCCTCTTGGAGCTGTGAGAGTACTGCTCCGGTTGCATATCCGGAGGCATCGGCTTCCACTCGGAAGCATCCGGATTCAGAGGGAAAGACTAGGATCGGTGCGGAGGTGACAAGGGATTTCAGTTTGACGAAGGCATTACGTTCGGCATCGGCCCATTGGAAGGGGGTGTCCTTCCGGGTGAGATCATTCAAAGGTCTGGCAACCTTAGCGAAATCCTGGATGAACCGGCAGTAGAAGTTGATGAATCCAAGGAATGACTGCGTCTCCTTCAGGTTCTTGGGTTCTGGCCATTCCATTACACCTGCAACCTTGATAGGGTCCATCTCCACATGATCCGGGGTGAACACCATCCCTAGATACTCAATCCGGTCCCGGAAGAACTCACACTTCTCGGGTTTCAAGAAGAGGTTGTTCTCCCGGAGTGTCTGCAGGATCCCTCGGACACTGCGGACGTACTCCTCCCGGGTCTTGGCAAAGCTTAGGATGTCATCCAGATACACGATGCACACTCCATTGTCGATCCATTCCCGGAGGACATCATTGATCATGTTCTGGAAGGTACCCGGAGAGTTGCAAAGTCCAAAGAACATGACCAAGGGTTCAAACAGTCCTCGGTTAGTCTGGAAAGCCACTTTCCATTCTTCTCCGTCTGCCATCCGGATATTCTGGAAGCCCCACCGCAAGTCCAGTTTCCCAAACACTTTGGCTCCTCAGAGTCGGTCAATGACATCAGAGATCAGAGGTAAGGGGTATGCATTCTTGACCGTGATGTCATTGAGTTTCCGGTAGTCCTGGACTAGCCGAAAACCTCCATCTTTTTTCTTCACAAAGAACACTGGGGCAGCCATAGGGGATTTGGAAGGGCGGATCCGACCGGAGGCCAGGTTTTCCTTCAGGAAGTCATCGAGTTCCTTTTGCTCTGCTGGGGAGAGTGGGAAGAGTTTGGCTGGGGGAGGCAGCTGGGCTCCCTTGTTAAACTCGATATGGTGATCCCATGGTTTCTGGCCAGGGAGCTGATCAAAGGAGTCCTTGGAAAACACATCTCGGAAGTCACGGAATTCCTCCGGGACAAGCTCCTCAAACGTCTTCACTGGCTCATTTGCTTTGGCTTTTGCAGCCTCTGCCAGCCTCTGGGAAGGGGTGCTTGTTGCTCGGACAATCTCGGAGTGCTCAGTGTCACTGGGGAAGTAAGCTGCAAAGATGGCATCTCCTTTTTCCAGTGTCAGGGACTCATTAATGTCGTCAGCATCATCCTCCATAGGGGTGGGAGGTGTCCGGGGTTCTTCCAGTGTTGTCCGGGGTTCTTCCAGTGTCTTCCTGGAGATTCTCCCTCGCCGACGCTCTGCAGTTCCGCATCTTCTGGATCACTACATGACAGTCAGATGGGCACCAGGTCAGTGTGACTACCCCGGTTGTCCAGTCAATCTCCGGGTTGTGATGGTGAAGCCATGTGTGCCCTATGATCAGCTTGGTTTTCCCCAGTCCGATCACAGAGAACACTACCCGCTCGGAGTGATCATTGATTCGGAGGATGACCTCAACCTCTTCATCGGACAGACCCCATTTCATTCAGTGTTCCATCAACATTGTAGACTGGGATCGGGCATGCAAGGGGTCGTATGTCTAGACCATTTTCCTTTGCGAAGGTCGGGTCCATGAACATTCCGGTGGCTCCGGAGTCCAGTAGGGCCTTTCCGGCACAGATCGCTCCAGTCTGCGGTGATTGGATTTTCACCTTGATCTCTGTGGCTCGTCTGGGGTCTTCGGAAAGGAGGCGGATAGAAGGGGGGGGGTTGTAGACAGGGTCAACCTCAGTTGATACGCTTTCAGATTCGTCACTCTCATCGTCGGAGAAAAACATGTCATTTCCAACTCCTGTATGTACAGTTTTCGAGAGAGGAGAATCTGTTGGTCAGGCAGGACGCATCCTTCACTGCTGACCATTGGGAAAATCCTGCGGAGGCGATCCCTGAGCTTCTGAGGCATTCTTCGGAGCTGGGAACAGTTTCCGTAACTCCTCGCAGATGATTGCTCCAATGTCTTCCTGTGGTGCGGATGAATTGTTGTGGCTTCCGCGGGTGGGGACAGTCACGAGAGATGTGTCCCAACTCTTGACAGTTATAACACTGTCGTGCCTCTCATTTCCGAGTCGAGTCTACATCCATGGGAGTGAATGAAGTTGATGAGGAGGGTGTCAGTGCAGGAGGGAGTGTGGTCGGTCTAGGAGTGATGGGTGCTGCTGTCCGGGGTTTCTCTGTGGATGTCGGGGGGTTTCTCGGAGTGTATGGGGTTGTACCGGATGTGGCTTGTCGGAACCGGAGATATAGGTTATCCAGACGCTGTGCTGTGTCCTGCCATCCTCCGAGTGTCTCCAGCAGATCACTGAGGTGCATTTTTTCCAACAGCCTTTCGTTGAGGCCCCGCTGATACGCATCAATCAACGCTTCCTCTCCGAATCCGGTTCGTCCTGCCAAGGTGTCAAAGTGCGCAGTGTATTCCTCCGCAGACATCTTCCCTTGTTTCAGATTCTGGAGTTGGGATCGTGCAGTGAACTCCTGGTCCAGTTCTCCAAAGCACTTTCAAAGGCAACCTGGAACCCTTCAAAGGTCTCATATGGATTGTGGATTTCCGGATCTAGGAAGGAGGTGGAGAGACTTTCCACCCATGCTCCGGCAGTTCCATCCTTCATCCAGGAGAGTGTGTACAGGATTTTGTGCAACTCTGTCGGATAGACTCTAGGTTGGAGGGCAATGTTCAGCCGGATGGAGCATAGGAAACTCTCCGTTTTCTTCCGATCACCAGAGAATGGTTCAGGGTCAGCTCCCTTGGCCTCACGAGCAGACTGGGTAGGCGGAGGGTGCTGCTGGAGTGTCTGCTGGACTGCAGCTGACACAAAGCCAGCAACATGTGTCCCTTGGTTCTGCATGTCGTCCAGCTCCTCACGGAGGGCGGCATTTTGTTGTTGGAGTTGGGTGAGGAGGTGTTGGAGGTGGTCGGCGGTAATGGCTACTGGAGCACTGTCGGACATTTCGGAATGAGGAGTGGGAGGGAAATCGGCGATACTAAGCAATCCAGATGGTGGGCTTGTGAGAGAGCTTTGGTCTTCTGTCAGGGCCACACTGTGACGAGGGCACCAAACAAATGTAAACACAAATAATTCCGGCTAAGTCCAGTGTAAGTCCAGCTAAGTCCGGAAGAACCGGGAAGAATGAGACAAGGAGGTTAGGGATGTCGGAGAGCGGTCCAGCAGCCCGGAAGGGACTAGGCGGAAATGAGCACAGCGTCCTTAAGCTTGTGGAGTCGACTGGATAATACTTGGAGCTGTAGTCCGGAGTAACAGCGGAAATCCTGAGAGACCAAAGCTGGGTCTCTGGACTTCGCTCTCAACACTTATACATGATGACTATACTATGGGGGAGTGATCGCTAAACTGTGGGTGGTTACAAGGGGGACGGGAACAGGAACAGGAACAGGAACAGGAACTTGGCCAGGGGCAAACCAAGAAGCAATGGGAAATGAAAGGGAATGAAACCAAGATAGGGTTGGATTGGAGTCAAACCGGAATCAGCCGGAAGCAAAGTGGACTTGGGCGAAGGAATAAGCGGAGAACTGGACTGGAGTGGTGGACAAGGACCGGAGTGATCCGGAGTGGATTGGAGTGGACCGGAGTGGACCGGAGTGGAGAGAGAGTGGAGAGTGGACCGGAGTGGACTGGAGTAAGAGACAAACCCTGACAGTAGCTTAGCTGAGGACCTAAGGTCCAAATAATGAAAATTAGGTGTTTTCTTACCCTAATTCTCCTACCCTTCTACACTGACAGCACAGATCACCCTCTTGGAACCAGGGTAGGGATAGACACCCTGAAAAAAAGGACCATGGCTGATCTCCTTCGCCTACTCCTACAGATGGAGGGGTCCCCAGCTGATGGTGCAGGTCTCCCTCTTGGAACAGGGGTAGGGATAGATACAGGCAATGGCAAGGAAGGTCTCCCTCAGGAAAGCATAGGAATACTGGATGAGGTCAAAGCCCAGACAGGACCAAGTGGAGGCAGCACCATCATTCCAGCCCTCCCCCCTTAAAGGATTCCAATGTCTCTGCCTCTTCTGATCAAGCCTCCTTGAGTCAAGATGACTATGGCCAATCTCCCCGCCTTGCTGCCCGACCTACTTCCAGGCCCCATGTTTCATTAAAGCTTGAACACAAGAAGGCCCCCAAGAGATCCAGGGATGAAACCATGGACCCCCAGCCAACCAAACACTCAAAGGGTTAATTCAGGTATAGTCCTTCTGTTGAATTCTCATCCTTACTCATATCAACTATCAACCTATAGATATTGCTGAGGGTAAGGAAGACAGAAAGCATCCTTCTAAAAGTAAGTATGCTCTAACAATAGTTGGAACCAATGACTGGTTGAATATATCCCGCAAGCAGGGCATTAAATGGTTAAACAGCCTACATTCATTCCTGCCAGCCCCATTTATCCAAACATTGCTGAGCCCCTTGCCCTTTTGCTCCCTTTATTTAACAAATACAGTGAAAATGTCCTTTCAATATATGTGTCCAGTGTGCAGTTCTCATTTCCTCCCTTTCTTCCTCAATACAATACAACCAAAATGAAACCAAAATGTGCCTATTTATTTATTTGGATGCAAAATACTTCAATCGAATCCTAGGCTGAGGGCTCCAAACAGTCAGTCACCAGTCTAGGTGGATGGCCCACAGGCTCAAAGGCCCTACTGGCACAAAAGTCCAAGAGGGCCAGGTTCACATGCAGGCTGCCCATGGTGAATCCAATGGGTATTATGATCAACCTCAAAAAGTTTTATGGCTCTACCCCATGAGTCTGGTAAGGTAACTCATGAGTCTGATGACCAGACTCATGAGTCTGATGACCTGACTCATGAGTCTGATGACCTGACTCTATTGAGGCTATGGCAGGAGTGGACCTGGGAGCTATCCCAGTGAGCAGATTTAAGGACAGATTTATTAGACAGACAAAACTGTAATGAACAGAACAAGCCAGTATATTAGGTAATTAGTAATGAATGAATGGGGTGCAGGTTGGTTCCCTCAACACTCCCCCTCAAACTGTGGCCATTCCCATCTCTTGGGTGAACTTGTCAAACTTCTCACATGCTAGGGGCTTTGTGAGAATATCAGCCGTCATAGAGTCGGTTCCACACCACACAGCTGTGATCTTGCCAGTCTTGATCTTCTCCAAGATGAAGTGATAGCGAATATCAATGTGCTTGGGTCATGGGTGGAATTGGGAAGAGTTCTCAGTGAGGTCTATTGTGGATTTGTTGTCCATGTAGAGGTAAGCTGGATTCTTTTGTGGGAATCCAAGGAAAGAGAAGAAACTGTTTAGCCAGAGAGTGTGTTTGGCTGCTAGGGTTGCAGACATATATTCCACCTCCATGCTTGATAGGGCAACTGTAGTTTGTTTCTTTGAGATCCATGAGATAATCCCTCCTCCCAATAGGAAGACATTTCTGGATATTGATCTGCATGAAATAGGAGAATTTCCCCAGTCGGCATCTGAGAGTCCTGTCACCTCGATGGTGGCTTTTCCATCTAAGGTATCGTACATGATGCCTAGGTTCTGAGTCCCTTGGAGGTAGTGGAACACTGGCTTTACAGCTGTCCAGTGTTCCACCGCTGGATCCTTTGAGAATTGGCTTAGGGTCTGGACCGCATAAGCAATGTCGGGTCATGTACCCATTGCTGCATATAGGAGAGCACCAACTGCGGAGTGGTAGGTAGTTGGGTGTTCGAAGCAGGTAGCATTGGAAGTTGGTTTGAGCTTGACTGATGTGTCCATTGGTGTTGCAGCGGGGCTACAGTCAGCCATATTAAAGTGGGCAAGGATTTTTCGTATGTATTCCCCTTGGGATATTGTGATACACCCCTTTGTGCGGTCACAATCAATCTTGATTCCAAGCAATAGACATGGCTCCCCTTGGTCTGTGGCTTCAGACTTTGCTGAAATTTCCACTTTTGCCTGGGCTAGGTGGCCTTTAGTGCATATGAAATAGCAGTCATCGACCCATATTCTGAGGATGTCAAACTCCTCCCCCTCTTGCCAGATGTAGATACATGGATTGCTTGGGATAGACTTGTAGCCTATGGATGTGACATATGTGTTAAATTCTTTGTTCCATTCTTGTGCGGACTGTTGAAGACCATATAGCGCATGCCTGAGATGACAGACCTTTCCAGATCCATCTTCATATCCTTCAGGCTGCTGCATATATATGTCCTCTTTTAAGTAGGGGTTTAAGAACGTGCCTTTAATGTCCATTTGGCCAGAATCAAGGTCTTTTATTGCTGTTAAGGCAATCAGGATTCGGAGGGAGTCAAGCCTCATGACAGGTGAGAAGGTGGCATTGAAATCTTGACCAGGAACCTGTGAGTAGCCTTTTGCAATGAGTTGTGCTTTGTACTGGCTAAGTTTCCCATCAGCATCGAATTTCTTCTTGAATGTCCATTGCAACCCCACAATACTCCTGCCTGTTGGCAGGTCTGACATTTCCCATGTACCACCATCCTTAAGCTGGTCAAGCTCTTTCTGGATGGCCTGTTCCCAGTGGGTCCACTCAGGTGAGTTTTTCACCTGGTTCAGTGACTCTGGGACATCATGTACTGAGGCCTTGCCTGTAAACATGGCTGTCATGTATGCCACAATCTCCTGCTGTGCAGTCTCCATTGATGTTGCAGGTCTCTGCTGTTGGGCTGGCACAATTTGCTTAGTCAACCTTGGGTTGTCCAGTTTATGGTAATTGACCTCGTTTCGTGCTCAGGTAGAATGGATTGCTGGAGGTGGCTGCATTGTTTTAGGGATTTCAGGGGGTACATTTGGTGTCATTGCTACAGTGTCTGCTGGGGCTTGGACAGGTATGTGAGTGTCCTCTTTTGTACTCCCCCTCACTCGTGGCTGGCTTTACTGATGGCACACTTGTCTCCACCGGTTCTCCAATCCTGAACTCGACAAAGCTCGCATTGGATCCCTTGTGCTCCTCAAATGTGAAGTCCCTTGACACCCGGATTCTCCTGGTTGTCAGGCTATAGTATCTGACTGCACAGGGTCCATCTTCAAATCCAATGAATATGAATTTGTTGGCCTTGGGATCAAGTTTTGATCTGTCACCAGTATCTAGGATCCAGACATCGCATCCGAATTCATGAAGGCGAGTGACATTGGGTTTCTGTCCCATCCAGGCCTCATATGGGGTACAATTGGTCAATGCTCGGGTTGCCATGTGGTTATGTATGTATGAGGCATATTTCACTGCCTCAGCCCATAGGAATGGGGGCAGATCCTGTGTGATTAGCATTGTGCATGTGAGTTCTATTAGAGTACAGTTCAGCTGCTCGGCTATACTGTGTTGCTCTGGTGAATAGGGGGCAGTGGATTGGATGTCAATCCCTCGCTCAGCACACCATGCCTTCAACTCCTTGGTGAAGTATTCGGACCCATTGTTGAAGCGAAGGTATTTCGGCTTTTGACCAATGTGAGTCTCGATCCATGCAACATAGTTTTAACACTGAGTGTTACCACTTTCAGAAATATATATCACTCAGAGAAACAATAGATGGTATTAATAATAGACATTAGAATCAACGCAATCATACATAGATAAAAATGAGAAATGTATATCATATATCACATAAGAGAAGAAACAATGAGATAGAGATAGGCCGGGTCCCCACAGAGATACTGAGAGATTAATGTGAGATTGCCTGGGGAATGGCTCCATTCGGCTGTTTCTTTTGGAAATGACTTCCAATGTGCCTTCCCTTGTATACAGGCTGTGCAGTTTATACTTGGTTTGGATTTAGGATTGACAATGAGTCTGTTAACGATGCCTGAATTGGTGAGACATTTGAGGCCAGATACTGAGACATGACCAAATTGGCGATGTATTTCATCCCATGAGTTCTGTTTCGCTTCTGTCACTGATCTTGGCATGTTCACCCACAAGTTTTGCCTTTGCATTTAGCAGATAGACCTTTCAGGAAAGCTTCCCTTGGGCTACCTTTGTGCCATTTGCTTGGCTTATGTGTGCATTGCCCTGGTTGAAGGTGACTGAACTGCCTTGTTCATCTACCTTACTAACCGACATTAGGCAATTGAGGGCTGATGGGGCATTACATGACATCACATAATTGGATTGGGATTGTGTGTCCATTTACATTTGAGAGTAGGGTTATGGTCCCACATCCAAGTGATTCGAGGCACATGGCTTCACCTACACCTCCGATGGATTCGTGTTTTGGGGTGAACTCACTGAACATCTCTCGGACAGTAGCAATGTGGGAGCTGGTTCCAGAGTCAAGTAACCAATCAGTTTTGCTGAAGGTTGGAGTGGGGCGAGTGAGGTATGCGACATCAGGCAGGCTCTCTGTGACTTGTTCTGCCATTTCTGGGTTCTCCGCCTTCTTTTTCGCATCCTCCTGTTTCTTCTTCTCCTGCTTTTTCTGGAATGGCCCTTGGCCTTCCTTTCCTCCCCCTTTCGACCAACAGTCTGCCTTCTGGTGGCCTGGCCATTTGCAGTTCTCGCATGTTGGGCCGGTACTCATTCCAGGATCTGTTCACTTCCCTCTGGGTGCACTGGTATTCAGGTTGGTGACTTTGGCAGCATCAGTCCGTTCTCTGTGGTGTTGATCTTCCTCCATCAGGATGGAAATGAGCTTGCTAGAGTTGACATTGAGACTTAAGCTCGCACTCATGATTGAGCCGAATAACCTGCTAGTGAATTGATCCCATGATTCAGGTAATGATGTGATGAGCAGGAGAGAGAAATCTTCATCGGTCATGGCATGTCCCATGTTGGCCATTTGGTCCTGGGCCTGCCTGAAGGCTGCGATGTGTTCCTCCATCAAGTGCCTTCCTCCATTGTCATATGGAATAGCCTTTTTCAGGCTGCAAGGACAGCACGTGTGCTTTTCAGTTCCTTGATTGTACAAAGCTGCAACCAGATTTCGGCAGCAGTCTTTGTGCCCTTGGTGTGATTCAGTTCCGAGCCTGAGATTGATATAAGGAGGAGCACTTGGGCCTCTTGGTCTTTTGTGTCCCACTCCCTCTGGATTCTCTGTGCTTTGGTAACCGCTGGGTCATTAGGGGATCTGGATTCAGGTATTGCAGGGCAGGGTATTGTGCCATCCATGTACCCAAGGAGACCGGAAAGTACCATGAGACTGGAGACATGGGTTTTCCATTCATACCAGTTGGTAGCATCTAATTGCTTTAGCTGTAGGAAGCTTGCTGACAGAGATGACATAGATGGAAATTTTTAAATGAATGTGTGTAATTGTGAATGAATGAGTCCTAATCTGGCCTTCCACTAGTGAGATGGGCCCATAACCTATTGAGGCTACAGCAGGAGTGGACCTGGGAGCTATCCCAGCAAGCAGATTTAAGGACAGATTTATTAGATGGATGAAACTGTAATGGACGGAACAAGCCAGTATATTAGGTAATTAGTAATGAACAAATGGGGCACAGGTTGGTTCCCTCAACAGACTCATGAGTCTGATGGCCAGACTCATGAGTCTGCAGGTCAACCTCATGAGTCCAGTGACCTAACTCATGAGTCTGAAGACTGAACTCATGAGTCTGCAGGCCAACCTCATGAGCTTGCAGGTCAGCCTCATGAGTCTGGGGGTCACACTCATGAGTTTTCAGGTCAACCTCATGAGTCCCATGACCTACCCCATGAGTCTGGGGGTCACACCCATGAGTCCAGGGACCTAACTCATGAGTCTGAAGACTGAACTCATGAGTCTGCAGGTCAACCTCATGAGTTTTCAGGTCAACCTCATGAGCCCCATGACCTACCTCATGAGTCTGGGAGTGACACTCATGAGTCCAGTGACCTGACTCATGAGTCTGAAGACTTAACTCATGAGACTGAAGATCTAACTCATGAGTCTGCAGGTCAACCTCATGAGTTTGCAGGTCAATCTCATGAGTCCCATGACCTAACTCATGAGTCTGCAGGTCACAGTCATGAGTCTGGAGACCTAACTCATGAGTCTGGGGATCAACCTCATGGGTCCAATGACCTGACTCATGAGTCTTGAGTCAACCTCATGGGTCCAAATGACCTGACTCATGAGTCTGGAGGTCAAACTCATGGGTCCAATGACCTGCCTCATGACTCTGGGGGTTAAACTCATGGGTTTGATGACCTGACTCATGAACCCAGGGGTCAAACTCATGAGTCTGAGGGTCAAACCCATGGGTCTGATGACTTGACTCATGAGTTGAGAGTCCAAACCATGGGTCTGATGACCTAACCCATGAGTCTGACCACTTGGACCTCATAATGATGCCATTAAGCATTGATGTCATTGCAACACCCACCGCGACCCCAGAACCAACAATGGCGAGCCCCCCAACCCACAGTGTCACAATCAAAGTCTACAAAGCCGAAGACTTCATTCAAGCAGCCAGTGATGAGGGTGCAACACTCTATGTATGTGTCGTCACCAACCCAACCCATGCACAGACCACATCAGTGGTTCACAACACTCCTTCCACCTCTGTGTTACCCAAATCAATCCCCATTGAGGAATGCCAAGACCTCACACAACAACTCCCCCTGGAATACCACGAATTCCACAACATCTTCACTGGTACAGCAGCCAGCTATTTACTGCTGCATTGCAAGTATGACCTCTGATTTGACATTGAGGAAGGTTGCGACATACTGCAAGGACCCATATATCCAATGTCGGAAAGCAAACTCACCATGCTACACAAATTCATTGATGAATTCCTTGAGAAAGGATTCATACACCTGTCAACCTCTCCTGCAGGCATGCCAATTCTATTCATGAAAAAGAAAGGTGGTGGGCTTCACCTTTGTGTTGATTATCAAGCACTCAATCGCATCACAAAAAAGAGTTGCTACCCCATCCCCCTCATCAACAACCTCCTTGATCACCTTCGCAGCACCACAATTTATACAAAAATTGATCTTCATGATGGCTACTACAACATCAGAGTTACTGAAGGACACAAGTGGCTCACAGTGTTTTGTACATGGTACAGTGCCTACAAGTGGCTCATAATGCCAATGGGAGCAGCCAACTCCCCAGCACAGTTCCAGTATTTCATGAACAACTTGTTTCAGGATATGGTGGACCTGTTTGTCATTGTATACCTTGATGACATACTTACTTTCTCCACTTTGTGGGAAGAACACCACAATCATGTTTGCCAGGTACTGCAATGACTCCACGAAAGGAATCTCTGTGCCAAGATCTCGAAGTGCACCTTCCACACAGACACCATCAGGTACCTTGGCTTCATCATCACCCCCTCTGGCATCCAGATGAACCCTACGAAATTCAACACAATCCTAAGTTGGCCTGCACCTACCTCAGTAAAAGAAGTCCACAACTCAGTCAGCCACAAATGTAGGTCTAGTTAGATATTACGAGCCTTGCATTTATATAGTCTAACTAGAGGTTTTGATGCTGGGGCCCCTGGGGCCGGCTAACCTGATTTCCGTGGTTCAGGCAGGGGCCCCCAGGGGCCCCTGGGGCCCCTGGCTCTGAACTTAGAACATGACCAGGGAGAAGTCATATAGGAGGGGGGTATCAGGATAGGTGCTGGAAGGCCTGGGAAGGCCCCTGGCTGGGTCAGCGGGCTACACAGGCTTATCGGGCCAATCACAGTTATTATTTTCTCATTGTTTATGATGGGAATCCCATGTTTCATTCTTATTGACTTGTTTATTATTTATTTATTTATTTATTTATTTAAAAATTCACAGGAAACTACTTAGTAGCACCACACACCCGCCCTAGTGGGTGTGTGGTACCTTCCCTTGCCTCATCGGGGGTTCAGTCAGTTTTCAAAGGGGGGGGATGTCACAGGCAGTATCTATTGTATGATAACCTAGATTAAATAAGTAAAAATAAGATTAATATGTTAGTAAAGGAAAAAAATTCGAAGGGAACGCCAAAAGAGCAGCAGGTGCTGCTCTTTTGGCGTCGTGGTACACCTCATAATCAAAAAAACTAACCTAATATTGCCACACACCCGCTTCAGCGGGTGTGTGGCACCGTATTTGTTTCGTGTTTCGTTGTTGCGGAAAATCGAGGGTCGGGGGTATGGGGGGCGGCGCGGTCCCGTGTTTTGCTTTGGACCTGGTCTGTGCATTTGTCGAGTCGGATATCGGGCAGTGGAGATACCTAGAATAATAGTATGTTAGTAAAGAAAAAAAAAACAAAGGCAACACCAAAAGAGCAGCTGGTGCTGCTCTTTTGGCATCGTCGCACACCCGTAGGGGGGGGAAACTCACCTAATATTGCCACACACCCGCTTCAGCGGGTGTGTGGCACCGTATTTGTTTCGTCCTCGCATATGTTGTGGGAAGTCAAGGATCGGGGGGTATGGGTGGCTGCGTGGTCCCGTGTTTTGCCCTGGGCCTGATCTGTGCATTCATCGGGTCGGGTGTCGCGCGGTAAAATGTACCTAGAATAATGATATGTTAGTAAAGAAAAAAAACGAAGGCAACGGCAAAAGAGCAGCCGGGGCTACTCTTTTGGCGTCGCGGTACACTGCGTAATAAAAAAAAAACTCACCTACTAGTACCACACACCCGCCGAAGCGGGTGTATGGTACACGATGTCCTCGTCGGGTGGGTCTTCGCGGAGGGAAAAGACCTAGAAGAACGAATAATAATACATTAGTACAAAAAAAGAAAACAGAGGTGCCAAAAGAGCAGCTTCTGCTGCTCTTTTGGCACCAGTGGGATTAGACGTACCTAATATTACCACACACCCGCTTCGGTGGGTGTGTGGTTTGGAAAGTTTGGTTTGGCAGGAGGCCGTTTGGCCCGTGCTTGTTTGGCGGATTGTCGGGTTTTGGCGGGCAGGTGGTGTTCATATGGCGAGTTTTCGTTGGGCGGGTGTTCATTGGGCGGGCGTTCGTGGGGCGGGCGTTCGTTTCCCGGGCGTTCGTTTCCCGGGCGTTCGTTGGGCAGGTTTGGGGTCATGGGGTTTGGCTCTGCAGGTTCATACAGGTTTGAGTTCAAGATCTAAAAAATAAATAATATTAGTTAAATCATTAAAACTTTGCAAGAAGAGCAGCTTATGCTGCTCTTCTTGCACCACAAAATAAAATAAAAATAACAAAAAAAAAACAATCATATAGTACCACACACCCGCCACGGCGGGTGTGTGGTACCTCATTTCACTCCGTGGCCATGCACCGTGCTGCTTTTCAGGTGCAGACTCTTGTTCGGGTAGGTCGTTATACGGGTCGTCCCCGTTCTTACTGGCCTGGTGTCGATACCTGGGGCTGCTGGGGGTTTCATGTTGCTATTTGTTTGTGTGAAAGATGAGACCTAGATTTAAACAAAAAGAGCGTCAGTTAAGAAGTAAAAGCAGTGCAAAAAGAGCAGCTTGTCTGCTCTTTTTGCGCTGTTGTAGCTATTCCAAAATAAAACTCACCTAGTGACCACACACTCGCAACGGCGGGTGTGTGGTCGTCTAGTTCCTGTTTGGGCGGTTTCCTTGTTGGGTGGTTGCGTAAGGTGCGGGAAAGAAACACAACTCAACACCGGCAATTGCCAGCATCCAAAAAGCGCCCAAGTGCGGTGTCACGACTACAGTATGAATTAGTAGCAAGTGACTAAATGTAGAATAAATACCATATAATTAATATTTGTCGAAAGGAAATAAAGAGGCCATAACAATGAGTCAGAGTTCACTAAGGCATGCACATTGCAAAGTGGATTGGGCGATTTCTATGCTTCACAATCGGCTTAAATTTAAATATATTGGTGGAATATATGTACCCTACATGGGCGATCAATTATTTCGGGCACTCCCTCCATTTTTCAATTTTTCGTACCTTCAATTCCCTATTTAGGGAATTGAAGGTACGAAAAATCGAAAAATGGAGGGAGCGCCCGAAATAATTGATCGCCCATGTAGGGTACATATATTCCACCAATATATTTAAATTTAAGCCGATTGTGAAGCATAGAAATCGCCCAATCCACTTTGCAATGTGCATGCCTTAGTGAACTCTGACTCATTGTTATGGCCTCTTTATTTCCTTTCGACAAATATTAATTATATGGTATTTATTCTACATTTAGTCACTTGCTACTAATTCATACTGTAGTCATGACGCCGCACTTGGGCGCTTTTTGGATGCCGGCAATTGCCGGCGTTGAGTTGTGTTTCTTTCTCTTGCAACCACCACCTAACAGGGAAACCACCCAAAGAAGGAAAGATGACCACACACCCGCCGATGCGGGTGTGTGGTCACAAGGTGAGTTTTTTTTATCGTAGTAGATACAACAGCGCAAAAAGAGCAGCGAAAGCTGCTCTCTTTGCGCTGCTTTGAACTTGTTTACTAACACAGCACCTTTCATATAGATCATGACCTGGTCCTAGGGATCAGCCAAACAACGAAGGCCCGACCTGCCAGGGCCCAAATAGGACCACGCCAGGCAACAACGCGAGAAGGAAGACCGCAACAATGCGACGAACACGACGAACGCGACGAACACAACGAACACAACGAACGTGACGAACGCGACGACGACAGACAACAATGCGCCCAGTGAATGGCCGCACGAACCCCACACCCACTACGGCGGGTGTGTGGTTCTCTATAAGATGAGTCCCCCCCTCCAATATGTCCAGCCGCGCAAAAAGAGCAGTGAAAGCTGCTCCTTTTGCGCTGGTTTTAATTTCTCACTAACATAAAGATTTTTTCTAGATTATCCCCTGCCCTACAACCAATGAAATGAAGAACCACCCAACAAGAACGAGCGGAACGGACCCCGCCAAACAAGGACCCGCCAAATGAACCCCAAACCCCCCAAAACGACAGCCCATGACACGAACGCGCGCCAAAAGCCACATGCCAAACGAAACCCCCGCGAGTGAAGGACCACCCCACCAGCAAAGACACAAAGCGACGTGAAGCCAACGAGTGGCCCCAGGAACCACACACCCGCTGCGGCGGGTGTGTGGTACCACAAGATAAGTTTTTTTATTTTTTATTTTTTTGTGGCGCAAGAAGAGCAGCGTAAGCTGCTCTTCTTGCAATATTTAATGTTTATTTATTCTTCTAGCTTTTGGACTCGCACCCACACGAACCCCCAACCCAAACCCGCCGAGCGAAACCCACAACCGCGACCCCGCCGAACAAAGACCCGGTGAGCAAAACCCCGCCCGAAGACACGCCAAACGACCCACCCCCGACAAAGAAAACTGCGAAAACGCGACCAGCGCGACCACGACAGATGACAACGCACGCAGCGAACGGCAGCACAAACCACACCCGCTATGGCGGGTGTGGTTCTATATAAGGTGAGTCCCCCCCAATATATACAGCAGCGCAAAAAGAGCAGCGTAAGCTGCTCTTTTTGCACTGCCTTTACTTCTTTACTGACCGACTTTTTTTTTCTATTAGGTCTTCACCTTTCACGCGAGCGAATACCGATGCGAGAACCCCCACGACCCCGCATCTCGAAACCCAGCCGACCATACACGGGGAATATAAAGTACCACACCCGCCGCCGCGGGTGTGGTACTACAAGGTGAGCTTTTTTTATTAATCCTGCGGTGCAAGAAGAGCAGCATAAGCTGCTCTTCTTGCAAAGCTTTATTTTCTAACATATTGTTTTTTTTCCCCTAGATCTTGGACTCGAATCCGCATGAACCCCCAACCCCAAACCTGCCAAACGAACACCCGGCGAATGAAGATCTGGCGAGCCGAACCCCGCGACCCACCCCACAACCCCGAACCCGCGACCCACCCCACGACCCCGAACCCGCCGAGCTGAACCCCACGACCCCAAACCCGGGGAACCAAGCCAAACCCCCCCCCACATGAAGGTGAGGCTTTTTCTTTGGCTGTGATCGCGCAAGAAGAGCAGCCTCTGGCTGTTCTTCTTGGGCGCATGGGTGAGCCCCACTGGGCAAGCCTATCATTGTATATAATATTAGTAGTAATAATAATAATAATAAATAAATAAATAATCCATGGCTAGGGGCCCCAGGGGCCCCTGGGCTGCTTGACCAGCCCCCTTGATTGAATTGCAGGGGCCCCTGGGGGCCCCCGGGTCTGATATCTAGTTAGACCATATAAATGCAACCTTTGAAGTATCTAATTAGATACTGATAATTGGCTGACCAGGCTGGAAGTCCAGTCATTTCTAGGCTTCATGAACTTTTATCGCTGCTTCATCATGACCTACTCAGACCTCACACACCCCTTAATCTGTCTTACGAAAAGGACGAAACCTTCACATGGAACAACAAGACCCAATGAGCTTTCAAAAGTATCAAAAACACCTTCATATCAGCCCCCATCCTTCACCACTTCAACCCCAAATTACACATCATCATAGAGACTGATGTGTCTGACTACACCATCACCCCAATCTTGTCACAAATTGATGAGAACAATGAAGTTCAACCTGTCATGTTCCACTCACAATCAATGCAAAATGCAGAACTGAACTACAACATCCATGACAAAGAACTTCTTGCAATCTTCAATGCCTTTTGTGCCTGGCAAGCATACCTTGAAGGCACTGCTCACATGGTTTCCATCATTATGGACCATGAAAATTTGGAGTACTTCACCTCCACAAAACTCCTCACTTGTTGACAAGCTCAATGGTTGGAATACCTCTCCTTGTTCAACTACATCATTGTATATCAATGAGGATGACTGGGAGGAAAACCAGATGCCCTCACAAGATGCCCCAACATTTACCCACCTGAATGAAATGAGGTATATGCAACCGCTGTGGAAGATAAAAACATCCAATATCAGAAAATGCGAAATTACACTACTTCCAGCCATTGGACAATCACATGACCAATTATGAAATTAATTATGGCTATGTGCAGAAACCGAATTCATTCTATAACACTGTCAGTTTTGATCAGAGAGGTATGCCCATATAACACTTAGAAAGCTACAATTCACACCTTTCTAACAGTACCAAACACAAGTCAAACAGTGTAAGCAGGATGGTTATGGAACCAATCCAACCACTGTCTGCAAGGTTGAGCTGGGGACGAAAGAGGGGATCACAGATCTAATCCAGTTGTTCAGGTTTGAGTGGAGGAAGGTCTTTTGAACAGGGGGAATTGCAGTGAGCCAGCAAAGCCCAAGCAATTAAGTGAGAATGTGTATTTCAGTCAAATTACCACACCCTAAGAATCCCTTCTTGAGACCTTAATCAAAGTGTAGTTAGAATTCGCTTTTTGTAGTGAGAAATCACCCAGGGACCAGCAGCTGTTCAAGGAGCTTCAAACTGGAGGGAGGGGGAGAACTAATGAATTTGTGTGCTAGCTGCACCTAATATACAATCCAGACTTCAACTCAATAGAAAGTGAAAACATCGGACTTAAGGGACACACATAGAAAAAAAATGAAGTTAAAATCTTCAAAACTGATGGAGATATTCCAATTTCAAGATAAAAGGGGAGATTGACACATTACATGCTATTCCTCCTTCAAACCTGGACAAGTTCTCTTAAGAAAAAGTGGAATAGGTCGCCCTGAGGGTCTTCTCCATCAGACATAAGAGGGCCAGAAGTAATTCACTATTTTGAATGGTGGAGCAAAGGGGGAGTCATGGGGAGGGAGTTGTCTTGTGAAAAATGGAGTTCGTGTCCACTCATTTTGCCCTTGATACCGTTCAATGCGCATTTTCAACAGCTTTTAGTGTGTGGTACTTGCGAACGAATCCGATAAGAATTGGCTTCAAAAATCAAGAAATACTCCTTCAGAGTATGAATCATGGCAAGATATTGTTACAGGGACCGCATTTTTGATCCGTTCATTTCGTGTTTGGTACCGTTCGATAGGTATGATTTGTATATTTCTGGGCGCGGTCATTTCGAGTCGATCCAATCAAAAATGACAGAGAAATTCGAAAAATACTCCTTCAGAGTAGTGCAGCCCCTATCTGGATCATGTGATGGATCCGTGAGTCCAGAATCGGAACTAGGCCCAGTCCGCATCGTTACATAATCACAATTCATCACCCTTAAGGCAATAGGATGGCTTGGAAGAGCAGGCAAGTCATCCAGTCTTGAAGAAAGATGGCAAGTTGAATTGCCTTGTCCAAAGAAAATGGACTTGAAGTAGGGCATAAACTGCCCCTTTTTGATGAGGACTGTTGAAGTCTGACAGATAGTCAATAAATTGACTGGCGGACATGATAAAGGAATGAGGTGATATTATGGGTTGGAAAGGGGTAGGAATCCAATTGATTTCTTGAATAAACAAATGGCAATAAAATTAAATGAGTGCTGTTGGAGGGACAAATCCCTACTACATGCAAACCCCATCTGAGGACGATTTTTCGAATAAATGAACTAATTCCCATGTCAATCCGGACATCAATTCCCACACCGTCATTCATTTGAGAACAAGCCTGAATGCCATATGTCTAAAACCCACAAATCCATGCCACTCCTTTATTTGCACATGAGCCAATTTATTGTGTATCCGCGGCACTTCAACGGCCACCCTAAATTCCACCTTTTTATGCCATACCTCAATGTGGCAACAGCAATTCAACTTGCTTGCTTTGTTTGATCTTCAATCAATCCCACTTCTGATACACACTTCCTGTTGCCTCAAGGATGACTCTAACGAATTGAAATTATGTAATACAATGGATTACACACCGGACCTTGATTCCGACTCGCGGACTTGTCACATGACAAATAGGGGCTAATGCAGTGCTCTCAAGGAGTAAACACAAAATATCTCCCTCAGTTTTGATCAGATTGACTCAGCAAGATAGTGCCCAGAAAGCTACGATTCACACCTTTCATACGATACCAAACAAAAATGAGCCGAATGAATCAAAACTGCCCCTTCCAGGTCGATTTTACTATGTGTTTCATATATCCCTTCAGTATTTTTCGATTTTCTCAGCCAGTTTTGAGCCAATTCGTTCGGGACAAGCACGCCTAGAAAGCTGTCGACAGTCCGCATCCAATGGTACCAAGGGAAAAATGAGCGGATTAAAACTCAGCTCTCTACAATTTAACTCCCCCATGTCTCATTCCATTATTGCCTCCGCTTTTTTGATTATTAATGGCAATTATTCTCTGCCCCTCTTATATCTGATGAATAGTACGTCTAGGACGACCAGTTCCACCATTCCCCAAGGGATTCTGTGCAGTAGGAGAGGAGGAATAGCTTGGTTAAGCCATATTCCCCTATTCTGACTTGATTTTGTAATATCTCCTTCAGTTTTGAAGCTGTTGACTTGATTTCTTTTTCATCATTTTCGCCTTAACCCCACCTTTCTGCTGGTTACCATAGCATTTTTCTGTGATGTATATTAAGTGCAGGAGATGCGAATTTCAACAGTTTTCCCCCTCCCCAGTTTTGAGGCACTGATGTATTGCCGCTGGTTCCTTGGGTGAATTCCACCAAGACTACTACACTTTGTCTAGGGCCTCAAGAGGAGAGCCTTAGGGTGTGGTTTTGTGACCCATATTCATTCTTTGTTCTATTGCTTGAGCAGGTGTTGCTTACAGCATTAGATTTCTATCACCAAAGACCTTCTTTCCTTCAAGCCTTAACATTCGGATTGATCCTGTGGTCCCCTCTTTTCGTTCTCGATTCCATATCGTGGACTGTGGCTGGATTCCTCCCTTCGTTTCCTGCTTACAGCATGGTGACATATAATTGATTCATTTGTAGGGAAAATGGGCCTCGGATGAGTATTCTATGGTGTAGGGATTTATCCCTCCAACAACAGACCAAAACTGCACTCTCCAGGCCAATTTTACTATCAAAATCTGGTATTTCCAGTAAAAAACAAATATCTCCATCAGTTCACATTCAATCCTCTCGGAACAACTGCTCCTGGAAAGATATAGGAAATCCACATCCAATGGTACTGAGCATGCGAAGAACAGATCAAAACTGAACTCTATAGAACAATATTACTATTAGAATCAATACCCATCAGTAAAAAACGAATTTCTCTGTCAGTTCACATCCAATCTGCTCGGAATCACTGCACCCAGAAATCTGTTAGAAATCTGCATCGAATGATACCAAGAATGTCTATTACGGATGCAAACTGCTGTTTCTGCATCGAATCCCATCCCATGCACTTGTCCCCATTCTCAACCAGCAACAAAACACCTTAACCATTGGACTATGCTCAAATTAATCTCCAGAACCCAGAGATATCCCTTCATTTTGCCTCCCAGAATGCTCCACATGGTCAGTGACATCATGCTCCAACTACTCCACAAGCCCAGCAAACTAGTGACATCATTTCCTTTATGAATCCTTTTGTTCTCTTTATGAATGACATCACTATGACATCACACTCTATGGATGACTCAGCTATGACCGCATTATGATATCATTTCTTTATTGCTCTTTTGTTCTACTCCACTATGATCTCATAGCTTTATTACTCTTTTGTTCTTGCTCCATGCACAGCCACCTTCAGATAGGTATATAAGCTAGCAGATTTTCTTGTTCCCCCCATCTCCTCACTCTGGAAATCAACCACTGTCTACTACTGTCAACCATTCTGCTTATAATCTAAAGAAAAGTCTATCTAAAGCCATCTGGAGCTAAGTCATCTTCAAGGTTGTTGAGACCAAGCTACTGGAAGCCATCTACATGAAATACTGAAGCCAAGGATAGTTGCAGAACCTAAGGTTAGAGTTGCTGGACATCCAAGGAAAAAGTAAGCATAATGAAATATGAGTCAGGAAAGAAGATTGAAGCATACTAACCAAACTAACCAAGCACTGACCATTCTATAGCCCACTGATATCTGCATTTTGACCAGGAGGACATAAACAAGGACACACAAATATCAGTAAACAAACAAACACAACACAAACACATATAAGCCTTTCTACAAGCATCCCTCACATATTAGCCTTCCTATAAGCATTCCATATGACATATAAGCCTTCCTATAAGCATCTACGGTATATCATTGACTATTGCTAGTCCATATCACATTCCATTCTCCAATAAACACATACATATCTTGCAGAGAGTGATCAACCATTGAAGCGAACCAACCCATTTGAATAAACAGAAATGCAGTCTCCCATCTACACACTGGCTGAACCAGATTTTGATTTGACAGTCATCAGAGCTCCCAACCCTTCTTCTATAACTGGTGGTCCTTACAGGGGTAATTCTCACTTCAATGAACCTTTCACCTCTCCAAAAACATTCCACACCAGTAACATAATGACATCAACAGACTCAGAAACAATGGCCAGAGTAGCAAATCCATGTGCAATGCCATGGCCCACAGGCAGAGATGCTCCGCATTTTAAGGGAAAACATCTTGACAACTTCCTCCTTGACTACAAAGCTTGTTGTGATGAAGCCCTCTATGATGATCACAGGAAATGCAAGAACATTATCTGATTCTGCAGCAATAAAGAAGCTGAATTACTAAAGAATCTCCCAGAAGTTAAGAACCCATCTACCTTTGAAGCCCTGGCAGCTCATCTCAGGAAACTCTATGGACAGACAGACAGATGACAATGATATACTTGAGAATGACTGGCAGACTTCTGCCAACAAAAGAGAACAATTGTCAACAAGGCAGATCTGGACGAATATTATTGCAAATTTATCACACAAGTTCAGTGCCTTGATGAAAAGAAAGTCCTAGCTGAGTGAGACCAAGATGACCTTTTCTGGCAAGGGATTCCACAATGTCTCCAGAAGATTGTACTCCCATTGTTCTGCTATGTCCCAGGATTCGATGACACAAAACCATTGGATTGCACAACGGCCTATGACACAATGAAAACCATACTCAAAGAGGATCTTTATTACAACTTCAGACATCTCAATAAGGATAGACCACAAACCACCACAAAGGCCAAGAAGTCTAAACCCAGAATCAATTATTACAAATCACGTGGCAGATATAGTGACTCCTCAGATGAATCAGAAGCCTCAGAAAGTGAAGAAGAAAATAGCAACTCAGACAGCAAAAGTGAAGAAGAGCCAGTTGCCATATCACCTTCATCCATTAAAAAGGTCTCCACCAAATCAAAGCCTATAGTCATCCCATCACTATGCAATATGACTGAACAAATCAGTGACCTCACACAGTCCTTCAATGAAATGAAAATTCACATGGCACAGTCACAGCCAAATGGACAAGCTCTTAATCCTTATATGCAACCTTCCCACCCAGAAACATGGATTCAAGGAAGCCCAGCTACCTATCCTAACAATCAGGCACTTGGGTCTAATCGTACTCAAGGCCCTAACATGTCAGCTGGTGCCACTCTCTGTTGGTTCTGTGAGAAAACAGGAACACATAACGTTGGAATGAAGAACTGTCCAGATGCTCAGGCTATGGTTCACCAGGGCATTATCAAGTATTCTATTGAAGGAAGACTTGTAAAAATGGATGACACCCAACTACCATGAGGAATAGCAGGAAAAGGAGGAATTAAACAAGCCATAGTGGATGATATCAAACGAATCAGGGATGAATCCCCTCATCAATGAACCACTGGGGCAATCAGTATTGTCGATAAAAATGGACATTCTCCCTTCACAACACACTCATATGCAATAGCAGCAGGTCCTTTCATATCTGCACCAGCTGCCAAAACAAATAAACCAGATCATCATCATAATCCCTTGGGAGATAGAACCAATCAATGTCCTAAACATCGAATGTATGTTGATGTGCCGCCACATGGCCCAACACAAGACAAACCTCCAGTTAATCAGCCAGACTCATCACCAATGAATCCAGAACCAGTACAGCCAGCCCCAGAGAAACCTCCACAACCAAGTTATCCACCAGGAATACTGCCCTCCTCAATTCTAAATGAAGCAACAATGGAGAAGCCCACTCATAAGAAAACAATCCTCCTCAAATTGATCCCCAAGAGGAAATGATAGACATTGAGATAGCTCGACCAGAGAAACGAATCCCAAAGAATCCTCCAACATATCGTTTCACTACAGACTTTCAAGATGCTTGTGAAGACAAGGAAATAGCAAAGAAGGTGCTAAACCAAACAGTTGAAATAACTCTTGGAGACTTCCTTGGAACAGCCCATGGACCTGCAAAAATACTCGCAGCTGGACTTAAACTTAAACACGAATATAATCCCAAACATTGAGAGCCACTCACAGTCAATCATGCTACCATAAAACCACATTTTCCTGCAACAGAAGCCTCTGATTATGACTCTGATTATGAGGCAGAACTAGAAGACTACTATGATCTTATGATGACCAAGGATTTGGATGAAGAACCATATCCACAAACACAAACATGAGACCCTCATCAAGTTCAAGTAAATCTTGTAGGAGTCCTTGGACCAAACCCTTTGTTCACCATGGATACAGGAAAAATTGTGGCTAAGGCAACAGGACAGAATGGGACCAAAGATGTTGTACTCATGATTGACACCAGATCCGAATTAAACCTCATCTCCCAGGAAGTCCAGCAAAAGTTAAACATCCCAATAGATTATGATGGACAAAACTGGTCATTACAAGGAATCAACAGTGGACCTGAACCTCTGGTAGGATGCTGCTGAAATGTTCTGATTGAAATAGGAGGGATATGATTCGACCACCACTTCTTTGTCAAAAAGGGAAGCTTCGAAGGCCATGACATACTTCTTGGACAACCATGGCTAGTAGGAGTCAGGGCTCAAATAAAATACAAAGGAGCAACAGATGGAATTCATGGAATGGATATTCAAGTCTATGAAAAGGGACACCCATCAGGATCCTCTGTTTCTCTCCATGCTCTTATGAATGAATCCCGAGAGCAGGACAAGCTTGTTCTTGCAGCAGCTGTAATACCCCCAAATTAATGGCCATCAGAAACAAGTAAACCAGGTCCATCACAGCTGTGATATCGATATAAAACAAATGGAGTATCATTAATCTGAAACACACCCAAACCTTACCAGAAAACTATGAATACTACCACACAGAAGCAACACCATCAGATCAATCATCAGAAGGGAACTCACCATTCATCCCAACAATTGGTAGAGAGTTGTCAGAGGCCTTATGACTCCCAGAAATGCATACAAAGGACTTCAACCCAAGCACAAACAAGTACCTCATGGATGCCATCATGAATAAAGACAGCCTTTCAGTGCAATACCTCCATGAAACTTGGAAATCATCCTT
>MU128977.1:0-99647 GCA_014904985.1 Hydnum rufescens UP504 | reverse complement strand
ACGGGGCAAAGAACAGTTAACAAGATTTGGATGGAGAGGCAAAGTCCAGCAAGCCCGAGACTAGCGGAAACGAGCCACACGGTCACTAAGCTCACGGTAAGTCTATTCTGGGGAACTCGACTGTAGCCGGAGTGGAAGCGGAATTCTGTATGATGGACGAAAAGTCTATATTCTCTGTGACATCGTCTCTCTCTTCTTCTTATATTCATAGTTCCTATACACGGGGGATGATGCTTAATGAGAGGGTTACCAGGGGGCAGCACAAGGGTGGGAACGGGGCAGACGGAAAGGAGAGGGGACAGACAGGCCAGAAGTGTGAACCGGGAATAAGGAATGAGAACATGAAGGGAATGAAACGAGGCGGACAATCCGAAACAATCCTGGAACAAATCCGAAACAGAATCTGGGAATTTAACCGGGAATCGGATGAACTCTGACACGACATTACCGAGTTCAGCATACCATCCCTGTGGATCCTATTCAACTAGGCAGAATTATGATGGAACCCAATAAATGAATATTCGCCGGAAACGCTTAAAGAAATACCATATGCACGACCAAAATAGCCACAACGGACATCGCTGCAACGGAGTTCACATTGCCCACAGGACATAATAAATCAAATAAATATAGCAAAAATACCAAAAATCACGACCAACCCATGATATGTGAAAAGATGCAAACAAAAATAACGAACAACTCTTCCCTCCCCCTCAGTATTCACTTGACCGGAAAATCAATGAGAAACCTACCTTTGGCACCGCCAAGAGCCACAGATTCGTGGGCTATTTGAAAATAAAATTGTGAGTGGAAAACGAAGGAACCTTCTCCAAGAAACCTAGGGAACCCCTCAGAGAGTCTCCAGATTGCCGAATCCGCTTATAATCCCTGAAGAATGTCATAAAGGAAAATCTATTCTCAAAAAAGGAAATTCCCTAAACAATCTCTACAAGGCGATCACAAGGACTTACGATAAAACTATAGATCTTAGACACCCTATGAACATGAGCCAAAAGAAATTTCGAATGACGCCCGAGCCATGAAATGTTTGATCTATGGAAAGTCTGGAATTCTCGAAAAACTACGGGTCTACGATAAAATACCTATGCCACGCCAAAAGCATCAACGTCCTGCCTCTCTGATCCCTCCCGCATCGCAGCAGTGATCCTCCGTGTCTCTGAATTCCGCTAACCAGCTTAATATGAAATATGAATCTCTGGCGACCTTCCTTCTTATTTTTTTTCAGTATCTATTGTTCTGCGCGTACACTCAACGGCCTACCAAATGCCCCAGGATGGACATTGATATACGACAAGAAACATACGGCAATCATCACCATGGGTGAACGGGATGTGCCGGGTGAAGGCCAAAACTATAAAGGCGACACGAAAACTAACAAGTTACCCAGCCCTCTATCCACATATATCACATTCTCTCCAATTCCACTCTTCTTACGATGACTGCTCTGCTCACTTCGACGTCGACCGCAGTCATCTGGCGCAAGGCTGACGTATTCAAAGTTATCACATGTGCCCTTCTGCATGTATCTATGATTCTCTGTGGTCCCAAGACCGATGAAGAGTCCGGTCTCATTTTCTCCACTCATCAAAAAGAAAAAGAATAAAACTAGGCATTTCTCTCTCTTTCTCAAATCCATTCATAAAAGCACTTCTCACACAAAAATCCTCTTTCCCCATCCCATCCACTGACTCTCAAAAGAACGTATGTCAAAAACAACACAACTCGTATAAATGCTTACCTAAAAAGGGGTAGGACACCATCAAATATGCCTACCAACATACTCACCAACGGCATTTCTGAGACTCATACGGAACTCCCATCCAACCTCGACGACATATACATCCCGGACGATATGACAGGATTCATGGTTTTCTTCGTACAACACGTCAGGGACCGGAACGATCCAATTCTCAATCTCCACATCGGACGAAGGGGTTACTTTTGCCCCAACACGACAACTGCAGTCCAAACGTATACGATCGCCCGCCTCGAATCATATTGCGTAACCCGAGAATACTCCGATGACTCAGATTTTCATGTGAAGGTGCAGATAAGAACGGCTGTATATGGGAATGTTGACACAGACACAGTCCACCTTCCTACGTTCACCCATCACCCTCCTGAATAAACCACCATCGTCGTCGTTGAATTGTCTTTCAAAATAAAAATCTTCCTCTATCACGAAAATGACAGGCAAATGAAAAACACCATAAATAGAAAAGAGGAACATAAACAGTGGGTCTGTCACGTGCCAAAACCGAACAACTGGATACAAAAGTCATCAAAAAACGCGGACCACATGTCTTCATCTGCAATTCTAAAAACTCCCACTACAACCTCGAAAAGCCATGAGTTCAACCAGTATGTAAAAACCACAATCATTAAAGATGTTCATTAAACATTCAGGAGCTCAGGCGATATCGAAAACTCAGGCAATAATTCGAATTTGACTGCCGATCAAATTCCTCTCTCATGTCAGGACTTTGCAACGATGGAAGAAACTGAAATCGGCCTTGGAGCACTAGTAACCGACTGCGACTCACACTACCTGGCACTACGTGTAGGAGAATTCAGCGTATTTTATCCCGACATCGAAAACGATACTGATCACTTCTATTACGCCTACTGAAGCCAAATCCGAATCAGTGACTTCAGTTCAGACGGTCACCTACTCGTTCGAATCCATCTCATCCTCATAGTGTTTGGCGAAATGGAGGACGAGTGCCCAGACCCATACTTCACCCACACAATCCCCATCGCTGTTTGATTCTCTTTGAAATAAAACACTGCCTCTGCCTGTCCCCTGATGACATTGACATATGAGAAGCTGACAGCAAAATATGAATGAAAATGACCCTGCACATCAATGAAGGATTTCGAACCCATGAAAAACCTAAGCAAGATTAAATGGACACATGATTATTGATCTGCGGATGCAAAAGTGACATAAAAGCAAATCGAACGACTATCCTCAAGGCACGAATCAAAAAGTGTTCACCATGCCATTGGAACTTCACACGATTGTATATCGGCAATTCAATTACCCGTACCCAGAACCATTCACCCATCTCAAACCCCACACAATTATCCGCTATTATCCTAATCCCCAAGTTGCATACGATGGCATTATAAAGACAAAAAGGGTCGACTGGACAACATACGAGTTCGGAGAACCGCATAACAATCGACCCTCATTACGCCATGATCTCGAAATCGAATTTGGTCTTCTCCTCCGTGTTCCAGAAAACATGTCTGTACCCCACCGAACCTTCTCCACAGATGCTCTTGACCTCCACCTGAACAATGCCATTCAAAGTGGGTAATCGCTTAAAAATCCTAGAATAATACAAAGGAAAAACTATTAAAAATGCGGATATTAAAGATCCTTACCCAACAATAAGCGATTTCTATCACCAAATTCGAAACGTAAACTCAGAAGAAATCTTGCTTTGGTTTGAAGGATGGACGTGGTGGTTCTACACAAGGAGGCATGGTCAGATCTCAATCATATGACTGTCAAGAAAGGCAAAGGGCATTGCAAGGGGCTGCAATTAAAAGTGTTCACCATCTGTGGAAGATAAAAACATCCAGTATCAGAAAAAGCGAAATTACACAACTTCCAGCCATTGGATGATCACATGACCAATTATGAGATTAATTACGGCTATGCGCAGAAACAAATTCGTTTTATAACTCCGTCAGTTTTGATCGGAGAGGTACGCCCATGTAACGCTTAGAAAGCTACGATTCACACCTTTCGAACGGTACCAAACACAAGTTGAACAGACCAAAACTGCACTCTCCAGGCCAATTTTATTATTAAAATCCAGGATTTCCAGTAAAAAACGAATACCTCCGTCAGTTCGCATTCAATACTCTCGGAACAACCGCGCCTAGAAAGATATAAAAAATCCGCATCCAACGGTACTGAGCACGCGAAGAACAGATTAAAAATGAACTCTACAGAACAATATTACTATCAGAATTAACACCCATCAGTAAAAAACGAATTTCTCCGTCAGTTTACACCGGATCTGCTCGGAACCACCGCGCCCAGAAAGCTGTTAAAAATCCGCATTGAATGATACCAAGCACGCCTATTACGGATACAAACTGCTGTCTCTGCATCGAATCCCACACCATGCACTTGTTCCTTTTATTAACCAGTAACAAAAACACCTTAACCACTGGACTATGCTCAGATTAATCTCCAGAACCCGGAGATGTCCTTTAATTTCGCTTCCCATGAGCCCCAAAACACATCACAAGATCAGTGACATCATGCTCCAACCACTCCACAAGCTCAGCAAATTAGTGACATCATTCCCTTTATGAATCCTTTTGTTCTCTTTATGAATGACATCACTATGACTTCACTATGACTTCACACTCTATGGATGACTCAGCTATGACCGCATTATGACATCATTTCTTTATTACTCTTTTGTTCTACTCCACTATGACTCCCCCATGACATCACTATGATCTCATAGCTTTATTACTCTTTTGTTCTTGCTCCATGCACAGCCACCTTCAGATAGGTATATAAGCTAGCAGATTTTCTTGTTCCCCCCCATCTCCTCACTCTGGAAATCAACCACTGTCAACTACTGTCTACCATTCTGCTTAATATCTAAAGAACTGTCTATCTAAAGCCATCTGGAGCTAAGTCATCTTCAAGGTTGTTGAGACCAAGTTACTGGAAGCCATCTACGCGAAATACTGAAGCCAAGGATAGTTGCAGAACCTAAGGTTAGAGTTGCTGGACATCCAAGGAAAAAGTAAGCATAACGAAATACGAGTCAGGAAAGAAGATTGAAGCATACTAACCAAACTAACCAAGCACTGACCATTCTATAGCCCACAGATATCCGCATTTTGACTAGGAGGACGTAAACGAGGACACACAAATATCAGTAAACAAACAAATGCAACACGAACATGTATAAGCCTTTCCACAAGCATCCCAGACGTATAAGCCTTCCTATAAGCATCCTCCACATATAAGCCTTTCTATAAGCATTCCATACAATGTATAAGCCTTCCTATAAGCATCTACGATATATCATTGACTATTGCTAGTCCATATCACATTCCATTCTCCAATAAACACATACATATCTTGCAGAGAGTGATCAACCATCGAAGCGAACCAACCCATTTGAATAAACAGAAACACAGTCTCCTATCTACACACTGGCTGAACCAGATTTTGATTTGACAGTCATCGGAGCTCCTAACCCTTCTTCTATACCGGATGGTGGGCTCATGAAAGAGCTTTGGTCTTCTGTCAGGGCCACACTGCGACGAGAGCACCAAACAAATATAAACACAGATAACTCCGACTAAGTCTGGTGTGAGTCCAGCTAAGTCCAGGAGAATCCGGGCAAGAACAAGATAGCGAGATTGAGACAGAGAGGCAATCCAGCAGCCTGGAAGGGACTAGGCGGAAACGAGCACAGCAGTCCTTAAGCTCACGGAGTCAACTGGGAAGTACTCAGACTGTAGTCCGGAGTGGAAGCGGAAATCCTGAGATTAACATTAAGGGAATAGGTACAGTGAGGCTAACCTGTAGTCCAGAGTGGAAGCGGAAATCCTGAGAGACCAAAGCTGAATCTCTGGATTTCGCCCCAGACTACTTATACATAGTTCCTATACTATGGGGGATTGATTGCTTAATGAGAGGTGGTTACAGGGGGGCAGGCACAAGAGGGGGAGCAGGCAGGGACGGGAAAGTGGAGGGGACAGGGACAGGGCCAGGGGTAAGTGTGTGGGAACCGGAAGTAAAGGAAACGAGGAAATGAAGGGGAAATGAAACGGAGGTGGGGACAAACCGGAAACAAACTGGAACAAATCCGGAAACAAATCCGGAATTAACCGGGAAACGGACGAACTCTGACAACAGCCCAAAGATATCAAGGAAACTCAGTTGAAATAACTCCATTCAACAAACAAAATAAAAAGTTTTCTACATGTCAAAAAAAACCGGACTCAAAAGTATGACAAAGCTATTTGTATGACTAAGCAAAAGATATGACTCAGCCTGATTTAGTCATCCAAACGTCCCACAACTGCGCCATTCCAAACATCACACAGACTTTGGCACAGAAAAGTACACAGACATCCAAAAATACATATAAGGAATCGAATTTTGTAGTTTTAGGTAGCTTTTAGATAAGACTCCCCTTGAAATAAAGTAGTTACAGACAAGAAATTCAAGTGGCCAAGTAACTGAAAGGTGTACTCAGAGCAACAACAAGAAGTTGTAGATAGTTGTAGGACCCTCAGTGTAGGTGTGCTAGATGTCTAAGCCCTGAATCATATGATAATAGGTTCAAGCCCATAAAAGTTTAAAATCAGAAATAGCTTCTAAGTTTCAATTCAACAATCGTGATACAAGCAGTCCAGCTAGAGTCAGAAACATTACGTCATATCAGAGTCATCCATACCATTTCTATACCTAGTAAGCCAATCAACCCATTGAGACTAACCTGAGCCCCTCCCATACCTTTTCATTCTCTACCCCTATAACCTTAACCAACATCTGGTGGTGTTAGTAATTTCTGCAGAGCGATAAAGCATCTTCTACACCGCTCATTTTTCCCTTGGTATGCTTTGATGTGCATTTTTAACAGCTTTTAGGGAGTGGTACTCACAAATGAATCCAATAAGAATTGGCTTCAAAAATCAAGAAATACTCCTTCAGAGTATGAATCATGGAAAGATATTGTTACAGGGACCGCATTTTTGATCCTTTCATTTCGTGTTTGGTGCCATTCGATAAGTACAATTCATATCTTTCTGGGAGCAGTTGTTCCGAGTCAATCCAATCAAAACTGACAGAGAAATTCAAAGAATACTCCTTGAGAGTGACATAATCCCTTTCTGAATCATGTGACAGGTCCACAGGTCCAGAACAAAGGCCAGGCACAGTCCATGTCATTACATAATCACAATTCTTCACCCTTAAGGCAAAGGAATGACGTGGAATGATGGGTTTTGGACATGTAGAATTTGGACTGTTTCTCCAATGAATGAACAGTTTGAAAATTAAAGACTGGATGGATGATCAATTCATTTGTTTGGTTGAAAAATCAGCTTCAGATGAGGATTCTATGGTGTAGGGATTTATCCCTCCAACACCATGCAAAAAGAGCAGTGAAAGCTGCTCTTTTTGCACAGTGTTTAACTCTTAACTAACATACAAACTTATATTCTAGGTCATCACTTCCTGCACAAATGATACCCACATGAAAACCCCCACAACCCCACCTATCGACACCTGAATGATGGGGTGCAGGGAGGAGCCATACAAACCCCCATGCAGCATGTACAAGCCAGAGTGCACAGCTCTAGTGCAGGATTGAGTACCTCACACCCACCATGGCAGGTGTGGTACTACAAGGTAAGTTTTATTATTATTTTTATTTATATTCTTCTTCTTGTGGCACAAAAAGAGCAGCACAAGCTGTTCTTTTTGCGCTGCATTCATGTTCAACTAATAGATTCCTTATATTTCTAGATCCTGCCCCAGAATCCACATGAACACCCAATCACCAACCCACCAAATGACACCCCATGAACAAAAACTGTAAACAACCCCATGAACAACCCTGCAAACAACCCCACGAATGAAAACAACAATGAGGGATCATGAAAATGGAACCCAGGCCCCCAGCTGAGGTTATAAGGTAAATATTCTCTTTAGGTGAGTCTTTTTTTTCTTTAGCTACAATTGCACAAGAAGAGCAGCCTCTGGCTGCTCTTCTTGGGCACAGGGTGAGCCCCACTGGGCACCTGTGGATGTATATACTAATATAATAATATTAATATTAATTAATTAATTAATAATGCATAATTTGGCAGGCCCCTTGATTGTATTGCAGGGGCCCCTGGGGGCCCCCTGGTGTAAACATCTAGTTAGATATAATAAATGCAATGCTCATTGTATCTAATATGATGTGGAAAGTGGCTGACCAGCCTGCTTCTGCTAGCAAGACCTAGTTGGGACTACAGTTGATGGGTCAGATTCTCATGGTCCAATGAGCCCAATTCAATCCCAGACCAAGTACTACAGAAACTCCTGTAGTAGCTTGGTAGGGTGGGAACATCCCACAGACCTCATTCTGCTAAGTGGGGCTTGCTGGGAACTATTGTAGGGATGCCACACATTTCTTTCTGCTACATAGGACCAAGTGCACTCAGGGCAAATTTTATTTCCTTATTTGGTAGACAACAGCCAGGCATTGTGGGGATACCCTGCAGACCCTGGCTACTGCACAGGGCTCGTGGGGGCACCCCAAACCCCAGACCACTGTGCAGAGCTCAGGACATTAATTAACAAGTTGTTTTTCCTTATTTGGCTGACAGTGGGAATGTATCAAAGGACAGTGCCAAGAGCATAATAAAAGGACCCAATAATTTGGCCACATCAAAATCCGCGAGAAATACCGAAATTGATGTGGGAATCTGACCCATCAACTGCATCCTTGTTTTGAAGAATCTACGGAGCTCCCTGAGCACTCAAGATTCTTTTTCAGAGCAAAAAGAATCTCCAGAGAATGTGGCAAGAATCTGACCCAAGAATCCAGATTCTTGCAACTGAACAGGGCCTAACTTTCTGTCCTATTTTGACCATAGGTTCGGTCACAGGTCACAGGGACTCATGAACTGAACCCCCCAGCCATGATGTCACACATCACAGACCCTTGTAAACTATGAAAAGGCTTCCCTTGAAATATATTTTCCTGAATTTTTTTCAGGAGGTTTATAGCAACTGTGGTACCTGCTTGTTTTCACTTGTATGAAGCTAACAGTATATATGAAAACCAAGATAATCAAGTGAAGCTATTAATCTTCATCCTACCATTGCCAAAATCTGCCACCTTGGAAGTGACCTTCTTCACATGCCCCTGTCACCTGCAGTGTTTCATCATTAATATCCTCCAGAACCCAATAGAAGATGGGGACATTTGGTCACAGCCATGGATGCATTCTCCATATGGTGAACTCAGTTCTTTGTTGGTCACAGGTCACACAGCAGTTCAAACTGGCAAACTACAGATGGAGGGGTGTCACACAGATTTTGAGTGAACCTATGGTTGAAATAGGACAGTATGGTCATCATTTCACGTCATGTAAACATATCTGAGATCATCGTCCGGAAGCTCCTCAAGACCATCCGCATACACTAGTTCCTTCTCTTCCTTGGACAACGCCGCCAAGGCACGCACTTTCTGTTTGTTCAGCATCGACAGTCTCGTGCGGATGAATAACGCCGATAGGATCGCCAGACCCATGAATCTATTTTTTTTTTGTTTTCGAGGGAATCTTAGCAGTAGGAAAGGGGACAAGAGCTGTAGATTGACTTACCCGGCCGACAGCGCGTGGGCTTTCCTAAACGAATCCTTCGGGTCGAAATAAATCTGTGGCGAGGCACTAAGGGTACCCAAAATTCAGCGACCAGCGGAATGTACGATGGCACGATGTTTAGGAATTGAACTAACATCGAAACGCAGTTGGAAACCGAAACGATGAGCGCGGTTCCAACTCCTCGCTTCGACGTTGGAGCCAGTGTATTAGCAGCCCAACTCCTAGCAATGCACCCAACGGCAGCAAGGTTAGTCTTGACGGTAAAAAGAATCCAATAGTAATTACGCACATGACAAGGGGAAACATGGAATAGGCGCCCCCAGTGATGAGATACATGGCGAAGTAACTCGCGCCATGTGCCTTCTCAGCGCATGTGGCGAGGATAATATAGCCCACGAGCCCGACGCTGGCGGATGCCATAACGTGGTACCCGCGGTCCTTTGTCCTATCGCTATCGTAGGCCTGCGCCCAGACGAATCCCCAACCAACGAGATATGGTCCAACCGTAAGGCCCTGGGCTTGAATCGACGTGTAACCAAGGGCTTTGATGAGCTACAGGGGCAGTGCGAGTGGGTTGCAAATCAGCAAATCGGCTGAAGAGATTCGACATGTTAGAACGCACTGTAGGAAGGAAATAACTGATCGTAGCAACACAAGTGTTCTTTATTTTGATGTCAACATAGAACCCGCCCAAGCACCAAGCAACGAGCAACGACAGAATGTACTCACAACTATTAAAAGATGAAGCCGTGGGCGTCAATATACGAATCATCGATGTAACGATCAAGGGAGGACTGACAGCTTGTGTAAAGAATGACAAAAGCCCAGACCGTGATATCTTTCGAGACCAGCTTAATACCCTCCCATCCTGACGCGCCACCATGACTCTTGGGCCTATGCTCGCGTAAGCGGGCCTGGGCTATGGCCTTTTCGCGGGTGGTAAGGAATGTGCATGAGAAAGGAAATGCCGGAAGCCATATAAGGATGACGACGGCCATGACCAATGTTGGAACGGCCTGTGTGGATAGCCGTGAGTCTGAGACTGAAATCGTGATATCGGAAGCATACCTCGACGAGGTAGAGGAATTGCCACCCTTTCAAAACCGAAGTGTGCGCTCGAACAAGGCCAAAGGCCAGCAAGCTCTAAATTTCCAAAGTTCTTGCTCAAAGATTTCCACCACCCGCAGATCTGGATAGCCGACTCACACCGATCCATCCTGGCACCACACCTGCCCACAGAAAAGGCAAGTTTAGCCAAACATTCGAAGGTGTCCGCGCAAACAAAGCTCACCAGTCATGCAGAGAGAAATACGGAACGCCAATTCCCTACGTTTGTACCTAGATTATGTCCGTGTCAATTCATGTCACCCGAGGACGACTCTTGTTTGGTCCCACGCGCCAGAAGCTTAAATAATAGATCATCCCAGCGTAATATCCAGCCTAAGGGAGCGTTGTCTCTAGGGTCAATTATTGTCATATAGGGGAGCATTACTCGCCTCTCCAATGCCTAACAAAACTCTGAGATGGACATCAGATTTAAAGCCTTTCATCCGGAAAGACACAAAATAGATATCGACCTGAGAGCGAGAATGGCTTTAAAGCCCTTTGAATAGACAAAGCTCAGTGAGCTTATGCCCCACCACGCCAGCGACATGAAGAAACTAGGCCAAAAAAATGATGATCGATATCATCCAGGGAGTCTTAGAAATCCACTTACAAGCGGTTAGCTCCAATGTGTCGCTGGAGGACTGCATTGGGAGTACGTTTGAGAAACAAAACAGTGCAAATTCACTGGTGGAGCACCTACTGTTGGCAGGGATTTCAAGCAAACAGTAACCGACATAAAAGATGCTGTCGGGGATTTGCACATTAGAAAACCGAGAGCGGGAACGCAACAGGTTGAGGGCGCATTACGACAACACCAAAGTCCATCTGTTGTTGTTGGTGATGTCCTGTATAATAATTGGGAAGGATCGTATTAGTCTCGTCGTGAGAGAAAGGTGTATAGTCAGCATGGCACACTCACGAAATTCTTGTTGAATTCTGGAAGTACATGGGCGTTACCGCTTAACACAAAGTGAAGAAAGTCAGCTGAGATATATATCAATTAGAAACTGAAAGAGCGCTTAACATATTGGTGCGATCTATATTGTTAATGAAGAGGAGGCGCGATGAGTCTGGAGAAACGGATACCAGCCGTGGGTCCTTGCATACCGAATTGATTAACTGCGAGCGGACCGCAAAGAAGAAATCAGACAGTCAAGCCAACATCCCAAACTGGCGCACATACATATATAACTAAATTGGTCCCATGAAACTAAACGTCAGTCATCTGTGAGACAATTTGGCTAAGAAGAATACCTGAGGATGATAATTGGCAAAACACGTAAATCGACCTTCCACCTTACCGCCATCTCTTCTTCTTTCGTGTAGGTGACGTTCTCCGCCAGCCGTTCGATTTCTTCCGCGTCTTCCCGACTAAGTCCGCCAAAAAATCCGAGAATCCCCTAGAGTGTGTTCACTAATTATTTAGCGGGACAGAAAAGCTTTTAATAGACGATGGCGGCACCTTTTTTCTACGTTTCTCTGGGAGGGGAATCGCGTTGCTCTCAACGAAAGGATGATTAGCGAGTGTAGGATCGTGCTTGTCATGAACGCTAGTCTGGGACTTGGCATCAAGCTTGGTCTCTTGGAGGTCTGAGGTAGCCATGGGGACACAGATCTGGGGCTTGATCCTCAAGATTTGCTCTATTTATACTAATCTTAGTAGTATATTCCCCTGTCGGTAAGAAGATCGAAGAAAAATTCAGTGAATAGGTGAACTCTACCCAAGTGGATATGGGAAGCGGCACCTCTCTGATGAAGGAGTCCTACAACAGTTCGGGTGACAAGAGGGCCAGAGATTCGTCGTCCCTATTCGCGGGCCGCTGCTCAACTCCGCCCAAAGATAGTTGTGGAGGATCAAAGTTTTACCCCGCATGGAGTGGTATGAATGCGCACCATGGGAACTGCGACTATTTCCGTAGACCGCTTGCACATGCCACTTGGCTGCCGATGCACCACCCGACCAAGTCGGCAGATTATGCAAGGAGTGTTTTTGACAGGTGTGCAGGATGGCCCACAATACTGGCATCCCGGTTGTGCGGGCGGGGAATCGCGATGGGTGACAGCCAAGTGAGCTTGGTGCCTCGTGCTCGTTACTGCAAGGCGGTTAAAAGCTTCGAAATTACCCACAACTATGGAGGAGGCATTTCTACAGTACGTGCCAGCACACACGCGAGAGATTTTAACTTTTCTGACAAATGAGTCCCCATTTCCTTGCTAGGTCATTGACAATTTTGCTCGATGCATGATAAGCGATGACCCCCTGTACGTATGACGACTGATAAACAATCTACTCTATGAATGCGAATATGTCAGATGTTAGCATTGTGACATGACTTTCATCTCCGATCACTAGCGACCATGTCTACTGTTACTCTCGCCATTTTCTTGAAATGCTGCTTTACGATAGGTCCGTCAGGTCCTCCACTCGCCGTCCCCGGTCCACCAGCTAACTAAAGCGGTTTCTCTTGGACAGCCAAAGCGACAACCCTGACACCAAACCTTAAAGCGCGCATCCCATCCTATCTCCTTACTCTCACACTCTCCCCAGCACTACACGCAGAACATGCCTCGCTGCATAAAAAATCACATTACACGTCTTCTGCTCAACTCACCGTGCAGCACACCGTCGAAGAGCTACAAGATTCTCTCTTGCTCACCGTGATCAATTTCCCTCGAAAGCAGATCGGGCCCAAAATGAGCGATTGCCTCGTGACAGGGGTTCAGCCCGTGGGACCACTGGCCACACAAGATGTGAAACGCGAACACACAGTGTGCATTCGGCCGTTTTCCTTGTCCTCGAATCCATCATCGTTCCAGGTGGAACCCGGCTCGCGAGTCGGGATACTACCAACCCAATTTACCACTGGTCACCTCGTCGCGAGTAATCCGCGTGATCTTACATGGGAGGAATTTGCACTGGTGCACTTGGCTGTTGGGTGCATTACGTCGTACGTTTCGCCTCCAGAGACGGTGGGACCACAGCAATCGGCCGAAGGATGGGTCCTCCATTATTTCCGCGTCGATTTCGGGGATGAGACGGGAGGTGAGCGGGATGCTGCCGTGTGGTTGGTAGACGATGAGGCATCCTTGGTGGACCTAGCGAGACTGGTTGGACGTCAAGTGCTCGCGGTGGTAAATATCGCGCTGGAGCCGGAGACTGCTCAGGATTCCCCTTCTGCGCCATTCTTGACGCGTGGTGCTGCGGCGATACTCACTGTGGGCGGACGAGCGTTGCTGGAACCACGCAAGGAGGTTCCTAATGGGAATCGCCTCGCGTAGGCCCATGGCATGCGTACGTACATATAGATTATCATATAGCATATAGAGGCTTGACTTGACCGCCAGACTTGGAAACTTTTTCGGGCTGTGAGGGGAGGAGTGGATCCTACTATGGCCTTCGGGAGTAGATGCAAGCAAATAGGTCTGTGAGGGGTTGGTGAGCTAAAGAATCGCTTGCTTCGTAGTCATTAGGGAATGACATATCCCGGTGAAGTTCAACCTCAAAGCTTACCACCGACAAGCACAAGGGCCCAGAAGATTATATCTAAATTCAATCGACAGGCTCGGAATCCTCGATCTCCTTATCCAATGGTACCCAGATAAGGGGTCAGAGCTGATGAATTCTTATATACCTCGTGCCTCTTGGATTTCTTGATCACAGAAAGTATGAATCCTTCGAATCTGCAGTCACCGAGAAAGGTAGATGGCGACATTCACAGAGAGATCGTGCATTACAAAAATATCTGGTACAAGCAAGTCGAGGAAACCCAACACCAAAATGCTGACAAGGGTGGGGGGGAGGGTGGCCCGGTGGGAACCAAGAGTCCTAAGAAAGACACTGGAAAGACGTCGAACAAAAGGCCCATGACATGGAGTACCATGTTCAGCACAGCATTACTGAACGGGGGCGCGCCCGTCAATCATAATGTGAATTCTTTTGCGATGGGCGAAACCCTGAGATTCCATTCTCTGAAGAAAAATCCTAGACCCAAGGCCACCTCCAACTGGGAATAGTTAATGCCTCAACTAGTATTCCTGCGGCTGACTCCTCTGTACTCACCCCCGTCTTGGGGCTCGATGTAGACACGGCCATCACCACATGGTTAATATGACCAATTTATAAACCCGAACCGAATCTTCATCGTCATCTGATCTTCGGCCGGCCTCACAGCACATTTCAACTTGAGGTGAGGAAGATTAATCCAGCGATACACCAAGGAGGAATGAACAGATAATGTACTCCCCAAAATACCACGTGCTCATCATTGCAAACCATATGTGGGGCGTAGGGGGAATCGTCTAAGCTGAGAGACCAAGTCTTCGAGAGGTGAGATGGACAGGATGGGAATGTTCCATCCTCATCTGACCAGGCCATAAATCCTGCTTTATTGCATGGAAGTCGTGCATAATCTGTCCGTGGATCTATCCCGTAATCTCTTCGAAGGTCATTGTGGAAATAAACATTCTTTGACCATGTTTTCCAGGGTATCGCCAAAGTGTCTCTATACAGGGGGGAGCGATGAAGAGAAGATAGAGGAACATGGAATCGGACCTCCAACCTCGGTGCGAAGACAGAAGGCCCGTTGACACCCCAGCGAATGGTAAGATAATAATCATCCCCAGACAATGTGGAGGAAGTAAAAGGGAACCGTGAATAGTCCGAGAGGTTTCTGTGGTTAGTATACTGCGACAAAGGTGGACTCCCGCTGATCCGAACAGTTAGGTGGTGTTGCTCAAGATTCAGGCGCAGCATGCAAAGCGATACCGTATGGATGGGCAGAGCCCCTGTGGTGGTGATGCGGATCTGATAGACTTCAAGGACCCCTCGGTGGGCGACACATAAAAATTCAACACTACAATTACGGTAGGGGAAGTTATCCCCATCTTTCATGTCTAATACCTGATCGCAGAGGATAATAAAGAACGCTAAATATCCAACGGTAGTGGAGGAAACGGCTCATACACACTGTCATTCTTTGGCCCGTCATCCAGTCCCATATTTCTAATCTTGACTCAGGGCGAAAACGCATCGCAACTCCGAGAAATTGACCCATGATTCGGAGCATCCGATCACACGGGACTGTACAAATTGAAGTAGGAATGTGATTTATAGCTCTCGGATGGGGACTATTATCGGAAAGCGCGCAGAGATGGAGAGCGACGACACCGTCCGGGTAGGCCTACAAGTTGGAAGCAAGTTTAACAGAAGGATACTTCCCGATCAGCAAAGGTACTTGCCTGGACAACACCAGACGAAGATTATTACCGGGATCGCCTTGATGAATAGGGGATGCAAAATCGCGTGTCCGGCAAGTTCCGGACACATCGTCGTCCTTCTATCTTCTATCTTCCATTACCATTGCAACCAAGGGGTCCCCCACCCAACCACTAGCTGTGATAACGCACTTGGTTGGGTTCCCGGTCTCCCCCCTCCACCCACACCTGCTCCTGCATACCACTCCCCGGTTGGATCCTCTCTCGGGGGATAATAGGTTACATGATATAAATGTCTGCGGTAGCCCTGGAAGATTAATTTTTCTACAGCGTATTACTAATAAGCAGGAATTCTTGTACAATCATCTTTACTGGAGAAACTAATATTGAATGCCCTCGCCTCGCAGTAGTTATTTTTGCACAGCTAAAAGCTTCGAAAACACCCACACGCATTTCCTGCTACAGTATGTGCCAGTGCAAACACGAAACATTTTAACATTTTCTGACACATGAGTCCCTATTTCCTTGCTAGGTCATTGATGGCTTTGCCCGATACATAACAAGCGATGACCCCTGTACGTATGAGTCGGTATGACGACCGATAAACACTCTGCTCTATGAATGCAAATCTGTCAGATGTCAGCGTTGTGACGCGACTTTCATCTCTGATCACGAGCGACCATGTCTACCGTCGCTCTCGCCATTTTCTTGAAATACTGCCTTATGATAGGTCCGTCAGGTTCTCGACTCGCCGTCCCCAGTCCATCAAAAACCTTTTTAAATTGTGGAACATTAGAACAATTAGAAGCTAACTAAAGTGGTTTCTCTTGCACAGCCAAAGCGACAACCGTGACACCAAACCTCAAAGCGCGCATCCCATCCTATTTCCTTGCTCTCACACTCCCCAGCACTGCACGCGGAACATGCATCTCTGCATAAAAAATCACATTACACCTCTTCTGCCCAGCTCACCGTGCAGCACACTACCGAAGAACCACAAGATTCTCTCTTGCTCATCGTGAGTTTCCCTCGAAAGCAGATCGGTCCGAAAATGAGCGATTGCCTTGTGACAGGGGTTTCAGCTCGTCGGACCGCTGGCCAGACAAGATGTGAAACGCGAACACACAGTGTGCATTCGGCCGTTTTCCTTGTCCTCGAATCCATCATCGTTCCAGGTGGAACCCGGCTCTCGAGTCAGGATACTACCGAACCAATTTAACGACGCTCACCTCGTCGCGAGTCTTACATGGGAAGAACTTGCGCTGCTACACCTGGCTGTTGGGCGCATTACGTCGTACGTTTCGCCTCCAGAGACGGTGGGACCACAGCAATCGGCTGAAGGATGGGTCCTCCGCTATTTCCGCGTCGACTTCGGGGATGAGACAGGAGGCGAACGGGGTGCTGCCGTGTGGTTGGTAGACGATGAGGCGTCCTTGGTGGACCTAGTGGGACTGGCAGGACGTCAAGTTCTCGCGGTAGTAAATATCGCGCTGGACTGCTCAGGATTCCCCTTCTGTGCCGTTCTTGACGCGTGGTGCTGCGGCGATACTCACTGTGGGCGGATGAGCGTTGTTAGAACCACGCAAGGAGGTTCCTAATGGGAATCGCCTCACGTAGGCCCGTGGCATGCGTACGTACATATCCATCATCATATAGAGGCTTAACTTGACCGCCAGCATTGGAACCTTTTTCGGATTGTGAGGGGAGGAGCGGATCCTACTCTGGGCTTCGGGATTAGATACAAACAAATAGGTCTGTGAGGGGTTGGTGAGGTAAAGAATGGCTTGCTTCGTAGTCATTAGGGAATGACATATCCCGGTGAAGTTCAATCTCAAAGCTTTCCACCGACAAGCACAAGGGCAGAAGATTATATCTAAATTCAATCGACAGGCTCAGAATCCTCGATCTCCTTATCCAATGGTGCCCAGATAAGGTGTCAGAGCTGATGAATTGTTATATACCTCATGCTTCTTGGATTTCTTGATCACGAGTTCGTAGGCCATCGTATTGACATCAGAAAGTGTGAATGGAACTAAACTGGGACCAAGTTGGCAGGAGCAGAGGAGACTGGGGCAGGATCAGAGCTAACTGGAAGAAGGCCAGAAGAAGGGTGAACCCTGACAGATGTAGGGAATGTGGTGAAGGCAGATGGCACATATGAATTGCAACCCAACCCCTCCCCCCTGACTCAATAGTTCCCAGAGCCATCCTACAGGAATACAACTTTCAGCCACACTTGAGAAGTGGTCAAAGTAAAGCCAAAACTGACAATCTTTGCATGCATGAACAGCTTTGAAGAAATGTTCAGCAATATGGCGGGATGGAAGGGTGATGTCAGGTTGGCGGTTTGAATCAGGGATAATTGTGAGAAGTCCACAAGAGACTGCCGCAACCCCATCTGCCATATGGTGGAGTCCACTGATCTGTGTTTTGAGTGTAGAAATTTCGGGAATGTTGTTAAATAGATGTGGGATATCATTTTCCCACTGGTTGACCTTGCTAGGGTCTTTTGCAAGCTCATAACCAAGCTGAGGGCATCCCCCATACTTGACAAAGACATCTCATAAGGTTGAATGTTTGAGAGGAGAGGAGAGGAAAACCATCCTGCCAGAATTAAATGGTCAATACAATGAGAAGACCATTATCACACAGACTGACCCTCCAATATAGAATTCTTCCCATGACCAAGGCTTCATGACAGCAATAGATGCAGAGAATTTCTTCCTCCAAGCCTTCCACCTCACAGGCTGAGGGGGGCATGAATGAACAAGGAAAAATTGTGAGTGGCTGTCTGTAAACACCCAGTGTGGCTTCATCAGGGAATCATTTGAATCAACCAGTCCCCAAACTCCAGGAAATCCTTGAGGATCCATGTGTTTCTTGTCAGGAATTATCTGCACCTTGCCAGTGTTGGTGATTAATATGACTCGGTCAGGATTCCTCTGCAAAGCTGTAGGTCTTCCCTGCAAGATTCGTTCAACAAGCAAGAAATATAGGAAAATTGTTTTCCCTAGAAGTGAAAATGATGCTTAGGATATCTAAAAAGAGTTGGATTTGTTCTCACCTATTCCAGGTGAGCCTGTCACCACAACCCCGCGGTCACCTTTCTTGCAAAGATTGGAAATATGTGTGAACATATCATGATACTCTCTCCGCACCAAAATGGATGAATATCCATGGTCAAAGAAATCAGGAAAGTCATGGCCCACAGACCCCAAGGAAAGAGATTCATAGGGTATGCGGAGAGTGCACCCATCATTGTCAAGACCAGACTCAGACTCATATAGGTCTGATTCATTGTCTCTGACCATGAAGGGAACTTCCACACTCTCAATCTTGTATATTTCGGCCCTCCCTTCATCACCCCGGTTCCAGTACTTCTCACAGAAAGCACGGAGACAACATGCTTCTGTGTCACTGTCACCCAGACCTGTTGTTGGATTATGAAATGCCAATGTTAGACTAAATGTGTAGGAGAAATGGGGTGAAGGGCTCAGCTTACCATGAGCTGATGAACTTGGAGTGGTGGCTACATTGGGAGACATTATCATCCATTTGATCATGCATATACAGGAAGAGCAGCACTGACCACCAGGGGGAGGTCCTACAATGATGTGTAGGTGGCCCTCCTGAGGAACATCTGGGAAGAGTGTTGACAATCTGACGAGGGGCGATAATGCTTCATTGTGGGGGGGGATCTGGGGTTTCTGTTGTCCATCAACAAAGATAGAAACCTTCAGAGCAGAGATAGTCTATGATGAGGCAACCAAAGCAAGTAATGACACCATGGCTCACTCACCTGCCAAAGAGTCAGAGTGTCGGCACCATGGGTCTGAAACGCCTGTTTCTCTTCCTTAATTGCTTTCTTCAAGGTAGCTACAGTCTCTGTCGTTGGAATCTTAACCGGAAAGATACGGTTTGGCGATTCGCCGTAGACCCAACAATTGAGCTTGAGCAGAGCAGCCATGATGGGTGGAGGAAGGCGGTTATGGATGCGTGACACGTTCTCTTATGAGAGGACGGAATGTTTCACAGTGGTGACAAAAGGTGGGGGATTGCACGGCCCGAACCAACAGCTCAGACAAAATGATGCTGAGAAACACGCGGGAGAGAGACAGTCTAAAACGAAATCCAGGAGCCTTATCTAAAATTCATAATTATGAAAACAGCTGGAGAGATGCAAGGGCGCGCCTAGCGCCTACTGTCAATACCACGTACTGGATCAAGGTAAGAGCAAAAAAGCAATCATTTTTGGCTAAGGAAAAAGAGAGGACAGACAAAATGTACTATAACCTTTAGTGCAACAAGATACCAAGTGCTAGATATTCAGTATTCGACGGCATCATCATCATCTTGATCCATCGCATCTGTACTCGCCTGATGAACTGCGGCAACGTCATGTGCCGCAGATTCAGACGACACAACCACCCCATTCCCATTAGGAGGCCCATCCCTCTCCACACTAGCCATCTCCTCATCCCCGTCTCCTCCTCCCGCACCACCACCACGAACACCCTCGCTCTCATCAACAGGGGCCTCGGATTCTTTTGCCGCCTCCAACAGTGCAAGCTGGGCCGCAGATTTTTCTCGGAGTTCACGAACGGCTTCAATACCCTTCTGCCTCTCACCGTCCCATTCTTCCTTCTCTTCCCGCACGCGTGTGCCGGCCTGTTTCCGTCTCTGCGCAATGAACAACTCTTGCGACGGTGTGAGGGTCTTGGGTAAGTAGTAGAGTGCTGGAGGATGCGATGTCGCTGGTGGATGCGGGAGCGTCGATGATAGCGGTGGTGAGGGCGAGCGAGGTGGATCGTCAGGAGCTGGCACAGTATGGCGGATGACATCAGTCGTAAGTAGAAAGTTTGAAAGTTGAGGTAAAACTGTGTAGCGATATTTAAGCTAATAAAGAGAGGGACATCTAGTGAGAAAAAATGTTTTCCGAGAGAGAAGGAAGAGAATAATATCCCACGATGCCATCTTTTACTGAAAGATCTTCTTCCTTGCGTATGGCCGCCAGACGATCCTTCTTAGCCTCGTCTTGCTTGCGAATCAGACTTTGCTCTTTGGCTAGCTTGGCCTGCAAGCGTGCATCGATGCTCTGTCGTTTCTTGGCCTTGCAGACGTTTAAAAAGGGGTTCGGGCTCGCAATGAGCAAACAAGGCCCCGTCTATGCATATTATTCGAATGCAAATGACTCACAGCCTCACTCGCCATGCGTTCTTTGTCCTCGATTTTGGCTTTATTGAGGGTCCCGATGACCATACCGAAGATGCTCTTGCCCTTGCGTCGTTCCCCTCCACTGGTCCTAGAAGTAGCGTTAGCAAGCGCCGAACCAGTAAGATCCAGACGAGGGCGTTTTTTAGGCGACGCCGTGCCCCCCGTGGCACTGGATGACATCGCTGCGGGACCGGTCGGAGGTTGATTCGGTACTGTTGTTGTGTTGTCGTTGCTGAGAGGGGTGCGTGAGCATTAGTGGGCACCGCTATTATTGGCGCTGGTCCTCCAGAGGCCGAGTCCCTCTGTGCTACCGATGATTCTGAGACCGGGAGCGGTATCGGCTCTTCATCTTCCATGTCTACCACATCTTCTGAAGCCTGATATGGTTGTGACCTAAAATACATTCAAAGCAAGGACACCGTGCATGAGAACTAAGATCGTGGGGGAAGATATTGCGAGGCAATTGGACTCACTCTGTTGCCACGTCTGCCATCCTTATGATAAGCGCGCAAATAGTCTTGCCAAATTTAGGTGAAGTGAGGAAAACAAGTGTCAATCCCGCTCCGGTAGTTGCCGGGTCAAGCTTTGTTTGCGAGACACCAATCCGGAACGAAGGCTCCTCGCGAAGGCTTATGGATCAACAAGGACCGATTGCTGGTTGCAAGTTGCAGTGATTTTAGATATACCAGAAATCACGCTCTGTGAACAACTCAATACGTTGAACTTGGGTTCAGCTCGATTCCCAAACTTTCGTTGCTGGCGGTGACTTGCACTATACTCCGATCGATACCGACTATCTAGATATGTGAGGTGTGATTCCGATGTGGGCTCTGCTCTAGTGTGCGGTGTCCCTGGCGAATACGAATTTGAGGGGGGGCTATTACTTTGTCAGACTACTGTACGCTCTACATCATTGTCGGCGAAGAAGCATTGATCCATCAAATCTGGAGGTATGATTGGAGGGGGCCTTGCCAGGGATTGACATTCCAGAGGCCAGAAGCTTCATAGGTTGTAAGAGCGAGTGGGATGGATTTCGATCAGGGGTGGGACTCATCAGGAATAACCATAGCTTCCACGTATCATCGAAGAGGCAGTCTAATGTAGCATGCACGGAATGAGCGAGGCGCGCATTCTTGACGGTGCACCTGCTTTTCAAACGTCAAGCGACTGTAATGCCTTACCGTACCGCACAGAACACGAACGCTGCACGTTAATTTGTTCATACTGTAATTAGTTAGCAGGAGACAGCAGGTGTTTACATCTAAGATCATCATATAAAGTGCTCGAGAGCAGAAGCCAACAGAGGGAAGAGAAAGCGACGGGTCGGACTCAGTGCTGGGGGTATGATCAATCCTCCCGCAAATCCACGACGATGCCAGGAATCAACTGCACAAAAAGGGAACAGAAAAACGTATGTAAATATCAATGCACACATGAGATCAACAAGTCACAAAGACAACATTCGAAAGACTGTTGCCGGGGGAGAGTGTGAATGTGAAACGCGTACTTACTGCACACTGGCCCCAATACCAATACACGCCCAGGTCCAGAAGAACCCAGGCCATCCGTCTACTTTGCGCCCGTCCGCCGGCGAAACAATCGTTCTAGCACGATCGCCACAGGCTGCAACGCGAAGAATATCACGCATTGCACACCGAATCCACGGCCCATGGCGTACAGTGCGCATTCGTGATACAGTCCCGAGGCAAGGAAAGTCCCGAAGATGAGTCCAGACGAACCGAAGATTTTCTGGAGGGGGAAGCCCCCCATCACGAGGAACGTCTGACGCAGTAGTTGATGCCATTTCTTGGACCAGAACTCGTGCAGGGACGTACTGGCCCACGGGGAATCAAATACTGGAGGCCAGGATGTAGGGTGATGTTGGAAAATGGATACGGCGATAAGAGTTATAAGGTAGTAAGCCATAGCAAAGCCTATTGGTGAAATGAACATGGGGAGATAAGATATATGAAAATGATTTGTAGTCCAAGCTTCATCAAAGTACATACCACTCAAGATCGCAAAGCCAGTAATGAGATGAATCCCCGTCGAAATCAAATATTTCTCGTACACATTTGACCCAAACGCGAACATGGATCCGCCGGCAGGCGTCCCTAATCCAGGGACAAGCTTGAGGCACGATTCCAAGAGATCCGTGGCAAGAAAGCAGAATATAAGCTGGCGAAGCGTTTGCAGGGAGAAGCGTGCAGGATGGGCGGTGTCACGCGTGTCCTGGGGAATGTATATACCCGACCCTGTTCCCGCTTCCCATCCAATGCCTCGCAATGCGGACTCCACCTCGATCGCATCGCGCAGTCCCGCAAGGACCTCACCTGCTATATTTCTAGATCCGGACGGTCGTGTTGCTGGACGCCTCTTCTCACCCGCGGGTGACCCATTGGCCATCTTTCCTACTTTAATTGCACCGTTGCCGTTGCCGTTGCCGTTGGCCACTGCCCGTAGAACACCGGGTTCTATTTCCCCCACCTTCAAGATTCCATTCGGAGCCAGTCCAAATTCGACCGCCTTGAACGCCCATAGTATGGCTGCCAAAGCTATTATAGAATGCCAAACAAACAAGGTGCGGCGATAGCAAGTCACTAAACCCACACCAAACCGCCTCGGAGACGCACAGGCGCGCATGCGAAATCAAAGGAATGAAGACGTACCGACCCCCCAGTTGAACGCATTCAACATGACATCCGTGCACTCGTACCCATATCCGAATCTAATAGTCGCGACACATACGAAAGGAAAGAGGGCAGCACGCATCACTCTCGTCCCGGGTCTCCGGGCGAGATAGGCGAGGACCAGATGCAGCGCGATAGGCACCAGGACATGGTGCGCAGTCCCCCAATTGATCGGCGTCCGAGAGGACGCGGGAGGCACCAGATGGCGGAACGCAAAATGCAGGTTTTCCTGAAGCCGTGATATCTCCATCTTGAACTTGGAGCCGCACTAGAAGGATAATGCAGTGCAGGTGGAAAAGTTTGAACGGGTATTCATTCCAAGTAGTAGTGTTGTCAGCCGAGTGTAAAGCGGATCACGTCACCACATCCGAATCCGGCAGCTGGTTACTACAACTCGTCTGGTACAACGATACTGCTCACCGCAGCGCCAAGGAAGAAAGATGGGATGAATATCCCCCAGGAAATCTTGCATAATTGTGCTCGTCTCCCGCACCGTGTATACCATGGGCGAATGGATACCCATGGCTGTAGTACCTAGAATCGCTCTTACAGGTAATTTTGACCCAGGACTGAGTTCCGACTGACCTGCCGAACGTACTGCCTCACACAGTTATCTGGCATCAGGCCAATCCCTCATACAGCCTCATGCATCGGTGATGTATTCTCTGCAACTATCACACCGGCGATCAACAATCTATCTCGACGCCGACCAGCTGCAGCAGTCTGCTGGCAACGTACGATCCAAGAACCGCGACCCTCATCCAAAAATCCACCAGCCCTGAAGCTTTGCTCTGCCTGGCTTCTTCCAGAGTCTCTAATTCCCTGCCCTGCCCACTGAGCTCTCTGATTCCATGGCTTCTGGGACCAATATCGATGAACCAGGCCGAGGCAGGCAAGTCGGTCACCCAACGCTGGGCAAGCTTTTCAAACTTTCTAGAATAAGAATTTAGACATTTGCTACTGTATAGTGAGGGTACGTTTCTTCCCCTACTAGGTAGTACTATCCCAACAGACGTACTGTCAGGATTCACAGAAAAACAGAGCATCAGGCACATTTCTTCATAGCCCCAAATAATTATATGGTATAAAAAAGGTTCGTCCCCCTTGAATCCCTAAACCCCGCCTTCAGAGTACGGTTGGCACACATCGATTCAAGGTGCGTATTCCCGTAATAGTCGAGCTCCCCCATAACCTGAAGGATATGGAGATTCCTCAGCTCAACACCGAATTTTATATTCGTCGGCATTAACGACGAAGAAATTCCCCGCAACGTCCCAGGCCATGTCCCGGCATGCCGGCGTTCTAGCGATGATCCTCGCCTTTTTACTCGATGTTCTATGGGAGATTCGGCTCCAACGACAACTCCTTGTCGCAACGTCGCAACGTCGCCATACAAATCCTCGTGCTTCGATGATGGGCTCCCCCCTGTCCCCTGGAGAGATCGACAGGTCGGGATTCACGAGAAGAAGAACCCAGCTACACCCTGAAAGCCGGAGGGGGGACCCGGGACCCGACTGGAATTACAACGCCTCCGCCGCGACCGAATCTGAATGTGTTAATGAACATCCTAAATTCCAAAAACAAAAAACAAAACAAAACAAAAAAAAAGGACACCGGCGACCCTCTGCTATTCCCAATGTCCCCCCCAAGTCCCGAATGCGCATATTGTGCTCCTGTTATTCAGAGTAATGTTTATGGGATACAAAAATTCCGATTCATCCCTGGTGCATCAACCCTTCTGGCCTGGATCTCCTTAGGGCGGTTTCTCGGCATCGGCGTTCTAAGACATATCGCGAGATCGGCACTGGTCAAGACAAGCCTGGGTCAAACCTCGCTCTATTGCCGTATACCTTAGTTAGACATTTGCCATATATGTATCCAAAGTTCCAAGAGTCATTCCTGCACGTCCGCCTCGTTTCTTCACACATGTTCCCGGACGCGACGTGCAGGACTGTCAAACAGTGCGAAAAATCTTGTCTATCCTGTCTATCCTGTCTATCCTGTCCGACTCTGTCGTGAGTTCCGGCCCATGTTTCCGTGTTGTTGTGCGCACTCCGGAACGATCGCCCCCTTTTTTTTTGCTTTGTCTTTCTAACATTCCCGCATTTCCCGCATTCCCCGAGTTCCATCCCTCAAACTCCCCACCCCCCTTCTCCCACGGGCGACGGTTCCTCATTTCCTCTCCTCCACCTTGTTGTTCCTTTACCCGCCCGTCTTCTTCCAAACTTCCAATTTGTTTTTCATGCTCTCGCATGCAGAGCACAGCATATCATGTATTACAGTATTGTGTATATTCCTTCGGATTTCAACTCCCTTATCTTCTAGATCTTACATTGTACATGCATCTAAAATCCAATTACCACGCCCGTGCCACACCGCGCTAAAGCCACACCACGCGGGACCTCATTCCACCACACCACGCGGGACTCGTTCCACCCCATGCCCCATGCTCCATGCCGTCACCTTGAGAGACAGAAAGAAGAAGCCCACACTGTAAAGCATGATGGAATGTCCAGCAACAGAATTTGATTTCTTGAGGATCCACCCGCTATGAAACCACCGTTGTGGCACTTTTGCCAATTGACCACGGCCACCGTTGAATGACTAGTAAGTATTCCTTCCTTACCCTTCGCAAATTCCGGAGATCTGGAATCCAGGAATACATACTGTACAGTTATATACAGCGGGTATATTATATATTATTGAGAAGAACACAGACAGACAGTGTGGTTGTGGCGCAAATGAGCCAACGGGTGGGTGAGTGGGTGAGTGAGTGAGTGAGTGGAAATTGCATTGCATTGCATTGTATGTGTGAGTGTGTGTCTGTGTGTGTGTACGCGTGGTGGGTGGTGGATTCCAGGAAGTGGAGGAGGGAGGGTATGTGACCGGATCCTTGAAACAAATATACACGGGGGGAGTTATGCTATGTGGGGGGGCCTTGTCGTAAATTGCCTACAAAAGCGTGATATATGGCTCATGGACATGCAACGCCACAGCACAAAAAAAAAAAAAAAAAACAAATATAGCAAACCGAATCAAGAGCCAATAAAACACGCAAAAAAGAAAAAGAAAACAAGGACATCCGGGTATGAGAACGAAATACATAATCTACTTTTTCAGGCGGTTCCACGCAGTCGGTCGAATCGGTTCCGTTCGCTGGGCACTAAAAAACAAAAAGAACAAAAGACAACACAAAAAAATACTAAGTGGAATATCGGCGCATCTGGGCCTTGAGACGCTCGCGATCGCGTTCCGACATGTTGTCGATCGAGACACCGACGGTGGGAGCCGGCCTGCGTCGGACTTTACGCAGGAGTCTCTCCAAAGAGTTCCGTTCACGTTCGACGTGCACGGTAGATGACGGTGGCTCGGGTGGGGCAGTGGTGGAAGTGGTGGCGGTGGCGGTGGCAGTGCAGGCGCAGCGGCGGCGGGAGGTGTGGGGACGGAAGAAGAAGAGGAAGAGCGGAACAAGGGAGCCTGAGTCTGAGCCTGGGCTTGGGAATCCGCAGACAGTGGCAGTGGGGACAGTGGGGGTGGTGGGGGGCGATGATGAGGCTCGTCGGACGGGACGTCCACCTCGACTTCGATGGACAGCGTGTACCGCCGTCGACGGGTGGGAGCGAGCTCAGGCACAGCCGGGCCAGCACCGACCTGCGACTCGGCGCGCCGGCCCGATCCCAGTACAGCGTTTACCCTCCGCGAGACAAGACGCGACAGACGGCGGGGAAATGTCGACGACTGTCCGTCGCGAGGCAAACTCGACGAGTCCGAAGACTGAAGGGCGACATTTTCGACGCGCGTGTCGGTGCGGATGGAAAGCCGGCGCGCAGAAGGAAATATGCGAATGGAAGGATGGATGTTGGCCAGCCAAGTCGCTCGGGTTGAACGTGACAGAGACTGTAACGTCCGGTTCTTCGACCACCGATGTGGCCTCAGCAGTAGAGATGACAGTGTTGACGCCAGAAATGGGTAGGGACTCTCCGAAGCTCATGGCGCATTCGTCGTGTTCTGGCAGGCTGTCCTCGTCTGCCGGCAAAGATTGCGAGGTGGCAGCGGTTGTGGTAGGATCAAGTTCTGAAGAGGAGGAATAGTCGTTGTTGAGGGAGGATAAGTCCTCCCACTCGGGCGCATCTGCACCTTGGTCCCGAAGCGTGTTGGAGAATGAGCGGCTTTCAGGAGTAACCATTTCAAACCGATCACGAATCCAATCAGAGTTGAAGGACTGAGAAGTGGTGGGGCGGGAATAATCTGGTGTCAAAACGGACGTGAGATCGGGATCTTCTTCGTTGGACTAGAAAGAGGAAATTTTTAATCGGGACGAAAAGTTGAGCGTCCAACTTATACGAGGACATACAGGCACGACATCGTACACCTCATCTGATCCAGCATACCCGAAGACGTACGTGTCCGAGTCCGCCATAGAACTTCCAGATGCATCACTTCCACCCTGGACTGCGTACCTCGAGATATGGCTAGAGCCGAGCTCGACCCTTGGAGACAGATCTGGACGGCACACCTGTGGTGCCTTGCGAGCGGGGGTAGTGGAGCAGGGATATGAAGTCGCCTGATCGGGCTGGTGGTACTTGGCATAATCGTTGGTAAACGGATCTTGCGAGAGCTGTTCTTCAGCGGAGAGGTCGTGAGAGTAGTTGTGCCCAAATGAGGTGATGTTGGTCGGGGACACCGCGCCGATGGACACCAACGAGTTACGACTGAGAGATAATCGCAGACGGGGTGAGGGGATATTGATGGACATTGCGTGAAGCGGTGCTGGAGAATGAGGGGGAAGACACCGCTTGCAAGTGAGTGTACTGAGTGGAGACACAGCCATGCTGGGGGGTAGAGAGCCGTGAAGCCGTTAGGCGAAATTGCTTAGGACGATGAGGCGAACGCTACTAGTGAACGCAGTAGGAGCGCAGCAGGGGCCAAAAATCAAGAGTATTATAAGCGTGATGAGGCCTATCGGGATATGGGGGATGGGGGGGATGTGGTGTTTAGGGGGGAGGCGGAGGGCGCGTGCCACGACGGGGGGATTGGCATCGGCCAAGATTGCCCAGGGGACGGTTATAAAAGAAGGTTTGAAAGTAGGATAAAGGCATGATATGATGGAGAAAGAAAGGGAATCCCTTTGGGAGGCGAGATTTGGTGATTGCTTTTTCCTCCTATCTGGGGAAGCATCAGCCACTGCTTTTCTAGGCATTTGATTCTAGCGCGGATTAAGCAGGCACCACGCCCAACAGCGGCCTGTTGCCTTGTGGAAATGAAGCTTAAAAGCGTGAATATTTGTCGAAGCCCATCAATATTCTGAATCTTATTCCCGACAACCACTCCTCAGCGCAAGAACTCAGGGACGTCGTCGAGCACGCGCGAGTGTGCCGCGATCGAGGCGAATACTATAGTTCCCCCCACGTTGGGACGTTGGGGACGTTGGGGGAGGCAAATCTCATTCGAGTCGAATCGGAGGGGGCGCAGGGGTCGGGCCCAGCAGGGCTCAGGCCCTGCGAGTGCATTCGATCCCTCACTCGGACATCTGATCGCGAATTTATGTTGGCATCTCGTGGAAACTGCTTATGGATCTCCCCACCGTGCATAATTTCCACAGACGGTTGCAATCGCCATTTACACACGTTACACGTGCAACGTCCAGCGGGGCAAAAACGAACAAATTTAGTCAAAAATCGTCTGGTTACCTCCTCTCTCGATGGGGGTTGCCGCCCTTTGACCGCCCGTAGCGGTCATTGATATCTCTCTCCACCGGGTCTCACACCCCGACCTCCCCCAATGAGGAAACGTTACACGTGTAATTACCACCACATGCGCACTTCTCTGAAATTGGAATCATGAGAAAACCTCGTTTATGAGAGACTAGGCAGCGAAGCTGCCGCATTATAAAGAAATATCCGACACTAGATACTAGGCGAGGCGACCCTTCTTCTCTGGAAGTGAAATACCGTGTCATCACACATCGGTCGCAAACACTCTGCGGACTTTGTGCACCGCTCTCGCCCCCCCGACTAATACCGCCAGGATCACCACGAGATCCACCGCAAGCAGCGCAATGCCCGCCAGCATAAACCGAGGCGCAAACACTTTCCACACCATCAAATGTCTCCTAAGCACCGCAGCACTCGTCGCTGCCCCAACGAGCAGGGCCGTAAAACAAATCTGCATCCCAACTGCGGACCTCATCGTATCTGACAGAACCAGTACCCGACCTCTTGGCACCGGCGACACCGCCCATGTGGAAAGGAGTGGAAGCGCAAGGGCTGGAAGCAGGAACGGTCCGAACGAATTCAGCGAAACAAGGGCTGGCGAAAATGGATATGTCAAAATCGGAAATCCTACAAATGCGGTTTTCCATTGTATAGAGGATAGAACCGATTGGTGCCCCGTGCTGAAGAATAATATATGACCTAACAAGGAGAATGCGACTGGTTCCGCGAATGTGGGACTCCGCGCACGGATAGTTGCTGGTGTTGCGCTCGATGTAGAGTCGATTACCACATCGATACTTGATCGCGTCGCATCCAATCCTTCCACCGAAGCCGACAGCGCCCTGGAATCCCGAACGCTATCCACGGCCTCAGCATAGCACAGTATGGCAATCAAGGAAAGTGCGAGCACAAGTTGCCCCGTCAACTGCGTCACTGTCCAAAGGAGTGCAAAGAACGGCAAGAGGAACAGCAAGAATGTGGACCCGTACGCATTCGCATATCCAATAACGACGATACGTTTTGTTGCAGACCGTCCTACAACCGCATCCTCTTGATTACCCTCCTCGGCGATGGTCTCGATATTCAAAGGCGAATACCACCAGAAAACGTATCCGACCATCAATGTCCCCACAAGCACTATTCGTGCTAGGGCCGTCCTTATCAGTAGACTGAAAGCAACCCAGGGAGGACGCCGAGTCCCGGCACCAACATCGCGATCTGCGGCCTGGCCATAAACACTTTCAATCCACTCGATGATCCAGTACAAACTCCCCCCAATAAGAAAGCTCCGCCAAATCACCTCGATCGAGAAGGGCGCTGCGCCCTTGTCTGATTTGGACTGGGAGAGGAAACGACGGACCACCGCAGGGAGAAAGAGTACCGTAGGAAGGACGAGAAGGAGGACGAGCAGAGGTGACAGTGGGCGCGTGGAAGAAGAATAGAACGTGACATGACAGTACGGATGCTGCTCTTCCCGACAAACAGTGCTGATGGACATCAGACGCGCACATACAGCGAAAATGCCGAAATGTAGAAAGATTCGTTTACGAAGGCGAGCAGATGGGTACGAAAGCGAGGATACAATCATTGGGACAATGAGCGTGATGAGGAGAAAGAGGACGAGCCGGTCCTCCCACATTGTAAACGAATTAGACGCAAATGAAAGCGAATGCAAGGCGAGCAGAAACACTGGAAGTAACGTACTCGCCTTTGATGCACGATAGAACGATCGCCGGAGCGCGCGGAAGATTGGGAGGAAGTTGACGACAAAGACAGACAATTCCGACGTTGCCGCCGACATCACAATCGTTACGTCCACAAATGAGAACGCACTCCATCCAGGACGGATTCCCGGAAGTGCATAGCCTATCCCTATCCCAAGGATCACGCCAACAAGAGCACCTCCCCACCCCAGAATAAGCACAGCCTGTCCAACTTCCTCCCATCGATCCCTTTGTATCGCCAGGGCCGAGTACACCAGAACAAATGCTGGCAACGAACCGATCAGGATCGCCAACCCACTTATCATCAGTGGACTGTTAAATTGGGCCCACAACAACCGACATTCCGCCAGAGCTTTTCGAGTGAATGAAAAATACTGCTCTGGAACATTCGCCACTGCTGCCTCGATATATGCGGCTTCGAGGGTGGGCCAGGAACCATCGATTTCAGCTCCTGAGGCACTCGCCCTGTATGCGCGTAAATACGACATGACTTGCTCTGCATTAAGGCGAGCAGCTGTGCTAAGGATATCAAGCCCATTCGAATCCGACAACGAGCGGAGGAAGAGCTCGGGAATGATAGATCCTAGATTATTGAATGGGATAGGAAGACCAAGGAGGAGGGAAATGGACGGTACCACGTCGATCTGCTGTACAGAGCGATGTGGTGTCAGCGAACCAGGGAAAGTCCGGAATGTCTGCATATCTGCAGCCACGTTCGAGTTTGATGTCGACAAGGGAATATTCTTGCTGTAGAACCACAGAGCCGAATCCGTCTCCAAGGCACCATCCCCACCATGATCGCCCTTGGAGTCCATGCCATGATCCCCAAGGACGACGAGGAGGGTTTCATCGTCCAAGGCATCAACTACATTTCGTAGCATCTGATCCATTTGTTTCAACTTGGCTTTCATCGTCGGATGATCAGGACCAAGTCTATGGCCAACGTGATCGACACCAAGGAAGTGTCCGATAAAAAAGTGCCATCCTGCCTCTTCATTCCGCAAGAGGGGGAACATATGACGAATGACACCTTCGTCAACGCTGTGGAGATCCTCCACATTGAACGAATCGTACGGAAATGACATATTTGGGGCGAATGACCGCGAGAAGACGGTGAGCCATGTATCATCGCCAGCGAACGAGATGGTTTTTCCAATAGCACGAAGTTGCGATATTATCGAGTCTTCCTCTATCGGTGAAGCAGAGAAACTAGACCCAATATCCACAAAGGTGGGCAGCGACCCAGTTGTCACTCCTTTGATACGCTGGAGAGTGGTAGTGGGAGGATCCGAATAAGCATTAAAAATAAACGAATGCTGCGGTCGTGAGGCACTGAGCTGTCGAGGAAGCGTAAGGACGTTGTGGAAATGGGTGGATGTAACATTGGGTGGATTTGGCGAAATAAAGTCAAATCGGAGCGCATCGATGATGAGGAGCACGGCTCTTTTATGAGTAGCAGGAAGAGTACAAGATGAATATGGGGAGCAAGACGTTTTAGATTCTAGAGCCAGACGAGTAAGAAGGAAGCCCCGGGTAAAGAGCGAAAGGCCGGATAAATGAAGGAACAGTATCCACCCCAGGACCACGACAGCGAGAACATGCCTTGTGGGAAGTGTCGGCGCGCCTAGCGCCATATCTGTCCAATGTCAGACTTCATCTAGATGCTAGACAATAGTACTTGCCTGTTTGCCTCTGGGCCAATTGTTTGAACTTTCAAGTTGGGCCATGTGTGATCCCGGCAATTTGCGGAGCGCATCCATTGGCATGGATGCAAGGTCATTGCGATCTCTATACCGCTTGACGCTGAGGGCCATCTCCGCCAGCGTGCATCATCACTCCAGTGCAACTGTCAATCTCCGAATTCTATACAGGGCTGCGTTTGACGAAGCAGTGAACAAGATCAACGATAAAACCCCCTTATCCCAACAGTGGCTTAAAATATGGAACGCGCGAAGTATGTGCTCAGTATTATCATTGGGATCCTAGGACACTCATGGCACAAGCAGTGGACCAGACCTTATTACTGTTATACTCATCTGCGACAACGAAGGGTATTGCTCACAAGGTCACTCGTAATCTCGCGTATCTTGTCGATTCTCATGTTGCGCGTTCACGACCATTGGGTGCGATGAAGTGGGACCCTCATCGAAAGTCTTACGAACCGACGAAAGCCAAGTCGAAATCAACCAGTCCGCGACGAGCGGAAGTCGAGCGCAATGCTTGGTTCGCAGTTGGAGAAACGTGAGGATGGCGGAGGGGATGGCAAGGATCTCTCTCGGCCGACTACGCACATCCAAATAGTCTGGTGTGTACGTGTGGATTTGCCTCATCTGTATGCATATGATGATTTTGGGGTATCGTGCGGACCCGATATCCACCTCCCTCCCAGTCGCACACCATACCAGGCGTCCCTCAAACGCTTTCGATTTGCGAGAAGGGTGCCCGGTTGGCCGTCGATCTTTGCGCCCATCAGATCAAGTCTGAACGCACCCCTAATCCCGGCCACCTTCAATAGTGTTTCCGTGTCATCTAAGCGTTCAGGACCAAGGATAAATTCAACGGGTCTTGATGTAGCTGAAGCACATACCTCTTCCTGGAAACAGATCGCAGGCTTTTTGTCTACATCTAGGCCCTTCTGACGTCCATGACCAACGGATTGAAGGAATATTCGAGAATTGTTCGAATGCAGAGTGAGCATTCGGACCGTCCTATTCCGAATAAATTGTAGACCAAGGCCAATTGTCACTCCGAAGGCAACGGCAGCCGACATCCCTCCGAGACGCTGCCACAATGGTCGAAGTTTGTATTTCGGTTTCCCATTTTCGTCCTGGGCGCCTCTAAAAATGTGTCATGGCCATCGATAAGAGAGGAAACTGGGGAGAAACGGCGGCAGGCGCTCGTACTCGGGATCCTCTTCAGTCCAATGATTGAAGATCATTTCTACTAAGTTTCCCCTTGAGTTAAGTTTTGAGTGACATCGAGACAAAAGACAGGTAAATAACACGGGCACCGACATGATCGCCAAGTCTGCGAGCAGCATTGCCCATGCAAAGCGCAGATACCAGGGAGGGTTTCTTTCATAAAGCACTCTTTTTGAGAACGTGGGGCTCTTCAGAAGTGGAGCTCGCTTTACTTTGCTTTCTCGACGGTCCGGTATGAGCAAACAGCCTGGATGTCGTCGTACCGAGCAGAGGCCCTGACCGCCACTGCGTCATCGCAAATGCATTGTGTGGCTTAGACGGTGGTGCGGTTAGGCGACGCAAGAGGAGATACATCAGAAATTTTGCAAACGCGGAAGAACCCAGTGGTGGTTAGTGGCTCAAATTATCTTCATCGGGGCTTTGGCTTGCCTATAAAAGCCGGCTGGACTCCACTGCCGTTTACAAGGGACAGGTATCCCTTACATCCAGTCTGAAGAGAGCAGGTTCCCATCCCAGGCAATCTTCGTCAGTATCGGCCGTCGAACTTGGGTACTGCCTGCGCTAATTCGATATACGCAGGGCGATACCCCTAAGTATATCATGAGCACCCTGTATAACCACCTCCCCCGAAGCGTCACGCGCCAACGATCTCAGCCTCGACCACCACGCACTCGCGAGGAGGAGGAGGCACGCGAACGGCGACGCCAGATCGCAGAGGAAACATTACGGGACATCTCCAATGGCTACTATTACACCGAGGACGGCACCAAATACGGCTTCATCGAGACACAGCAATACGGGCAAACGAACACAATTTACGTTGCTCCAGACGATAGGGATATTGGACATTGGCGCAACCCAACACGGCCGATCCGATATCCCTCAGATCCGCCTGTGCCAGCCACGGTGTCCATCGTCCTCAGCTCGACGCTCAAGGCCATCCATTATCTTAATCGCTCCGCCAATGTTGGTGTCCTCAACTTTGCCAATGCCGTCCAGCCAGGAGGAGGGTTCGTTAGCGGCGCAGAGGCCCAGGAGGAGCACCTCGCACGATCATCTAATTTGCATACAATGCTGACTTCGAACGAAGGAACCGAGTTCTACGTCCATCATCTCAACACTGAAACTGATGGTTTCCACACCCATGCCATGATATACGCGCCTGTCGTTATTTTCATCCGCGACGACTCGGGCCGTCTAGTCGCGCCATCCAAAGCATCAGTGATCAGCTGCGCAGCTGTGAATCGGGCCGAGGTACGGAAGTACTTCCAGGAGGGACCTGAGGTGGAAGCCGAGGTAGAGGCCACGATGCGAGAGCGGATGGGGCGTATCCTCCGCCTCTTCGAAGAATGCGGGGATCGTCACCTCATCTTGGGTAGTTTCGGCACCGGCGCATTTCAAAATTCTGTTTCGATGATCGCAAAAATATGGGCGGATTTGCTCGTTGGGGACAATGCGCGATTTAACAAGTCGTTCCAGCAAGTCATCTTCGCGATAAAAGACCCGACAACGTTCGAGGAGTTCAAGGAAGAGTTTGGGAGGAGAGTGGTAACAGTGCCAGTGTCGGATCAAGAGGTTTTTGAGGAAAATTAGGGTGGCACAGGCTTGAGTGCTGGGCGCTCTTCACATTAATCGTCCTGCAGTAGTCTGTGTATAGAAACTAGTATCCACGGCTCGATCGGATATATAATACCTTGTAAGCATGGAGAAAGGCAGTATCGAAACCACCTGGGCAACAAGGGCGAACCGTGGGCGTTAGGAAGTATCTGAGAAATTATTCATAGACTCTAAACAAGAATGGGTCTTATCTGGCAATTAATATGTTGTCTGCTCTTCCAGAGGAACTTTGGGGTGTTATGAGGTGTATACCCACTTGACTCCAGGTGAACAATATTTGTCCGAGGATAAATAAATTAAGAACTCCCCATGCCACATACTACGGTACATGCCTCAGGCAGTCGAAGAACCACTTATCGAGAGGCACTTGACAATCTACCCGCTTATCGGAGTTCCATATATATACATCAATCAGTCCCCTCCGGTGTGAGCGCTTGCAATTGAATACAACCCTTCGGGGTTCAATTGAATGGTTTTTGGGTTACTTTGAGCACCATTTTTGGCCTTTTTTAAAAAACTTATTGGGAAGGGCTCAAACCACTAAGGCACAAGGCCTGACTGCCAGGCTGAACTGAACTAAACTACCTCAATAACCGTGCTTGGGGGAATTTTCAATTTGTACTGCGGGATCAAACTGTACTTTTTAGCTGATACCAACCTGAAAATTCAGCCTGGATTGATCCTTTCATTTGAGACACGCTGATGCCCCTGAGGATTACGTAAAGTCATGTGATGACTGAGGCAAAAGCTTTGTCCAGTGTTTGACAGACGCCGCCATCGCTGGAGATGTGCCCTCCTGATGCATAAGACATTGTCGATGTTGAAATAATCAGGGTGGATCATCCCTGTCTGTCCTATCCCCATATCTCGTGGACATCTTTCCACGGAATACAGTACAACAGGTCCCGTCTCTATTCCCATGCTTTGATCGATGCTGGTGGGTCTATATGATGGAAATTTCGTGATACGTAGAGTAAGTCTTTGTGGAGCCCGTTATTGCGTCGGGGCGCCAAGTCGGAAGAACCACCCCGGCCAATTTCTTCCCATACGGCACGGGCACTCACCAGCTGTGAAACTGTCTGTATTCCCAATGTCACTGGCGTGCTCGTGCCTCAAGGTTGATCGGTCAGCCCTTGCAGCCTTCGCCTCCAAAGGCGTTGGGATAATCCCAGAGGATTATTCCGACAAGGATTCGCTTTTCAATGCCCTTCAAGATATTGAGGTTGTGATTTCTGGACTGTCGAGGAGCACTACGACCCTTCAAAGTACTTTAATGTAGTGTGTGCAACAAAGGCTATTGGAGTCAAGCTATTCATCCCCACCACCGGTTCGCTCTCCGCCTGACAATACCATCCGGTTGGATGATTTCTGATGCTCTACTCATTCCAAGAACTCGGTTATGCATCTCGTTTATTCATTGTGTCTCACTTTCGCACGACGATGCGTGGGGATAGCGGAACTTGAACCCCGGGACTTATGCAAGACAAGGTCGTCGCAACGCCCTGTCTGGAATCTAGGACCAAGTGGCTTGTTGTTTCCCTGCGTTCTGATCTCAGGGTGCACACAAGCAACTCCCGTCGCACCCTCCCTACACTCGCGCGACAGGCATTTGAATCCGTTGAATGGTCGAATGAATTGATTAATCTCCTTTTGTGGAAAAGATGGGTACGCCAGCACGTGAAGGGATCCTGGACTGGATGGGGTCTTGGAGGTATACACAAAGCGAGAATGAGAAGTCCAATGTTCTTTCTATCTTATAGCTCCACAGCGATCGACCAATCCTCAACGATGTACACATCGCGCGTCTTGATCGTTAGCAGGCTGGCCGCTCCCGACTTTTTCCCTTTTGCACTACTCCCTTCATTGAAGGTCCACTGAAGCTCCTTCCCATTTTCGAGCTTGACACTCTTCGGTCTGCTCTCGAGCCCAAGTACGACTATCCGCTCTACGGTCACGTCCGCGATGTCGCGAGCAAATGCATTCTCGCGATCGTACGCACTGAGCGTGATACCATCGACGGCACCTTCCCCACCCGCTCGCGACACGAGATCCACACTGCGGATAGCGAGCACTTTCTTCTTCTCCGCCTTGCTCGCGATAAACTGGCGCCATATGAGCTCACCCTGCTGATGCGCGTACGTTTCACCGTCGTCAAGGTAGAGTTCCCCGCGAGCAGCAAACCCGGTCTTATCGAGCGCAATTTTGAGTGTGAAGGGGTCTTTCTTCATCAGAGGAGAGGAACGACGTGGTCTGGCTCGGGTGGGGACGATGGAGCCACCACGGATGAGGAGAGGCACCTTCTCCAAAGGAGCAGGCACAGTCACGCTTTTGGACCCGCCACGATAAATCTGACTGTCGAAATAGTCGTAATAGACCTTGAAGGGAGTCCGTCATGAATGGTAGATTTGAATGAAAGGAAAATGCGAATTCATACCTGATCATCGGATAGGTACACCTCGGTTTCCGTAGCACCTTGAGTAGTTACTGGCTTTACCAGAAGACCGGAAGCCCCTAGATAGTATTGTTGGTCCAACGCAAAGCCTCGAGAATCTTTCGGGAACACGACATATTGAGGACTGAAGAGTATCAGAGTCAACCGGCACTAGACGCGGGAAAACCATGGCTCACCGGAGGACAGGAATTCCTCGCACGCTGGCTTCGCGGAATGCGGTGTACCATACAGGGAGCAGGGAATACCTCAAGCGTAATATGTCCCGCATGATACTCTTGTGGGGATCGTCATACAGATACGGTTCTCGACGCTTGGTATCGATATGTGCGTGGGCGCGGAAGAAAGGTGCGAACGCTCCGACTTGGTACCATCGAACAAGCATCTCGACATCGGGATTTCCGAAGAAACCACCGACATCCGCTGATTGGACGAAAAATTGGATCACGTCGGCATTTCCTTCACATCTGGGAAGGGAGAGCACTCACATCCTGCATAAGTCAAACCAGCAATGCCCACACTCAGAGTCATTGGGATGCCAACCGCCATGTGCTCCCATGTTCCCATATTGTCTCCAGTCCAAATTGCGCCAATGCGTTGGGACCCCGCAAAGAATGAGCGGGAAAGAACGAAAGGTCGTCTCGGGGATCCAGTGCGAGTCATGACCGCATTGGTAGTGGCGTTGTGCTATCAAATAGTATCAGACACTGGGGCATTGGTCGCGACAAAATTAGAACTCACATAAAGCATGCCATTGACATTGTGGACGTCCCGATGTTCCCAACCTCCATAATGAGTGTTATCCTTCACCATCGTAATTTCGGGACCGTTGAAGACTGATGGCTAATTCGAGAGTAATTGAGCTCGAGGGACAACCAAAAACGCGCTCGTAACTACGAACCTCGTTCATATCATTCCAGATGAACATGGTATCTGTGCTGTCTTTCCATCTCCATCCGGCACTTGGATCGTCCACAAGGCTGAAGAGTTTCGTCCACCAAGTCCAACTGCCAGGGTTGAAGAAGTCAACCCACGCAGAGCTCCCACTCCAACACCAACCTTCAAATTCACCTCCATCCGATTTCTTGACAAGTAACCCTCGTTCTTGGGCTTCGGCGTATACGGGGTAGTTAGACGTGCGTTTCAAATGCGGGTCAACGATCACGACCATCTGCAGTTCCATCGGTCAGAACACGTGGAAACAATATTAGAAGAGCGAACCTTGCGTCCAATGGCTGCAACGTCATTCGCCATCTGCACAGGATCTGGGAAAGACTGGCCCCAGATGAAGTACTTGTGTTCTTGGGAATACTCGATATCCAGCCAAATAACATCCAAAGGCATTTCTTCTTCATCGAAGCGCCGAGAAACTGTCCGTACATCATCCGAGCTGATATAATTCCAGCGGCATTGGTGATGACCAAGAGACCAGTGAGCCGGAAGGGCAGTTGGCCCTGTGAAGCGAGCATATTGTTCGAAAATAGCATCGGGTGTAGGGCCCGGGAGGATGAAGAGGTCCAGAATGCCGGACTCGGCGATCCAATGCGTGGCTGTCGACTTGTCTGGAGTTGGGTGATGTATATCCACCCATGTTTCTGAAGCTAATGCGTTGAAGACAGCCACAGTGGACTTGGTTGAATGCGCATGAAGAACAGGGATGGCACCATAGAGTGCCATGGACGAAGATGACTCGTATTCGTACACATCCAAATTCCAGAGTCGATACGGTTCAGAATAAGCAGGGTCGGGACCAGTGGTCGATGGCAGGGATAGAGGTGCAGCGTGCTCGGGAATGCCATAAACATGCGGATGATTTGGGAAGTCAATGTCCAACGACAGGGATTCAGGACCTATTCTACGTGGTAAGTATAATGAATAAATTCAAGCAGTGGATTGGAAGATACCCTTGGGTTTCGAATCTGTCCAGGACTTGAACGTTTCCTCCCAGAACCCGTGCTCTTCTTCGCCCTCGAACCAGGCATCTTGGCTTGGGGGAGACTTGGAGGATTTTTTGCTCCTCTCCCGCTCCTTCCGCCACCGCCTCACTCTCAGGCGTAGGCTCTTGGCTATGATTTGCCCGAGTCTTGGTTCTGAAATGTTCCATGTGTAATAACCCACGTCCATTCAAGACCACTTCCTCTCGTCCGGATCGGATAAGAGTGATCTTGAGAGGAGAGTGGCGATGACCAGCTCAACATCGTCATATACCGCTTTCATTCCAGTCTTCCCTTGGTCGGTCCATACGATTTGGCCTTCTTCTTTGAGAGCAGGTTCTTTCAGAAGTGCCCAGGACGCAGCTTCATCGTAGCGTTTCCGAAGTCCATCGACTTGGTCCATCCGTACCCTGGCAACACCGTCTCGGAGAATATCGACTTGCAGCTCGAACTTGATCTCAGGGTAAAGGGAAGATTTAACAGCAGCTGTAAAAGATGATTTTGAGGGAGAGAAGACCAGGCTGGTAGGGTTGATCGAGTAGGGGGAAATCCATGGTGATTTGGATGCAGCAGCACGCGCCGACAAAGCTCTGCCTCGATTACAAAAGGCTGCTTGGGAGCACGTTTTAAAATCTTCGGGTTTTACAGCTAATAAAGGCGACACAAGCGCCGCGAGATACCCAAACACGACGATGCCGCGCATCATTGAGTATTGAGATGGGGGTCGGCAACGCCTATGATCACATGAACAGACCAAAATAGTGTCGCATTGCAGCATTTTCGCTTTTTCTGGTGTGTACCTCAACTATTTGGTGGAATTCGGATTTGACGGACAGGACTAACGGTTTGGGTAGTGACCCCTATACGGACGGATGCAAGCGCGCCTATGATCTTTGGAAGACCGTTCGAGGACGTCTCCTTAATCCACGACGGGTTCCCTGCGCTTGTTTGCTTGCCCCCTATTTCACTTCGTTGTTTTGTACTTTTTTTCTCCTCTATTCCATTTGTTTTCTTCTCCTATCCTGTAAGCCATAAAATGGCTAGTGTACCAAATGTTATTAATGTGTCCTGCTTCAGCCCGCCCTCACTCCGCTCGAGTCTCTCGTCGTTGGGCGCTTACATAATCGATCCACGTTCACTACTATTGTCTATGCTTATTCTACCGGGCGAGCAAGAGAAGTGGAACTACTTCCCCCAACAGGCCCAACTCAACATTCTTTTCTGTGCTGCTTTTAGGGTAGCATACGGAACCAGGTGGATTGCTGCACTCAGTTCTAAAACGAAGGTCGCTCAACTTGTATGATTTCTACTTGACATTCCTTTGAAATGGAGGTTAGGTGAGTGCCAGGCACCGAGTCTTTTACATCTACTGCGTGCGAATTTATGTATAATCGCAATCTGATTGACGGGGTAGGAGGTATGACTGTAAAGTTGTGGGCTTAGAGAATCCTGTGGATGACAATTGCAACGACCATAACAAGTTCCCGTTCCTAACTCGGCAACGGTCAAATTAGTGAGTAGATCAGGATCCGGAGCACATTCGTCCCAGAATAGTTATCGTATCCCTGTATGAAAGAGGTATCTAATGATCTGGAGAACTGCCTCACAGTCCAAAAACAGGCTTCACACCTCGAAAGTTCAACATATGTAACAGCCAGAAATCGAGTCGGGGATAATGGGAGGGAAAATAACCATTCTGAAGTGCTGTTATTAGAGGCCAAGAATGGCTACAAGGTGATTCTAAATTGACATCATAGAGCTACCAAAAAAATCCTAGAGAATCAAGAAGTATTCTAATCCTCAATATCAAGACTTGGCCAGCAAATCCCTTCAGAACTTGCAATCTGGTAGGTCAAGAAACGAGAACGTTCAAAGGCGCAATCATCTTCACTTTACGAGCTCTCTGCACTTATAAATCAGTACACCCTTGCAGAGTATCGTCTTCCACTGAGTCATGTTCGAGAAAAATCTCACCATCCCCTTCCACTCTGACTCATCTGTGCCTGTGCGTCATCTTCGGTAAGATCTTTATCAAATTGGGGGATCCTCTCCGGACGGCGTTGGTTAGTTCGAAACTTGAGGTCACAGCGAGGATCTGTCCAATGTCCGATGGAGCAATTGCGTGTGGAATTATGGGAATAGAATGCTCAATATGGCAATTTTGTCAAAATCGCTTGGCATTGATATCCGCGATTCAACGGCATCAGTTGCGAATAAACACCCCTGCATATCCTGGATGCATGCCTTCAGTACTAGTATGCCGTGAAAGTGGATGCCAAAATGGACAGGCACTGGCCATCGTTGCGGCCGGGTATTGCCGTAGATTCAGAACGTTGTTGACGCTTACGAACCCCCACACTCCTTGTGAGCAGCGGCGCACTCTGTGGCTGTCCGAACGATGAACTATTAACTTTAATTCAGTATTTGCATAGCATACCATAAGCGCTCGTAATTTCCACATGGCTTGCGGCGAATACGGATTTGACACTCCGTTTTCGTCAAGCTCGGCTCAGGTTCCTTCACGCTCTTTACTCTCCCTCCTGACCACTGCATGGCCTTTCCTCGGGCTGGTCTCTCTCTCCGCAACCATCATGCTCCTCAAACTGGCCTCACGACTCCTCAGGCTGTATGTCGCCCTCCTGCTGCTTCCCTTCTCCGATTGGAACCCGATCTCTGTCGCGCAAGGTGGTGAGTTCGAGTCCTACATGTACTTATCCACTGAACGCCCCTAATCTCGCATCGTTACCTCTCCCCCAATATCTAATTGATGCAGCCAGACGCCTCCTTGTTGCTGAACTCTTGGAATTCTTTATTTGGGTTGTAACATATCTTCGCCAACGTATGTCTCCACACTCACAGCACAGAACCTCGACTAATTCCCATGACTTCAGTCATTGCTCTCATAGCCCCCCATGAAGTGTACGATCCTCACATTGTCACCACTGACCTTCACGCCCACGACCACGATCGCACCTCTCATTCCCTCACAATCCACTCCCACGGCTCCCATGGATCCCCCGATAGCTCCTCCAAGACGTCCCAGGCCAGCCAGCTACCATGGTCGAACCACCAAGAGTGGTGGAATCAAAGCCCTGCACCTTCCCCTCAAGGTCGCGGGCTCTCCTAAGTTCAACTCCGACTGCGCACTCGTTAGTGTTGACGAAGACATCCCACTGCCATTGCAATCTCGTGCCGCCTCTCGTTCGCGCCGTCCCTCTGACGCTTCCCGTCCTGCTTCAGCTGACAACGGCCAGTTTTCCATCGATGAAGATGTCGCTACGCGCCACCGCCGTTCGGCCTCTTCCGAAACGTTTCTATCCAAGAGCGTGCCTCGCTCCTGTTTCGTATTGAAGAGCTTGAACAAGCCCTCGAGACCGCTCGAAACAGCGGTGAGGTCATGGCTCGCACAGTGCTTCAGATAACTCGGGAACGTGAGGAACTCCTCCACCAGTCTGCACTCCTGAGGAGCCCGGATGCAAGGGTCGCGGAGCTGGAAGACCGCAATTTCAATCCACAACTCGTAGGGGGCGCCCCCAAATAGAGCATGCACCGCCAGCAACATCTGGCAATGCCCCGTCATATCCTTCTCCCCCGCGTAGCCCCATTCGCCTCTGCTCTCTCAATCTGAGCTTCCAGCCCCCCAACCATACGGCGGCCTTCAATTACGACTACTCTCCAAGCCCCGTGCCTCGTTCTTCTCATCTCGTGAAACCACTTGTGCAAGATGCAGTTCAATCCCTCCCCGCGTCATGCTCATTTCCCCGACCTTGGACACTACAGTTGCTGCAAAACACGATATCGCGAGCGGCTCGCTGTTTCCGGAGACAAACGCAATTGGAGTTTTCATGAGTCCAATCGAGGACGGGGATCACCTCTATCCAGATCGTAGCTTCTGATCAACACATGCGGAGACGACGAAGAAGCGAGCTGCTAGGACTACAGAAAAGAGAAACTCTCCGAGTCCATCGTCACTCCGACTAGTATGGAGATCTCGCCCTCTGCACCCTGCTCCACTGTGGCGATGAATTGCATAAGAAAGGCAAACAACAACACTACTGCCGCACTACTACTACTACCACCACTCTACTACTACACTACACGTACAGTATATTTATTCGCTCATATTCTGGGCTTCGAATCGCGCCATCATGATCTTCATGTTTATATAGGCCCTCACTTAGAATAGTGTGACCTTAGTGCCTCAGTCTATAAATCAAACAATTATTGTTCCAAGACATTTCCAGGAATTTCTTCGCGGGTTCCGCGAAGTAAGGTACCGAGTGCAGCTTTAGAAGGCATTGTATGCCATAGGCAAGGGTAGCGTCGCCTTGACTCCTCGCACTCTAGGGCTGTGTCTAGACTGGTGTTTGAGTTTACCTCTCGCCTCGGAACTCGTGGAGGCATCAGGGTAACAGCACTTGGCACCCCAGACCCAGATGATTTCGCTCGGGAGACTTCGTGTCTTCTCTCTGATGCCGGTCGACTGCGTTATTTCGTGGTATCAAATTCTTAGTGATTTTGGATCGAGATATCATCAACCTAAATTATTTCCCTTACAAAAACGATTCTGTTGGTGGAAAACGCCTCCTTTTTCGGGTTGGCCCCTCGACCCTATACCTTGTTAGGTATCCAGGGTGCATAGCGACAATTTCGCATTTCCAACCCGTAGTTTCCTATTTCTTCCCTCTTCCGTCCAGTTGCTTTTTAGCTTGATAATACACAGGGGAAATGGCGATGGTCCAATGTTTCAAGAAAGCAAGGTTAGTGGCCTTGTTTCTCGTCAATCTTTCCCTGTCGATAGAGACGCAACTTCCGCGAGCAGTGTGTAGGTTAGTAGATGTTTCTGAAGGCGCTCGCATTCACGACTAGGATTCTCACTCACGTCTTCGTCCCGCGTTAGGTGTCTGTACATGGCGAAACCGGCACCCGATGAAGCCAGCGACCAAAATAAATACCATGGGATATAGTTCGATCGGAATACTGGACAGGGCGAATCGAAATCCCTATTTTAGATTTAGGCAGGGAATGAATGGCAACAACGCTTTCTGCAAAGAAAGGTGTACAATGTATGAGGGGAACGGCGTACGAGTTTTGCCCTCTCATTTGGATTCCTCTTCGTCGATTCTTTGGCGTATCTGCGGATGGTGGATGCGGGTGCGAGTCTGCTGCGTGGGATGCGACTCCCTCCTCGGGTAAAAATAATGGGCCGCATGAGGTGTTTCATAGCTCTCTAGCCTCTCTTGCTGCAATGTTTCAAGGGGTCATTAGTCTTCGTCATCTCAGCCGAGTGCTAATGTACTTGCTCTGATATATTTAACTTTAGAGACGTGTTCTGATAATGTATGACGACACGGTGGCTGCCGCGGAACCAAATATATGTAAACATATGCACTGGATATCGTCCTGGTATGCTTCAAGATGAGCGGTTCGTGTACTTTATCCCTTGGAATGATCGATGTAAGGTCACTGCTCAGGATATGATAACAAGCGAGAGATCACACCGTGAACCTAGTTGATTGTTCACGGTGAACAACTTATACAGTAAGCATTGCCCTCTAAGAAATATTTGTCTCCTGGGCCATGGGAGAATACCGTATATCCTCTTCATAGAGAGTCCCTCTGTGACATGGCCTGGCAGACCTCTTTCAGCAGTGTCAATTACGGCTGGCCTTGTGGAAAACCTGGGTGGTTTGACCATGTTCTGTTAACCCCTTGTGAAACAGAAGATTAGCAGTGGATCTCAAGTACTGGTGGACAAGAACATCCTGCACCAGTAGTATTTTCCGCAGGCATCACAAAGCTAGGCATTTGCGGCAATTCGCGTGGCGCCGAAATGATTTCACCGATTACCCAACTGGCCATTTCTTCGAATGGAGTCCACAGCAGATTCTTCCGAAAAATGGGCCCAAACCACCGTGTGGCCTAGGGACAAGGTCGTAGACCACATATTAGCTGGGGATTCTATCGTTATCTATCGTAATTACGTGCTTCGCATCACACCTAATTGGCTCAATGTCCATCCCGGTGGAGCCTTGGCCATTATGCACCACGTGGGACGAGATGCAACCGATGAGATCGATGCATTTCATGCCGACCACACTCTCGAACGCGTCAAAGGATTTATTGTGGGCCGGGTGGAAACTGGGGAGGACGGCTGGTCACCACTTGTTCCTCCGGTAGCCAGCGGCTGGGTCCGATCCCGTTCAAACACCGGCGAGCGGTGGACGCGTTTCGCAACGAGAAAAGGCGTCAGATTCGTCGAGTATTCCCAACTTGAAGTTTAGCGAGCATAATCGCGCAGCGTCTGAAATTCTTCTTGTTCCGAAGGAGGCCTATCCATCAGGTCTCGTAGAACCCTCTATTTCTACGATCACACCGCCGCCCTCCACACTTTCCTTGTCTGCTCAGGCGCGCCATGCTCGCGCATATCGGGACCTTCACGCGAGGGTCACTGCCGCAGGCTTGTACAAGACCCCGTATCTAACGGGGTATGGGCCGGAATTTCTACGCTACTTCGTCTTAGGCGCCGTAACGTATAATTTATATATCCGTGGTTGGATCATCCTGAGTGCGTTTTTTCTGGGGCTGTTTTGGCATCAAGTCACTTTCGCTGCTCATGACTTGGGACATATGGGCGTGACGCATAATTGGGTATGGGATCGTATCATGGGGATCGCAATTGCGAATTTCATTGGGGGGCTAAGTATTGGGTGGTGGGTTGATGTAAGTGCCGTCATTCGCAGAATACCCCGTCTTAGTACTAACATCCTCCACTACCCGGACGATAGAGTCATAATATCCATCATCGTGAGCAATTCGAGCTGCGAGGTCCACGTTCAGATCTGACAATAGCCCGTAGTCGTTCCGAACCACCCGACGCATGACCCGGATATTCAGCACATTCCCTTCTTCGCAATCAGTCCTGTGTTCTTCAACTCACTGTACTCCTCGTATTACGATCGCGTAATGACATTCGACAAAGCTTCACGGTTTTTCCTGTCGATGCAGCACAAGCTGTACTACTTCATCATGTCACTGGCCCGATTCAATCTCTACGCCAACTCGTACGTGTCTTTATGGAAACGAGGTATAGTGCAAGGAAAGCGAGGATGGCCCTGGTGGAGCGAAATAGTGGGGGTCACGATTTACTGGACATGGTACATACAACTAGTTCGAGGATGCGGTGATTGGAAACGAAGTCTGGGCTTCATTCTCGTGAGCCATATGACCGCTAGCCCTTTGCATGTACAGGCATGTGTCTTGCGCAGTTACTCCTCTTCCTCTTCCCCAAGTGGGAACTGATTTATCTTCGCCCGCAATTTTATTTTACTTTTCAGATCGTCCTTTCACACTTCTCGCGGTCGACAGCAGATCTCGGTCCTTCCGAGTCGTTCGTCGCTCGACAACTGCGAACGACGTCCGATGTCATTTGCGACCCTTCCATCGAGTTCATCCACGGTGGTCTCCATCTGCAAGTGACCCACCATCTTTTCCCGCGCCTCCCTCGACACAATTTACGCGCTGCCAGCTTACTCGTCAAAGAGTTCGCCAAGGAGCAAGGCCTCGAATATACCGAGTTCAGATTTGTAGAGGGTAATAAGGAGGTATTGGGAGTGTTGAGAGGTGTGGCGGAGCAGGTGAAGATCTTAGGGATGGTGGCGGACCATGAGATTAAAGAGAAAGTGGGAATGCGGGTGCCTATAGAAGGGAAGGGAACAAAATAGATATGTATTGTATCCTTCAGACACTGGGGATCTACACGGCCTGTCATTAGCACGATCTTCTCCAGCCGATCGAGTCAACGCCCAGCATTGAGCACTTCTGGCGCTTGAATAACGAACGGCAGACTTCCGATCTTTGGCAGGGCATTATGAGAGGATCCGACAAGATTCGAAATACCGCATCGTTTCCCCACCGTCCCTCAAGGCCCGAAACAGATCCTTTTAGCTTGATTTCTTGTTTCGATATTCGCCCTATATAGAGGCATAGTAGGTAGACACCTCCAACTACCATCTCGATACGACTTTAAACATTTCTCCACTGTAGAAAAGGAAAGGGTAATGATTGGAAGCTGTGTATTATACAAGGAGAACGGCAATGATAAGGAATCACCAATTGTAAGGGAACACAATCTATGATGTGCGAAGCTTTCAGTGCTCTCTTCGGAGACGTCGGAGGCGACTGAGACGACTGTTATTGTAAATCCATGGGCTCATCGAATGATAAGAAGAGACTCAAGGGGTGAAAGTCTCGAAATCGACTCTTTGCTGACCGTTTAGAGGAGGTGATTTATTCGTGACTATGGGAAAATAGTGAAGTGTTCGTCAAGATGCAACTGGGAAGAGCCCTAGGTATATTGTATTATTTCAGCCAGTAACGCAATGAACTGAACTCGCGACCACCTGTGAACTGGAATTGTGGCCCAAAAGGATGTCGAATACCAAAAAGGGTCATATAATAAGAGGCGTAGTTCAGCGTGACCTGTGTGACGCGTGGCAGCTCTCGCTAGCTCCGAGTCAGTCTCTGAGCAACTCAAAGGCAGGCTTTGTATCGTAGCTATGTGCACACAATTCACTGTGTCTCGACATCACTTGACACGGCCGCGCCTCGTTGAGACCACCACTAGCGATGCCGCCTTGCGTTCCGAACGTGCTCTCGGCTTCTAGAACGGTGAATTTCGGGACTGTTTCTCATCCCTAAACACCCCCAGCTTCTGCGTCGTTTGTAGGTCCGACCTCGAGGCATCAAGTAATGGCTAATGCTAGTGAAGCAACAGCTAGTACTCGATCTCGGTCGCGCCTCGCTCGTATTTCTTTCTGACGATGTCCAGCCCAGCTGACAAGCTCAATCAGCTGTCTGCGATTGAATTCATTGATCTCTGTTCTGTCTCACGCTTTCGGGCGCGACGTTGAAAACTTCGTGAGTGCGACGCGTTGTGGAACTCCTCCAGGATGCACCAGCTAGATTTCGACTTTTTCTCCCGCCAATGTGGCCGTGCTGCGAGATATTCGAATGTCCCAAAGGTGCATCTTACCGACGGTAATGCTTGTGGGAGGTCACATCCACAACTAGCAAGGAACGTCTTGATGCCATCTAATTCAACGACACTCGTGCGATGGGAACCGGGCGAAATCTGGAGAAGAGTTGGGGTTTTTTTTTCTTCATTCCCTAAATTCCGTTCTCGAGATCTCGTTCGTCCCAGTGTGTCCCTACGTAATCATCTCCCCCCTTTTCCCTCGTGTTTTCCTTCCAATCCTTCGTTTGTCAGTTGGACCTTCACATAGCAATTCAAAATCCGCGAAAGGTACTATCAGCGTCACTTAGCCTAGTCACTGGGTCGGGAATGCCAGATCCAAGACTCCAGTTCTCCATGGCCTGGCGTCATCTACGCTCCACTGCTCGTCAATCTATATTCCAAAGCAAATGACTCCTCGCCGGCGTCATATCATCTATACAGCCACCTCTCCCAGATACACAGGTAAGTCGCGAGTCTCACTAGGAAATTATAAAGAGACTCCTACATTGACTGATTTCAGTTCTTTGAATTACCACCATCGGTTCATTTCAACCGTACGGATGTTCACGATGCTATCCATGAGGGCCGTAGGACTTCTCTATTTTCAGGAGGATTTGTACGTGTGTTCCCGTTCATCCACATCTACTCGGGCCAGATTCAGCAAATCATCCCGATATTTCTACGATTGGAATTACCACGAATGTTTTAGATGAACTCCATTGTGGACGGGGAAAAATGCCAGCAGCCGATCGTACAGTTACGGTATAATAACGGTGGATGGCAATGTATGGAGGCATGTTCCTCAGCCTTGATGGCGTCGTCAGTTCGCGATAGTCCTTTAGCACCAAGATAATCCTGTTCCTAAATCGAAAACAAGTCAAGCCCCCTCGCGTCCCGGTAGGCCGTTATTTTTCCTCAATACGCCAGTCCACATCAAGAACGTAAAATAAACCTACGGAGGGGAGCCGCGCGGAGTATGCATCTAGTGAGCCTCTGATTTACGCTGTCAATGCAGTAATGTAGACAAACATACGTCTGTTGTGTCGCATCGGTACTCCAGATTCGCCCCGCCTTTGTGGGAGTCAAGGAAACGGATTAGCCAGGGTATTTGTACTTGGATTCTGTGAGCCGTTCACTGTGACGGGGACGACAAAATCGCAACGGTGTAGACTTAGGTCCCTTGAAAGTTTTCGTCAAAGAGGCAGGGAGGTTTGAGTTGACCAGCCATGTTCAGAAAAGTAGCGCATAAGCGCTAACGCGGAGAAGAGATAATTTCTGATCTTCAAGTGCCAAAAGGGGATTGAACGGAGTACTGGGTGTAAATAGATCATCCGGACCTGGATCCAGGCCTCGTGGTTTCGGCATGAATCGCTCTTTAAATATTGATTATAAGCGTGCAATGTGCTATGACTTTCGTGTTGGATTTCCCCGTTTCTGATCCTGATGGGAGATAGAGCGAGGTCACCCGTTCTCATACCTCCAAGGACGACGGTCGTGTCTCCTGCTGAGTCCGGCGCTGATGCCCCTGACTCTTTTGCTGCTATGGCAGAAGTGGGATCTCCGTTCTCCTGGACCATTTCTGACTTCTATAGGGAGGTTACATCTCCTTACTCTGGGCAAGTCATCCTGTTGAATACGTGCAGTGGCATAATAACGGATACTTTTGATAGGCTGCATGCATTTATATCAGGGGATGTCCGAGACATCGCGTGTTACCTGGGCGAGGTTGGCATAGTTTATCATGTCCTTGCATTCCAGACGGCTGAATGAACTTCCAGTCCGACTATCTGCTCATGAGTGTCCACATCCAGAACCAGAGGGTGCCAATTGTCTGGTTGCGGGCGGAGAGGCAGTTCTATGGGAGCCTGGCTACAATCCAATTCTCTGCCGACCGCTCTAAGCTCGGGTCACGCAACGATTTTGCCTTGGCCACCACATTTGCTACCCTGAATTTCCGTCACGTCATAGACCTTCTCAATGATATTAATGGAGTAGACCCCACGAATTCGATCTACTCTTGGTGGTGGGCTTGCATCAACTTCGGAATACTTCATCAAGGCTTCGGGGGATCTTGGGTCAAACTGCCCCCACCACACTGGTTCGAGGGCGGCGCCAAGTTTTTCCAACCCCACGTGGCCTTTATAGAATCCGTCCAGCGCCAATTTGCTATCCAGTACCCTAGCGCGAAAAAGATCTCACTCAGGAACCCAAAGAGATGGAAGAACGACGCCGCTTCTCTGTCTCAACCAGCCGATTTAACCCTACCAGGCACGAAAGGGAAAATAGCACGTATTGGCTCAGCACCAACCTTACCAGAGGAACATCTCCAGGGACCTCGCCCAACCCAGTCGCCCAATGCGAATGGTGCAGTACCTGCTGCTGCGACCGGCGCTGAGAAGAAGGGTGGTGAACCGTCTCGAGGTCGCGAAATTAACCGCTCCGATGTACTCGCCTCAAAGCCTGTTGAATCCCCGACACCGTATGATCCGCATCGTCGTTCAATATCCCAAACCAGGAAGCCCTTATCTAGCCAAACCGACGAGAGGCGACCCGTGCAACCCGCCAATCCATCCTCAGCTCCCAGTCCCACTCCGATGTCGCCTTCCACTGGAATAGATGAAGCCACGTCCATTTTGCAAGGTGCTGAGATTACGGCTCTTTCTGCAGAAGCTCTGGGGCAAGGCCCACAAGCTACCCCACCATTTTCCAATCCCAAACCCGGTCCCCCCGAAACTCCTAACTTGACTGGCCACATTGTTCGTTTAGGATCAACACCCATGGCCAGAGGAGGGTACTCCTCAGTCTGGAGAGGCAGCCTCCTCTCTGGCACCCCCAACGATCCTCACCGAACTCTTCAGGTGTCCTTTACCCACAGCCCCCAGAGGATGCATGTGCTAACAACCGATGCCCTAGGTCGCCCTCAAAGTGCTTCACGTTCCGTATACAGATGAATCCACAGTGAAACGGAAACTCCACAAAGTAATTTTATCTGATAGTTGCACCATGAATCTTTTGTTCACGATAGGTGTAGCATCTGCATGTAGAAATGCGAATATGGGCCCAATTACATCACGAGAATGTGGCGAGATTATTAGGTCACACTGAAGAACAAGAAGGGCCTGGTCTTGTTTCAATCTTGTACCCTCACGGTGACATTTTGAGCTTTCTGGCAAAGAATCCAAGTGTCAATCGAGAGATTATCGTGCGTTTACATCGATATGCTTTCACTCAAATATGGGGTGCATCCCCAACTGAGGTTGACCTTTACAGTGTGCTGATGTTGCGCTGGGATTACAATACTTGCATGAACACAAGCCTCCAATTATACACGGTGATCTTAAAGGGGTATGGTTGAATACTCAGAGCGGTGGTGCTTTGCTGATGAATTGGTATGCTCAGCGGAACGTGCTGATCGATGGAGAAGGAAGAGCAAGTATTTGTGATTTTGGACTGTCCATAATTCTTGATGGGGGGCCTACGGGCTATACGTCATCGAACTTCGCCGGGTCACTGCGATTTCTGGCTCCTGAACTTCTCGATGAAAATGAGGAAAGCACTAAAACTGTGCAGACAGACATATATGCCTATGCGTGCACTTGCATTGAGGTGCGATCCATTCTTTCCGGGCAGCTTGCTTTGTATCTCGCTTGTAATCCTCTATTTGCTGTAGATCTTGTTTGACCAGGAGCCCTACCACCAACTGTCCAAAGAGGCATCCCTTATACGTGCTATATCGAATCATGACCCCCCCTTTGAACCATCGAATGAGGAAGTCACTTTTCCTTCTGTTTTGCAAATCTTGAGGCGCTGCTGGGATCCCGGCCGATCGATTCGGCCACCATTGAACCTAATCATCGACACTATAAAGCACTGCCTGTACCATACCTATCGGACAAACTTGGGCGTCCACCAAGGAATTGTACATGCTCTTTCTGGATAGTACTCTACTTGATTATGCACTTAGATTATTGGTTGACAGGGGCGGCGTGTTCGACTTATGTGCCTTCCTGGCATTGAACAAGCAACGCTGATCTCGGTCGACGACGGTGGACTGAGCATCATCGTGGATTCCGCGATCTCCCTCCATCGAGTCCCGATCTATCAGCGTTATCGCTGGGAATTGATGGACAGGCAGAGCCTTGAGGGTGCGCTGCTTCTTCTTCTCTAACAGAAGTAGTCTGATAGGGTGTCGGTAGACTCGGAGGATGGCTCCGATACTTCTTCTCCCTTGGGGAGGAATGCATCATCATCAGAGAGCCTTCCCTATGTCTCAAAATGGATGGATTATTCTGTAAAATTCCGCCTCCCCTACTCGTCGATGGTGTCCTACGAGTCCTACCACAAAGTTTCTTCGTAAACGCTATAATAGACGGCAGGACGAGACCAAAGCTTTTAATGGGCGTATTGTAGTGGGTCGTGACCGCTGGAGGTCGAGTCGAGTCGGGGATACTAGCCACAATCTCAATCTCCTCTCCTTACGACAGGCCGTCATCTTCAGGCTTATTCATGGGAGTCTATAGATGTGTGCGGCTATGACTGGTCAAAACACATGATGGTGTCGGCGAAGAGGATGACGTCGGAGGCGGCGGTTGCACCTCTGACGATGATATTTTCGGTTGCGGTCATAGCGATACCCATAATATGGTAACGCATAGCGAGACCTGCATAGTGGACACTTTTGTTAGTTGCTTGCAAAGTAGCTTCGCTGAATGTCGCGTGGGATATGGGGAACTTAGCGTTGTTCCTAGAGTAACAATAAGACGAGAGTGGTTTCGTCGCGTAGGTGGATTGTTTAGGAAGGCTCGCGTAGGGCACTAGCCGCATTGACGTGTAAGCTTCATTTAGTGGGTTGTCTTGTGGCTCTGTAGTGTTCTGTGGAGGAAAATGATAGGACGAAAAAGTAGAGTGCTGGGGTGTATGGGTCTTGTTTATGTTGAGCTGTGGGAGGGTACCGTCTAATCTGTGCGTAAGAATGGCGTTGGTCTCGGTGGGTATCATAGCCATTGCAATCAAATCGGCTACGATTGTCTGGATTTCGGGATTTCGGGGGTACATATTTCGCGTGCGCAAGCAGGTCGTCGCTTCCGGCGTAATATGAGAAAGGGACGTCCGACCCAAGATGAGATGCAGTTCCGTCAGTCGTCTGGAACTTCATGATTATTTCGATTTTCGTTCATATAATCTTCGACCAAGTGTGCTAGTTCGCGGAGTAACTGCGGGAAAGTCTTTTGTCTTAGGGAACGAGACTGGTTCGTCCTAGAACTATTTCTGGGGGTGCGCGGTACTGCGTGGACCTGCTGTTCCTAGGTCGATTGAGGTACGAGATTCGAGGGCATCGACGTGGGAACTGAAGAGATGGACTGGTGGGACTGAGGGGGAATATTGGGATTGTGGGAAGGTTTGAGACATTACGAATTTTACCAGATGCAGAGCAACAGAAGACGGTGTGACATGACGGACGCTGAAAGTGAGATAATTCGGATAATGGATCTGAGCCGAGGACGTCTGAGCTTATATTACAGTAACTTCAACCCCACTGGATTATGCGCATCATCTCCAGCTGGCGTGCCTGTCGTCTCATGCAGGATTCTATTCTCTCGCGTGCTATCGTTCTGAAGCAGATATACATGGTGATTTTCCTCGTGGTCATACTACGTATCCCTCTGGAGATTCGACGGGATATTGCCATAATTCCCGAAGCTCTATAGGCGTTCGACGCAAGACATTAATATTGATTTGTAGGAAAACACCCAGAGCCTCTTGATTGGGATTATATGCTAGCAGAAGGACACGGGGGCTTTCTACAAGTGATGGTGATTTGTACCAACGTCAACGAACGAAGGATCCCCATTCTCACGCCTCACCCGATTACTGCCCGGCGGGGCGAGATACCACGGAGGAGATCGATACATTTCATGCAGACCGCACTCTTGAACGCTCAACCGATTACTGCAGCCGAGTACTGGGGCAGACGGTTAGTCGCCACTTGTTCCTCCGTAGGCAGCAGCTGGGTCGTTCGAACACGGGCGAGGGGTGGGCACGTACCGCAAAGGAAAGAGGGTTCGGATTCACCAAATATAGCCAATTTGACGTTCACCATAACCACGCGGGGCCCGGAAATCTTGGTGTCTTTTCTCATAGGACCAGCCGCCCTCGACACGGACCTTCGCGCAAAGGTCACTGCTACAGGCTTGACAAGTCCCTGTATATAACGGGGCCTGGGTCGTTCCACATTACTTGGTCTCAGGCGCCATAACGTACAACTTGTGTTTCCGTGGTTGGGTCATTCTGAGTGTGTTCTGCCTCGGTCTGGCACGGCATCAACTCGCTTGCTCGGTTCACAACTTGGGCATATGGACGTGACCCATAATTGGGTATGGACTCGTATCATGACGATCGTCATCAAGGTTGAGTATTTGGTGGTGAGCTGATGTAAGCGCGTTATTTCCGGACCACCCTGTCCCCAATCCTAATATTCTCTTCTACGTGGACGACAGAATCACAATGTCTATCCCGTTGAGCGACCACGAGCCATGAGTACCGCTTTCAGATCTGACAATGACCCGTAGTCGCTCCCAACCACCCAACGACCACCGAAATATTCAGCATATTCCGTTCTTTTCCATGCCCTGGATTCTCCTACTCTTCGTACTACGATCGTATCATGACATTCAACAAAGTCTCCCAATCTTTCCTCTCCATGCAGCACAGGCTATAGTACTTGTCATTTGGCCCGATTCAATCTCCACGCCTCGCATGTGCTTTTAAGGCAGCGAGGTATACTGGAGGGAAAGTGAGGATGGCCCTAATGGAGGAAATACTGGCGACCGCGATTTACTGCACATGGTACATGTGGCTGGTTCGAGGATGCGGCGATTGGAAACGCAGTCTGGGGAGTATTCCGGTCAGCCATATGACCTTTAGTCCTCTACAGGCATGTCTCTTGCGCAGCGACCTTTCTTACCCACGGAGAGACTGACTTATTCCTCGCCCGGATTTTTTCGGTTTTCCAGTTTTTTTTTTCAGACTGCCCTTTCACACTTTTCGTGCTCAATGGCGGATCTTGGTCCTTACGAGTCGTTCGTTGCTCCGCAGTTGCGAACGACGTTCGACGTCATTTGTGACCCTTCCATCGACTTCGTCCACGGTGGCCTTCATCTGCAAGTGACCCACCACCTTTCTCGCGCCTCCCTCGACACAATTGACGCGCTGCCAGCTTACTCGTCAAAGAGTTCGCCAAGGAGCAAGGCCTCGAGTATGCCGAGTTTGGATTCATACAGGATAATAGGGAGGTGTTGATGTTGAAGGGTATGGCGGGGGAGGTGCAGGTCTTGGGAATAGTGGCGGTGCATGAGATTAAAGAGAAAGTGGGGATGCGGGCGCCTATGGAAGGGAAGGGAACAAAATAGATATCTATTGTATCCTTCAGACAGTGGAGATCCACATGGCGTGTACTAGCACGGTCTTCTCCAGCCAATCGAGTCAACGCCCAGCGTCGAACACTTCTAGCGCTTGAATAACGAACGGCAGACTTCCGATCTTTGATGAAAGTACTGCGGGGCATTATGAGAGGATCCGACAAGATCCCAAATACCGCATCGTTTCCCCACCGTCCCTCTACAAGGCGAGAAACAGATCCTTTTAAGTTGATTTCTTTTTTCATATTCACCCTATATAGAGGCATAGGTTGGTAGGCCCCTCCAAGTACCATCTTGATACGACCACTTTAAACATTTCTCCACTGTAGGGGAGAGGGTAATAATTAGAGGTTGTATATTGTAACGGCAATGATAAGGGATCACCAATTGTAAGGGAACACGATCTATGATATGTGAAGCTTTCAGTGCTGCCTACGGAGACGTCGGGGGTGACTGACTTGTTGGTAAATCTGCAGGCTCATTGAATGATAAGAAAAGACTCAAGGGGCCAAACTCTCGAAATCGACTCTTTGTTGGCCATTTAGACGAGGTCATTTATTCGTGACTATAGGAAAGTAGTGTTCGTCACACATGCTACTGGGAAGAGCCCTAGGTATACTGTACTATTTCGATATTTCGAGCAATTCGTCGCACGAGGTATGAACTGAACTCGCGACCACCTGTGAACTGGATGTTTGGCCCAAAAGGATGCCGAATACTAAAAAGGGTAATAAGAATTGATTTGCGCGGTTTGCCGAAAACATACTAGCAGCGAGGATAAAGTGGACTACACAGCTCTAGCCAGGCACGCGGTGATATACATATTTGGGACCTACTCATGAACCTCAGCGCCTCGATTTGAATAATTCAATCGGTTACTGCAGTGTGCCTGGCAATTTTCCCTCTATATAGAGCCTGCTTGAAAAATGAGTACGCCTGCCAGTGCCCGCAAAAATAGTGAGCATTGTTGCGTTGGCTCCAATATCTATGGGCCCTTCAACCCCCGCTTCAAATCCATTCCTTCGGAGGTCCACACCCTTCTATGCCTGTATATTTTTCCTCGCCTGGCTTGGCCTCTTCAACATGGCCCTCCTAACGCTTCGGGCCACACATTTCTTCGAGAAGCATCTTTTCGACGTGCGCAAGATTAGTGCCGTCTCTCAGATAGCCTCCGTCACCTCGCAGGCCTGCACCGTTATCACCCTGATTTTATTATCGTATGCAATGCAAATTGCGTCTTCCGACATCATTGTCCGACGAAGTAAGTCTGCTACTTTGACGATTCAATGTGAAAAGATTCTGTCTAATCTCGAATCAGGACAATCGCTTGCAGCATTACACGACAATTTGATGGCTTGGCAGGGGCTGGGCTCCTCAATACTTGCAGTGTGGAGGAGTCGGAAACTTGACATCCGTACTCGGTTGCGCGTTCTCCTAGCCTTCGTGTTCTTTGTGGGCGTGTCAGTTCTGCAAATTGTCACGCCATCGGTGATGACAGTTGGAACTTTCAATGCTACCCTCCCTATTTCACTGAATGTCTCCACAATGCTTAACATCCAACCCTGGATGTTTTCTCTCCCAAGCGTAACATCGGCCTCCCCCACCACTGCTACGTCCTCCCTATGGACTCAACTTGGTACCAATACAACTGCTGGACTACCGGCGGGTGTCAATGGATCGTAAGAACTTTTCATTCCATAAAGATGCTCTGATGAATACACTGAGCCAAATACTTCAGTGTGGTGTTCAGCACTCTCCCGTCAGTTATGACGGAAGATGTTGTCTTCCAAGACTCGTATGCCCGCGACCTTTCTGTTAGATGCGGTATCATCCCTCGGGAATCGGGTGACTTGTACCAGGTTTCATATATTGGACCGGGTATGCTTCCTTAATATCAATCAGTCTGCTCATACGCACTCTGATGCATTAATCCAGGAGAGAGTAGTTCATTTCCAAGTGGAATTTTCCTCATTTTTTACCTATCTACCCAATTCTCCCCATACCCAGGGCATCCACAAGGGTTCAGGTGGACACTCAACATCTCTATGAGTACTGGGGCTTTTGCAATTGGGGGAAATAAAGAATCAATTAGTGCCCAACCGGTATTTTGGTGTAAGTTATCTGAGCTATATTAGAACTGTGTTTCTCATCCTCCTTCTGGATGCTAGTCAATGACACTCTCATCAATCTCCCTCCTATCCCCTTTGATGATGCATTTTCCACTACTTTTGCATATATATCAGCCCGAAATGACAGTCTGAAACTCAATCCCACAGTCAACTTTTCCCAACCTTTGGAATATACTCTACAAGTGCAGACTTGGAGCTTCATAAATAATGATACCAAGAGTAAGCCATCTACTTGAACAGAACTTATTTTCTCTCACACAGTATACAGATGCATTTCATGAGGATGTGAATGCCACATTCTATATCTGGCCCATTGCCTGTTCCTTGTTTGCTCAAAACATCACTGCTGATGTGCAGGGTGACAACACTCTGATGAAGAAGAACACATCCTCTACAACAACTGATGATCCTACACCATTCCTACAGCCAGATATCCCTCATGATCCCTTGGAAATAGCCTGGGGGAGCATGATGTCAAATATCTATCTCCAGGAGTCTGAAGTCATTGTGCTCCTTGGACCCACTTCACAATCACTCCCGCGACGTTCACGTCGTATCATCAGCAATTATGCCGACCCCTTTACAAGCAAGAACGTCGTCCCCACGCGACCCGAAGACTGATTCCTCTGACCCATCAATGTACCTCGCTGAAGTGTACGGCCTCATCCACAAGATTGGCGCATCTTCGCTGGATGAATTTCACACTGCTCAAATATGGAACATACACAAGCTTGTTTCGACGCTCACCCCAACTACCGTAAGCAAACACGTCAGATCTGCGCTCCACCTCATGAAGGTGAACACATGACGACCTCACGCATCCTTGCTGCCCTCACCGAAACAAATGCTGTGCTCACCGAAACAAATGCTGTGCTCACAAAAACGAATGCTGAGCTTATGAAAACGAATGCCGAACTGACAAAAACGAATGCTGAGTTCATGAAAATCAACTCCAGCCCCACCCTGAAAGCCAGTCAACACACTCGAAACCATGCTAAAGACAACATTCCCACTCCCTCTGCTCCTAGCACATGGAGGCATTCCGAATGTCTGAAACCCATAACCCCGACAGGCCCAGCCAAAAAGCTCTTTCCCGCCCGCCCGCCCCCTCAAAGCCCAACATGCCGAAACCACCCAGGTCGCCTCAATATCCAAGTCTTGCCACCAATCCCGGCCGACAAGCGATTGACCGCCAATGACGCAGTTATCAGCATCAATCGCAGCCTCCATGAGGCACACGCCCCAAACAACATTACCGTTGTTGGAGGGATAAAATCCCATTACGTACATACCTCATCCGGGCCCAATTACCTCCTCAAACGAATCCATATTCTTACATTTCTCTCGTATCCACACTCGTTATTCCTCTGGCCGTCAAATAGCATGGATTCACATCCCAGGATCCGTGGTCCTTTTTTTACTTTTCCTCCACCCTATATACGAGACAATTATTTGTCCGTCCTTGGCACTTCAACAGGCCATCAAATTTGTACTTATCTCCAAGCCAGTTCAACCAGGCTATAGCAATTCAACTTGCTTACTTTCATCCATCTATTGTATCACCACCGGCTTATCCAATTGCCTCAAGGGCGGTATTTGACCTTGTATTACGTAACACAACTCCCACTTTGACTCGCGGACTTGTCACATGTGGAATAGGGGCTATTCCAATACTCTCAAGGAGTATTTCGCGAATATCTCCACCAATTTCGATCGGATCGACTCGGCAAGACAGCTCCCAGAAAGCTACGATTAATACCTGTCTAACGGTACCACACACACGTTTATCGGATGAGAACTGCATCCTCCAGGTCGACTTTACCTCATGTTCCACACTATTCTTCAGTATTTCGCGAATAACTCCATCAGTTTTGATCCGATTCGTTCGAAACGATCACCCCTGGAAAGACGCTGAAAATCCGCATCGAACGGTACCAAGGGCAAAACGAGCGGATTAGAACTCGGCCTCCTGTAATTTAGTCTCCTCATGGCTCATTTCACTTTTACCTCCGCTTTTCTGATTACTAAAGGCAATTATGGTTCCGGCACCCTATGCCCGATGGAGGGTACATCTAGGACGACCAGTTCCACCATTCCTCAAGGGATTTGGTCCAGTAGAAGAGGAGGAATACCTTGGTTAAGCCATATTCTCCCATTCTCACTTGTTAATTGAATATCTCCTTCAGTTTTGAAGCTTTTGACTTGATTTCTTTTTCCTCATTTTCGCCTTAATCCCATCTTTCCGCCGGTTACCATAGCATTTTTCTGTGATGTATATTAAGTGCAGGAGATGCGAATTTCTATCGTCTTTCCCCCCATCCCCAGTTGAAAAGCTAGTTGAACTGCTGCTGGTGTCAGGGTAAATTCCAAAACTCAACCCCCACTAATCACACTTCTGATAGGCTCTCAAGAGGAGGACCTAGAGTGTGATTCTCTGATTTAACAACCCCTTCATTTATTGTCTGGATAGGCTCCGTCTATACAGGACAATTCTACCCGTCCAAAGACCCTTCCTTCCCTCGGACCCAAACGTTCGGATTGGCCCCGTGATCCCCCTTCTTTGTCCTCGTTTCCATTTCGCGGACTGTAGCTGGTTTCTTCCACAGTTTCCTGCTTACACCGTGATGTCTGTGCTATACTCGATGGCTGGTAACCCCATTGCCATTGCCCGCTGTCAGGGTTCGCCCCCAACTCCGGTCTACTCCGGTCTACTCCGGTCCTCATCTGCCCACCTCCAGTCCGGTTCTCCACCCACTTCCCTTGCCCAAGTCCACTTTGCTTCCGGCTTGATTCCGGTTTGACTCCGGTCCAACCCTATCTTGGTTTCATTTCCTTTTCATTTCCCTTTCATTTCCCATTGCTTCCAGTTCACCCCCTGGCCGAGTTCCTGTTCCTGTTCCTGTTCCTGTTCCTGTCCCCCTTGTAACCACCTCCAGTTTAGCGATCACTCCCCCGTAGTATAGTCATCATGTATAAGTAGTCCGAGAGCGAAGTCCAGAGACCCCAGCTTTGGTCTCTCAGGATTTCTGCTGTTACTCCGGACTACAGGTCAGCCTTCATGTATTCCGTCTTCGTATTACATAATCTCAGGATTTCCGCTGTTACTCCGGACTACAGGTCCGAGTATTTTCCAGTTGACTCCGCAAGCTTAAGGACCGCTGTGCTCGTTTCCGCCTAGTCCCTTCCGGGCTGCTGGATTGCCTCTCCGTCCCCTCCTATCTTCGTTATCTCATTCCTGCCCGGATTCTCTCGGACTTAGCCGGACTTACACCGGACTTAGCCGGAATTATCTGTGTTTATATTTGTTTGGTGCTCTCGTCGCAGCGTGGCCCTGACAGCTGCCCCCCTTGCTCAGCCAATGACCTACAACCCTATGCGACCCTTATTGCTAAAGCCATATTCCTGCCGGTGGAAAAGGCTCAAAGACACCCCGACAGCCAATACTTTCAAGTGAAACTCGACCACGTCCCGTTGAGGCGGGGGGATGGAACTCAGATCACCCCAACTGAAGTCGAAGACGAGATTGCAATGAATGTCACTGAATTCCCCAGTTTCATATGCCCACTCCCTACACGATGGCTGATAGCCGCAGACAAGATCCCCCAAAGCAACTCCGCCTCATTGGTCTTTACATTCACGCACGAACCGGAAGCACAACGCTTCTTCGACGCTCACACCATTTTCGTCCTTGGTGAACCTTGCAAGACATCTCGATACGAAGAGTGCGCCCCCAAGAGGGACCCGAAGAGTGCTTCCACTCAGTACAACAACAACCAAGCACCCCATCAGCCCGCACCAGAGAACGGAATTGAGATCGATGACCAGGTGTGGACCCCACCCCATGCAGAGAGGAAACGAAAACTGTCAGAAAATGCAGAGGTCCGGCGCCAGCGCCCTCCTCCTGATACCTAGCTAGCCGTCCACATGCTCCCCACGTACGAAAGCCTCACTCAAACTATGATATGTCCATGAAGACGAAGGGAAAGCAGACACGAGACAAATGCAAACTCTCAGATGATATTGGATGTGGTACCTCAGGACGAAGGTGTTCGAGGTCTGCGGTTATGGACACAGCTCTTATCTTACCTATACTGTGTATATACAATCCCTGGACCTTCGGTCCCCTGCCCTTGGCGCCCTTTGGGAGCAGCCAGTAGTTGCAGGTAAAATATCGAGATATTCATCATCATCATCACCCACTTCACAATTCCTCACACCCTTTGAACTCCAGTTGCTCTCTGGACTCAATAGCACCAAGGACAGCTTGGCCCTTCTTGGTGATCAACTCTCCAGCATGGCAGCCTTGTCATACACTCTCCTCATTCAACTCTTCCGCAGTCCCCTGGCACTGGGACTCAGATCTATCGAGGCTGGAGGCCTGTTTTTGCCACTGTACCTGGTTCACAGTCTATTGTGATGGCTGGTCTAATTGTCCAGACCTTGCCTCTCATAATTGGAATTGTCACCTCTTCTATTCTCATTGTTGTCTTTGCTACAGCTGCAAGACAATCTACATCATCTGATAATGTCATACAAGATGGCCAAGTGATTAACATGGTATCCCTCCTCCACAACTCATCTCTTCCTACAGTCATTGCCAATGACAATGAAGACCTTCAAAGAATTCAGGCCATGCAGACTCATGTATTGTGAGATTCTTTAGCATTTAGATTATGTATCATAGATCTTTCTTGACTATGCACTTCAGATATGAAGACCTCACCCTTGATGTGGACTATATCCAGGAGGGCCTTCACACCCCTTCTCAAGGAATTCCTCTCATCACATTAGTAAGTCCCCTATGTATCTTCCATCATTGACATTGTAGGTTATGTTGAACAACATATCCAGGAGGATGGTGATCCTCAAGATGAACCTTTACCAAACAGAGAATCCATGGGGCCTTCACCATTGAGCCCATTACACCCAGGATCAGATCAACCTTCACAATATCAACAAAGAACACACTGGCTCTTGGCTGGTTCTCAACCATACATTATTGCACATGGAGTCACAACTGTCTTTCTTGCTAGCTTCTACTTGCTCTTAATTGGACTTTGGACTCATCATATATTTGACCACAGCCTGTTCAATATTGAAAGATTAGGTCAAGTAAATCAGATTGTATCAGTCCTCAGCCAGGCATGGGCAGTGGCCACCATCTCAGTCATTTCATTTACAGTGCAGGCAATTGCATCAGACCTTGCAATTCAATGATGTTTGTCTCATATGTTTCTGACACTGTGGCATATTGATTCATTGGATTCTCATGGTTAGGTCAAACTGTTGCCACCCTCCATGATACTCTGGGTAGTTGGATGGGGGTTGTATATGCAATGGTGGCCCTCTTCCAAACCCGAGATCACCTTTGGACCAGGCTTCGGCTAGGCTTGGCACTGGTATTCTTTGTCTGCATCTCAATACTTCAGATTTCAACACCATCAGTCATCACACTTCATGCTGTCAATTCAACAGTGCCATTCAATACCTCAGTTGTCAAAACACCTGGGAATTTGACCAACATTCCAGTGTCTGATCAGACCAAGAAACAGTTATCCACTCCATTACTATCAATGGCATATTTATGGGATCAGAGGAATTCTAGCATAGGTCTTCCAGCAGGCTATAATGGAATGTGTGTCTTCTAGGATCAATTATAATGCCATATTTATACAGACTTGTCTGTTTTTCTGGATTTATTTCCAGGACTTTGTTCAGCACATTAGCAACACCAACACAGGGCAATGTATCCTTTGAAGACCCATATGCTCGGAGCACTGCAGTTCAATGTGGATCAGTTGCAGATGCAAGTCACAATGTATTCAACATTACATATATCCCAGGTGTTTTAAATCTAGATGTATCAAATTCAAGAGGTCTCACTGTATATTCTGTTTCAGGGCTTGATCTGAGTGATCAGCTTTTGCTTGACCTTCAGCTGATGGTCTCATCCCAAAATACTACTGTGAACTTTATATCGTGGACTGGCCTGCGTTGGGGTCAGGTCTTCATGTCAGGGCGTGATTTCTCCTTTGGTGGCAGAAGAGTGTCTCGGGATACTCCGCTTAATTATTGGAGTACGGTGGCACCATCAATCCTCACCCGACTACCTCACTGACAGTTTTCTAGTGAATGATGCATTGGTGTATCTTCCCTGGAATCAATCCGACCCAACCCAACTGTCGAACAACATGGGCACAACGGCGTTTGCATATATTTCTCTCCGCCGTGATGCGTTTCGTATAAGCTCTGCTGGTGGAGACGTACCGGTGGCAACTGAAACTCGTCAATTCAAAGTTTGGACTTGGATTGAGGAGCCTTCAGGTGAGTTGAGGGTCACTGCGTACATATGAATAAAATAGACAACAATCCACAATAGCGCCCGCGTTAGCAACGCTGGATGACCTCAATATTACATTCTATATCTGGCCCATTATTTGCTCTCTTTCGGTCCATAATGTCACAGCTTGGGTGCGTGTCCAAGGCAAGACCCAACTCGAAAGGACGAATGCGAGTTTCACCCTTCCCAACTTAACCACACCTAGCGTTAAATCAGCAGTTCCTTCGGACCCAATGGAGACTTCCTGGTCATACATTATGGACCTATTCTTCTTGGTGCAACACTTGCAGTTCACAGTCCCATACACATGGACAGCGCTCGAAGAAACTTTCAATCAGACCTGGTCCTTGACATCCCTAGAAGACCAGTTCAGCAACTTTTCCGCCTTCTATTACTCCGTTCTAGTCCAACATTGGCGAACCGCTGCTCTCAACGGTGACCTCACCGCCTCACAATGGTGGAGTGAGGCTACGGGGTCTGTTGTGGCGAATCGACTGGTGCTCTTCGGTCGACTCGATCTCAGTGTCTCCCAACTGGTCCTAGGCTGTGTCTGTATTATCGTCTTGACCATTACATCTGCAATATCGATGCTTGGAGTCCGAATACACCAAGGGCCGCTGATGGACGGGAGTGTGATGGACATGATCTCTCTTCTCCGTGGATCATCCCTTCCTCAGATTATCGCTGGGAATAGTGATGAAGATCTGGGGAGCGATGGTCGACGGCGTCGGGCAGAGCGTACAATAGTGATGTGAGGCCTCAAATCATAGTTGATCCGCCATCCCTCGCTTCAAGTTCTGAATATGCTCTACTCAGGTACAAAAACTCGACCCTGGATGTGCCGGAACGGCTAGAAGACGAGGGTTCCTCCCCCAATTTTGGGGACCATGAGACCACAGGTGGGTTAATTTCTTAATGTTCTACACTATGTTCGCTTGATTCCCTGATGTCGTCTTGTGTATTCCGCTGCAGATTTGCGAAGTTCACTGCGAGAAACAACATTGTCAGAGGGACCGGCAGATGAGCGTCTCCCCATCAATTCTGGGGACCATGAGACAACAGGTAAATTGATTTCCCAATTGTTCACACCACGTTCGGCTGACTCGCTCATATTGCTTCGGTATTCCCCTGTAGCCTTGCAATATTCGATACCGACGATAACACTGCCGCGGGGACAGGAAGACGAGCATCTTCCCCTCAACTCTGAGGATGCTGAAGCGACAGGTAGCTTAGTCTCAATGCTCCATAGGATGTTCGCCCGACTTGCTGATATTGCTTTGGTATTCTGCTGTAGACTCGCAAATTTTGCTGCAGACGCTGATGCTGCTAGAGCGGCTGGAACGCGACAATCTCATCGATTCTGGGGGCCCTGAAAGTATGTACACAGATAAATTTATTTCGCAATATTTCATTCTACATTCGGCTAACTGATGGATGTTGGTTCGGTATTCCCCAAAATTCGTTGCGAACGATAGTTTTGCCGCAGCGGCAAGAAGATGAAAATCTTCTCAATTCTGAGGACCCCAAGACCACAAGTTGATTAGTTTCTCAATTTTCCCTACCAAGTTCGCCCGACTCGCTGATGTTGGCTTGGCATTCTGCTGTAGACTCAGAAACCCCGCCGCGGATGGTGAACACTGCAGACCATTCGGAAGGTAACGATCTCGTTAATTCTGGGGATGAGAGTACGACCACAGGTGAGTTGATTTCCCAACTTTTTATTCTACATTCGGTTGACTGGTTGATCTTGCTTCGGTCTTCCGCCGTACACTTGGGAAATTCGCCAGGTGTGATAAGACAAACTTCTCCGGCCCCGAGCGTGCACTTCGGATAGCCGTAATCTTCCTGGGAGGGTGTTACAATCAGATCGCCTGATGATCTTTTCCCGAAGGGGCAGAGATGCATTAAAAGTGCGCTCACTATTAAGTCTAATCATTGTTCCATCGTTTCCGGCGGTGGCAGATTACTTTGCTATGGTGAACACCCTTGGACTTGCACCTTGCTAAGGCCTCTTTTTTTTTTGACCTTGTCCCTTCCTTTCCACTTGGCGCTTTCATACTGATTAGATCCAAGTGTACTTCCTATGTTGATATAGCACCCTATCGGGATTGCGATTCTTCTTCAATCCAATTTTCCACAGCGACCCTTCTTACCCAAGGACTTATTCCTCGCCCAGGTTTTTTTGTTTTCCGATTTTTTTCAGATCGTCCTTTCACACTTTTCGTGCTCGACGGCGGATCTCGGTCCTTATGAGCATTCGCCGCTCCGCAGTTGCGAACGACGTTCGGCGTCATCTGCGACCCTTCCATCGAGTTCATCCATGGCGGCCTTCATCTGCACGTGGCCCACCATCTTTCCCGCGCCTTCTTCGATATGATTTACGCACGTATCCAGGTCATGGATTTTCCAATCTTTCATTCCGCATTCCCCTGACTGGTTGATATTGCCTCGGTGTTACGCTGTAGACTTGAAAAATACGCTGGGAACGATAAGACCAGCTTCTCCAGTGCCGAGGGTGGAGTCCAGATACCCGTAATGTTCCAGTCAAATGATCTGATTGTCTTTTTCTAAGGAGACACGAGCACGAATCTCCATGCAGTAAACATGCGCCCACTATTGAGCCTAATCATTGTTCCATCGTTCCCGACAGTAGCGGTTTCCTTTGTCATAGCAAAGATCCTCTGGCTGATATCTTGCTGCACCCTTTCCTGGTTGGCTTTGTCCCTTTCTTTCCACCTGATGTTTTTGTACTATATCGATCCAGGTGCACTTCCCATGTCCATGTAATCGCCTCTTTTCTTATAGTTCTTCTTTCAAAATTAATGCTGTATTCAACTCACAACACCCTTCGGCGATCCAATCTAAATTCTCTATTTTACACACCTACTTGCGTGCCAGTGTTAGTAGGACCCCTGATAGTCAGGTTGACACCCCGCAGCTTGAGTAGAAGAGTCCCGCGCTGCTGCCAGTCCCATACCGTGCTCAACATGATTGCGGAACAAATGGAGCCACCCAATCACTACGGGGGCGGGGCTGAAGGTTTGATGTGCTAGTATAAGACCCCGATATAATGCTCGTATTGTACATTGCACTATGGATAGATAGAGACAATGGTGATGAGCCAGACCACATCGAGAAATCAGATTTTAATGGTGCCCGTCGTGCTACTGATAAGGTCTATGACGCAAACACCGTTTATTGGCACATATTGCCTTGTGATGAGTTTAATCGCCTCCTGCGCAATAAATCCTCCCAACAGAGCTGCAGTTGTCGGCAAGTCTGCAGTAGGGGCTCGAATTCTGTGAATAATGGCCCGAGGGACGTCAGAATTATGTCTACTGGGAAAGGCTACAGAAAGGCGGGTGGCGAACATAACTTACATTTCTCCCATGGCGTTCGAGACGTGCTCTCTGAACGTGAGGCTCTGTGGCCCAGTGGCTGCCTCGTCTACCTGGGTACCATCATCCTGTACGACGGATTCTTCATTCCAGCCTGCAGCCGAGAGCTTGGCATCGATCCACTCCTGTGCGACTGCTAAATCGGCCTCGGAGCCCGGGAGTGGCCATCGTTTATGTGCGGCTTCGAATGCGAAGAGTGCAGATAGGGCAAGGTGTGTCCCCACTTGCGCAGGATTAGTCGCGATAGCCTCGACTAAGGATCCCCCATTGGTATACACGTTCCGATAGTCAGCGATGCGTTGACGATAAATAATGGATTAGGCACGAACGCAAGGCAGAATTATCGTCCTGATCCCATTGCTTTCCCTTCAATATTTTGAGCTGATGGCAATTCCTCACGAATTCATCTATTACACTTGAAGGAACGGGCGCGACGCCTGCTTTTGCAACGACCTCCTCCAGTATTCTCGTAAATTCTGCCTTTTCAGCATTTGCCTGAGCTTTATACAGGCCTTGGAGATGAATGTAGTTCACAGTGTCAGATTTTATGTCGGGAAGTTTTGGGGAAAGGGGAAGTGTGTACGGTTCCTTGCGAGTAAAAAGATCCAACGCGTGCAACATAACGAAAAAGGGGGAGGACTATTGAAAACGAAGTGAACACGCATTCAAGGAAACGAAATATGATTGTCTCACGGATTCGTCGAGGTTGACGCAAGATGGATTGGAGAAAAGCGCACGAATCTCACTAGGCACCTGAAAACAGCGTTAGCAGGGAACCGATAAGTAGACAGAGAAGGGGATGTTACAGTTGTCTTTTGGTATGCTTTAAACACTTGTGTTATGGCTTCGTCAAAGTTCTCTTCGTCTTCTTTCTTTTTCATACGCAAGATCTGTGCCTTGAAGTCTTTGAGCTGCTTGTATTCAGGTGCTTTCCCACCATGCTACAATGACATTAATCCATCAGTATTCGTCGGGAAGAATGGAACGTGAGAGTACGTTCGTACTGCTTGTTTCCAATCATGCAGTGCTCGAACAAGAATGACGAAATATGGGATATGTGCATGATCCGTCACGTCCAGAGCGTCGAAATCCAAGTCTAGTGCATGCTTGGCCAAAGCTGGGAATGCATTGTCGAGGCGATAAGATGGAATATCATCTGTGTGACTGTCCATGACTATGGATGATAACAATGAACAATTAGTCAACTCGTGAGGCGATGCGCACCATCATACTTGTGTGCTCGTGGAATTGTATGGAAAATTCTGCCAAAAATCCCGCAGAACGAACGACAATTAAGGGAGGTCCGCTGATATCGCCCCAGAGAATCGAAGAGAGCTTCTTTAAGGTTAACTCGCGTAGGTTGTGGGCAATGACTAATGTGAATGATTTGAGATACTGAGGTCTTTCATCCAAAATGGACGCCAAATCCTAAAAAGAGAAAAGCAAAACGGCTAGGCTCGCGAGGGTGAGACTGAAGAAACAGGGGTATACTTACAGAAGTATCTGCGGTGCCTTTCACAGAATCGTTCAGCTCAAGCAGAAATCGCACGGACTCCTCTGCTCTAGATTTCCCAATGCTGTCGCGATGGAGAAAGAAATTATTCCCGGCATCTTGAGGAGTCACGCGGGCCGAATCGAGGATAGTAAATTGGCCAATCCCTATCGTGACAGAACCATTGGAAGTTTTGGGGGAACAGCGCAGAGCTTAGCTACAGACAGCATAGCTTCCACAACAAAGAAAGACGAAGGTTTATGCTCACCTGGGAGCACCAAATTCTTCAGAATGGACGTAGATGTAGCTGAACCAGATATGACCAAGACACGAGATAATTCGAGGGCCTGTTGGCCTGAAGCTGCCCACAGTCTGTGTAGATTATGGTTGACGGAGTGGATGAGCTCCTTTCCGGGGAAATCAGATTTCAAAAGTACCTCAGCTGACGATCGTATCGACGCGTGTGGCTGTCTGGCTGTTCACTGGCATCTTGCTATGAATGAAATAGCCAAATACGGTGAATGGGACCGAAAAACACCTTTTGGAAGTACTTGCTGGATCCATATCAGCGGAATCGGTTGCGACTTGGACTATCAGAGAGCGGGGAAGATGCTTCCGTTGGCTGGGATTACATAAGCAGGCGCTTCAATCAGATACAATTTCGATCATGAGTGTTGTACTGTACAATTTGTTAGGAAGGAGAAAAAAGCGAGTGTAACTAAGCAAAAAAACCCCAGAATATTTTGAAGCAAGCAAGAAAACCATGTCACGTCAACGAAGAGCGAACACTAGGGTGTTGAACGACGAGGCAGAGGTTATAACTTCCTCTACAACGTGCAAGACTTAAGTTGAAAAGCCTGGGAGTGTGCGGAAGGCGATTACCTTGAATATCCAATTAGCCAAGTACTCGATAAGTGCTCCTGTTTCCTCTCCTACGGGTCGAATCCACCTAGTGGGAAGGAGGAAGCCATACTAAAGAGAATCGGCTTCAATTTCTGGCATGCGCGAGATTAAATAAAACTCTAACGGTTCCGGTGTCTCGTAAAGCCACGCTGTATGAGAACGAGATACCGGCAGTGGCATATGCCCAATCGAGCACGCTCCCGGGAGCGCTGAGAGTGAGGAAATGATGTTTTCAGACATCGGCGAGACCCTCAAGTACAGCAAGGGTCAACGTACTGATACAGTAGTTCGCACGCCGCGCCCGTGCGCATCTTGGTTCCATGCACCTCCTTGGTGGCTTTTGAAGCCCCCAGAGCAGCTTCGATAAGATCCTCGGCATGGGCTGGGAGAACACTGCACGTGTGGGCGAAGGGATACATAACTAGGGACCATTTCAGTGATGCCCGCGATTGCGAACGCAAAAGAAACAACTGGGAGGCTTACGCAGCTGTCCATAACTCCTCAAATCTATAAATCCACGAATATTAGGCGTAGCGCTGGATGTATGAGGCGATCGCGTTGACTTCGACAGATTCGAAGGGATCAGTTCCGCCATACCAATGATGGCACGGATCGCTCGAGTTTTTCCACTGATAACCCTGTATACAATTCACAATGAGGAGACGATTATGTAGTCAGCATTTGCGCAGCTGGAGAATGGGGCGGGATAATTGACATCTGGAAACTCACCCAGTTCCTGTTCATGTCAATGCCAACACATTGACCATCTACATCAACAGGCTGACGGTTTTTGTACCATAGCCGGTCTTGATCCCAAGTATACGCATAACCATCGGGATTTGGCACAGGAATGATAGTAAAGGCCTAAACGCCCATGGTGAATCCATGATTGACAGGTATGTAAGAAGCGCAAGCACAAACAAATTTGTCAAGAAGCGTGTGTAGAGAACCCGGTTGTCCTCTCGGCGCTGCGAGAGCATGTGTCAAATATAGAGCTGATGAAGCGGCAATCCACTAAAGATTAAAATTGATGAGCATGATGCCATCCACAATTGGCACGATAAGCTCATTGACATCTCTTGCGTGTTGCGGACCTTGAATTATGAGCCGGGGCCTGAGTTTCTTTTCGGCGGGCTGGCAGAATCACGGATAAGAATCAGAAAGAGTCTACAAGGAGGAAGACTCGCCTTCTCCACACGGATACCTAGTATTTCTCGGCCTTCACTACTTTGTCCCAATCTCACGAGCTCAATAGTAAGTGGGAAAGCCTTGGCCAATTCGTTTGCAAAGGAAAAGATCTCTTCAACCCGATGATACTCGTTGTGGAAATCTGACCGTAAATGATTCAAATTCCAGTTTGAGGAGAGGACCAAAGATGGAGGATTGGGGTTGGGTGGAATTGAATGCCGGGTGGTACTGTGCTCGAAACTGGCGAATTGATGGGGCAGAAGTGCAGGGGGAAAGGCTATATCTATATATTCCGGGGTTGTTGTCCAAACGTCTGCATCTGAAGCCTACCTCGGAGTCCACGTAAGAGATATGTCGGATCCGAGACATGTCCCAGTCCCCATTACCTTGGCTAACTCCAGGAGGCGAAGTTTCTGGTCCGTGGAAGTGACATTAAATCGTATCAGATCAATACTGCGAGCGTATAGAGTCTCCTCGCCATCCGGACGCAAAGGTGTCTGAGAATATGTGGGAGAGGCCTCAGCCCACACAACAAGAGCAAAAACGAGTGCGAGAGGGAGCCAAATGGTCATTATTTGCAACGAGGGGACTTGGGGAGAGTACAACGGGCCAAAGATAACGAAATCCTCACTTTGGCCCAATATTCTGGTCGTGTGCCCCAGCGACAATTGAATAGTTTATCTAATTTTCGGAAGCAAAATAGTGCCCCAACCTCAAGTCCAGAGCACGTCGGATCAGGGTATACTAATACCCTTTGGAAGATGGAATCTATTACAATATGTGGCAAACATTCCCCGCCCATGTCGAGTGCAGTTACTTCGCGAGCGAAATTGGAAATGGGAGAAAAAATCCTGGACTGTTGTTGTATTGTTAACGGCATGTACCACCAACCAACAGAGTGATTGAGAACGGTGATGGGGGAGAAGAGTTGTGGGCTGTGTGCAATATATGGCGTTCACTACCACTTCCCATTCCTTGGCACTAGTGTGTCGTGCGCAGAGAAGTGATAAGCAATTAGTTCTCGAAATCCACGAGCACGAGATCAAGGCGAGAGGTCCGGGCATTCCAGCTGGGCACGCAAATGAAGTGGGTTTGTGTTTACACCATTGTGGAGATAAATAAGGCTTGACTAAATCCGGCCCTCGTCAAATCAGGATACCTCTAATTAACTGTGATCCTCTAACCGTGGACCCGCAGAGGTGAAATAGCATGTAACCCCCCTCAATGACTGGCCAATGATTCCAGTAGCTACAAAAATTCATCAGTTCCAGCTCGGCGGCCAAGAAATGAACCGGGCCGTTGCAGTTTGGGGTGTTAAATAAAGCCTAATGAACACTGGTCCTCATCAGATAAAGGTCCTTACACCGACCCAATCCGCCTCAATGCACCGGAAATTGTTTGCACAAATTTGTGCAAACAATCCCGATCATCGCTTGCCAAGTTTCGTAATATTAATCGAAGCGCGAGTCCAGATACTGTGGACATTCTGTAGTCGTGATTTCTAGGGCTCTGAGTCAAGTGTGTGTTGAAGAATCGGTGCGGAGCAACTTAGATTTGCACGACGAGAGGAAAGATACAGCATTTGATCAGAGCTCTTGAGGGAACTTCGTGTCGAGAAACTATGTACTGACTAAGCGATGAGCGTTAGAGCTCGCCCATCCCCAATTCCAACAGTGTGCAGTGTTCATCAGAGCAGTCTTGTCGCCGTCCATATGGTGGGTCTCCGGATCGAAGGAGGACTACCGCCAAAGCATGCGCATGACCGAGCTTGCAATGCTCGGTCGAGTGGGGGATGCAGGGGCTCAAAGTCGTAGATTGTCGCAGCGAGAGCCTGGAACGTGTTGCGGCAAATCACAACCAGGTAGCCTGAGAGACAGAGCATACGCCGCCTTTCCAATCCATGAAGTTTGAGGGGAATGCTTTCGTCCCACAATTCAAACTGAGTCCCGGAGCTAACCGAATATCATCCAAAAATTAGCATGCCAGTTCGAACGGCAGTCAAACGGAGTGCACCCTCTTCGAAAGCCCACGGTCCGCCAACAAAGAAGGTGGCCGTGTCTAAGTCGAAGGCCGTTGGGCAAAATAAGAGCAATCCTGACTACGACGGGAAAAAGCGTCGCCTTCCAATTACTGTACCTGCCGATGCACACGATGATCCAGAGTCCGAAGACGAAGGGAATGAAGGTGATTTTGCTGCTGACGAAGGTGCAGACCTGGGCGAGGGGGTCAATAATCCCGAAATGAAGGCAAGCCTATTGGCAAAAAATCCAAATGGTATGTTTTTAGTACACCAGTGACAACGCCAACATTCCCCTTACTGGCTCCTTTCCAGCCTCGCGGGAATCCCACAAGGCCCAACGGGAAGTAACACGCCAACGTCAGGCAGCAAAACCTCATGCAGATGTTCTCAGCCTGGCCAAACGGCAGTGGTCTCTTGCCCGACAGAAGAATATCTCACATGCGGAGCGTCAAAAGCATGTGAAGGTGCTGATGGATGCGGTGCGTGGGAAGATCCAAGACGTGGTATTTAAACATGACGCGAGTCGGGTGGTCCAGACGGTCAGTTCTGGTGAAATGTCAGATGAGCAAATATTTATCGTGAATTCAACTTACAGATCATTAAATGTGGCACCTCACAAGAGCGGGACGAAGTAGCAGTTGAACTCAAAGGGAGATATCGTGACTTAGCTCAGAATAAATATGCCAAAGTAGGTCGCCTCGAGCTCATCGGATGTACGGGTGTCCAACTGAGAATTCTCAGTTTTTGGTTACAAAATTATTGCGTTACTGGTACGATCCATGCTTCTCTGTCTTGCCTCAACCAATTAAAGATCGTTCTTATCAGCCCCAGCCAACGGGCCTCAATAATATCCGAGTTCCAGCACCACGTCATGCGTCTCCTTTTGCATCGAGAAGCTTCGCCCGTTGTAGCTGATGCCTACGAATTGTACTCGAACGCAGCCCAACGGGATCTACTTCTTCGGGATTTTTACGGTAAAGAAGTGGCTCTGTTTGATACCCCAGATACAGCATCAACGGGTGGGGATAAGAAGCGAGGGCTTCAAATGGTTCTCGACGGTGCAGATACTGAACGGAAGAAGCGTATCCTAGGAGCTTTGAAAGATAATCTGATCAATATGTAAGGCCTGGTTTGGTTGGGTAGAACTGGATAATCTGACGATGAGATATTGGTCTTTAGATTTAATAATCCCGACAAAGGGGCTATTTCGCATGGGATTGTGCATCGAGCCCTGTGGGAATATCTACAGGTTATTAACGAAATTTCGGATGTTGCGGAGCAGGATAAAAAGCGGCATGAGATTTTCGAGAGGTACGCTCGGAATTTCGAATTTAATGTGGGATTCCTTCCAATTACTCGTTGCAGTTGCCAAGAGCTTGTGGCTGAAATGGTTCACACGAAAGATGGGAGCCGTGCCGTCCGGGAATTTGTGGCTCAAGGAACAGCCAAGGTTCGTTTGGACAGATGGGGTATTGTAGGGTATGGCCTGAATTTAGAGTTATTAGGACCGGAAACAAATCATCAAAGTCCTGAAGCCTCACCTGGAGCGGATGTGTAAGGACGAGGAGGCGCAATTGGTACTGTTCACAACTTTAGATGTCGTTGAGTGAGTTCTCTCTCTCAGCACAATTCGTACCAGGCCAAATCATTATTTCTCCGTAGTGATACAAAGCTCATGAGCAAATCAGTTGTGTCAGAAATAATTGTTCATGCATCAACGTTTGCCTTTGATTCTCACAAAAGCGGACGCCGAGCATTACTGTACTTACTCGTTCCTCGTTCTCTTCGGCACTTCACTCCTGCGACCGTCAATATTCTTGCCGAAACGGACGATTCGCGTACGCGCACTAGCAAAAAGGATCCGGAAATCCGCATAAGAGAGCTTCGAATGGCAGCAAGTGAATCACTCTTGAATCTCGTCGTTCACAATGCTGAGGAGCTCTGTCGGGACCCCGGCGCCAGCTTGCTCGTGGTTGAAATCATGCTCTTTACGGAAGGGGGTATGTCATCACCTGTTCTGCTTTCTCAGGCAGTCATTTTGATGCCATTTATCTTAGATAAAACTGCTGCTATAAAGGCACTTCTCGCGCCCCTCTCAAAACCGTACCCCACCCCAGTTCCTTCTAATGGCGAATTGATGCACCTAATCGATATTCCACATTCATCTCGACTCTTCAAAACTCTTATCCAAGGGGGTCACTTTGACCGCTCAACATCTAGTGTACAAGTCGTCTCTTCTTTTTCACCCTCTTCGTTTGCTTCGCAGTTTATGCAAGTCGTTGGGCGCGAGAATATGATACGGATGGCATTGGGCAACGGGGCTTTTGTGGTAGCGGAGCTTGTGAAGCGCGTTAGCGAAGAAGGAACGGAGACGGAGAAATCGGAACTGAAGGGTTGGTTCGATAAGAACGTTGTGAGTAACATTCGGGTGGGACAACGAAGGGGATCAGATGCCCTTATAGGGCGCTGGAAAGCTTCCAATGACCTTCCGTCTCATGTCTATCCGTTCTATCCCGAAATTGATTCGGCGGGCTGGGATTCAGAAAGTAGGCCGCAAGAGCACGTGCTGAGGTCCGACGCTCGAGCGAGCGCCAACGGAAGCCACATGATGAAAACAGCGACACTTTGCCTCACCGGCAGCAGGTCCAATGGTCTAGAGGTAAGATTCTCGCTTTGGGTGAACCATGCGAGAGGTCCCGCGTTCGAACCGCGGTTGGATCCTCTTTTGTCAATATGGCTCTGCCCTTGTAGTAAGCGCAATATGTGGGACTGTATGCACGCATTCGCTTGCATATGAACTGTGGCATATACCGAGGCGGCTGTGCTTATCAATTATGAGTACATTCTCCAAAGCCTCTTTCAAAGTTGCGCTATACGCGAACTCTCGGTGATTATTGAAGAAACCCTTGACTGTACGCCATCTAATTCTTCACCACCCCCAGGCCTACGTATCCAAAATCACTCTTTGATCGGATCTATCAGTTTCATGACTCCCCTTCCACTCAATGGGATAAGGCACTGGATTTAGGATGTGGTACAGGTAAATTGAACTTCCCGTTCAGGATGGTCCACCACTTCAATCTGCTGCACCCCCAGGACAAGCGACGTCGGTTCTCGCTGAACGATTTCAAAATGTGGTCGGGGTCGATCCGTCTCCCGGCATGATATCCTCCGCACAGGAGCAGCACGGGGGGGATGGACGCCTCACGTTCGTTAACGCCAAAGCAGAAGACCTATCTTTCATCGAGGATGAGAGCGTTGATCTGGTCACTGCCGGTGATTTCATATATCTTACCCATCATCGGGCCTTCGGATTAATGGACACTGCTTATTGACTCAGCCCAGTCGGCGCATTGGTTCGATTATGAACATCTTTGGCCAGAGCTTGCTCGTACCCTGAAGAGGGGTGGGTCTGCTGCTTTCTGGGTACGCCTCCATTGAAATGTAATATCAGCCGTTCTCTTTCCCTTTGCCTCATCGGTTTTCTCTGCTTTGGTGCCTTGTCAGTGCTACTCCGATTCCGACTCACGAAGTACCCCTCGCTCACTCATGAGATCGATGAGTATAGCGCTGTTCCTACTCGGAACCTTGGCCAATATTGGGAACAACCTGGGCGAAGCATTCTTCAAGATCATTTACAATCCGTGCGTTTCCCACTCAACCCTCCTGGGATGCCTCGTCCGGCCAGCGCGTCTATTATGTCGGGGATCATTATAGCACTACGGGACCGAATCCAGCGATTCGACTGACGCCGGGCGCCAGTGAGGAGATGCGCGAGGTCATCCTTCGCAAGATTATGACATGGAGGGAGCTAGAGAATTATCTGCGGACATGGAGTGCCCTGCATACGTTCCATGCCAAGCACCCTGAGGACCGCGACCATGCCGATGGCGATATCGTACAGCGGTTCATGCGACGTCTGAAGGAGGGTGTAACAGACGAACTGAAGTCACCTTCGGATCAAGTCGAGGTGGAGTCGCCCCTAGCTCTTATCATGATCAAAAAGGCACTTTGAAGTGTGGCCCGGTGACGCATGTGATAAATGAGCAAAGACATTTTGCACTGAGCGACAGAAATCAAGAGGGTATACACAGCAGCATGGGACACAACAAGACATCAAGGTGACAAAAAGCTGGCGTGGTAAAAATGAACAAATGGTGAGACTGAAGCCGGGGATCCCAGCAACAAGAAAGAGGGGCCTAGAGTGCCAGCTACTCAGTGATCATATCTTAATAAAATAAATGCCTAATAAAATAGACGCCTAAATCTCGTCACAATAGGGGAGAGCGGGGACGGCATATGGAGGGGGGACCGGTTTAGTCCGGTTGGTGGCTAAGGAGGGCACATTGTACTTGTTATCGACGCAAACGACCTCTCCGATGTACAAGTTGTCGCATGCTACGTCGAGAATCGGGTTGTTGGCATATAGCAGAGGCAAATCGATTCCATACGCCCCAACCACGGATTCGCACACATCACCCGCGACAACAGTGTATGTTTTGGTGCAGTCGGCCCCCATGGTGCCAAGACAGAGAACTTGTCCGATCTCAAGGTTCGAGCACCCCGAATCAATCGCAGGGTTGACAACAGCAAGTTGATATCTGAAATTGTTGGGTGAGCAAGATGATGCCTCCGGTGGAGCCAAGATAATTGCGCACGTGGACGCATTGTGAGCCGCTGAGATACTATCGCATGTGTCGCCTTCCCTCACAGTGTAAGTGCGAGTGCATTTGGAGGCCGCGATTGCTGTTGTCAGAGGGTTCTCAGTATCCATCGTATTGCTTTAGAAATGATCCACAGACATTGGACATAGAGAGCGCTAGCAATAGCAATAACAAAAGAGTGGGAAAACATGGTCGATGCGTTGACCCAAGTTAACGAACGTAGGTGAAGGAGGGAGAGAGCTGCGCTGTTAGGGAGGAAAGGAGAGATCAATAACCGTAATAAACCGTTGTCTTTTAACAGGCCGGTAGATTTCGGCAGTCACCAGAACATCATACTCGGCAATATCTCGCTTACATTACTCTACAACGGCAACAAAGGATCGCCAAGGCATAAATTTAAGTCTGATGTAAAATGTCGAGGTCTGGGAGCGAAAGGTTCGCGACTTTGGCCTTGGCAATAATTACTTTAGCCTAATAGAGCTGACCTAATCGATGTTGATCCACAACATATCAACAACGATATGTACGCACCTGTTTCACCATGGGTTCATCGATCATTTCCTTTCCACCACCCTCTAGCTCTAGCCCAAAGGCGCCTCGGGATTCAGATTTCCAGGCACGATCCATTTGTATTAGAATCTTGACCGCCCGGGAAATTTCTAAAGAATTTACGTGGGATCAGTATCGTTGCAACGTGCACGAAATAAAATAAAAATTAATGAGCGAGTACCTTGCGACGAAGGGGAAAATGCCGTATGTATGGTCTCCACTTGCGTGGGGTGAATCGCTTGCTGTCCCGCCAACTAAATGGTTAAACATTGCTCTTGCCACAGGGGACATTTTCAAAAACCTTCCCATCGTATCCCAGTCGTCTGCCTTCCTCACATTCTTCTTTGAGATACTCGGGGTCTCGGTAATTGACGCATACCTGAGGGGTTTATGTTTAATCAACACATTAGTGTGAGAACTCGAGTTCGGACTTAGTACCATGTCTATTGCTTGAAGCCCAAATGCCTTGGCCGCGGCAACAACACGAGATCTTGTGTAGAGAAGCTCGTTCCGAGAACGAGAGCGTTGAATACCAGTGTCTGCGCAGTCTATTGCATTCCAAGCGATTCAGAACACGGTCGTAAATCAAAATCACTGACATCACGCACAGTCCTCTGCGGCAAACTTGGAATAGCCATGTTCAGATAGCCGACAAGAGCCATTCATTGGGGCATTACGTACAAGAAGAGCAACCACTTCCATATTATCAGAGCGCCATGATGCAATATCTCCTATTGCCCACAGTGCTTTGGCACTCTCCACACTGGCAATGATGTTAATTTTGCGATTGCTGGGGACATGACGAGAAATGTTGGTAAGATCTGCAGCAGAATGAACCTTTGGCAATACAACGGTCTTCACGGTAGATTTTTCAATCTACGTATGCCGTTCTAGCGCGCAGCGAGACCGAAACGTATGAACACGCACAACATGACTTATATCAGCAGAGAAAAATGACGTATCCAAAGCGTTGATCCTAATACAATATCGATCCATAGACGTTTCTTTCAGGTCCTAGGGAACCGTCAGGAACCGGGTTTTTTGCATTGACATCGCTTGAAAATACGACGTACTGAGAGAAATTTGACTAGGTCCTGTCGAGCCTGAGGTTTGGAATTGGGGGCTACACTATCTTCGAGATCAAATATAATGGCATCTGAGGTCGAAACCAGTGCCTTGGAAAGCATTCTGGGGCTCGAAGAAGGCACTGACGGATGCCATAAGTTTCGGATTGTATGCACAATAATGTGAATGAACCAACCGTAGAGGTATGAGCGTCGGAGACTAGAGCCATATAAAGAAGTAGAAATGAGTCTACTCCCACTGTGCTTTGTTATCAGATTCAGTTGGTACATCGGTCTCATACTGACACGAACGTGAGAAGATCGTGTGCTTCATTTGCTTCCGGTATTGCGATAAACAACCGCGACGCGATGCCCTCTCTCAAACGCAAATCATCTCAGGACGAGCTCGACCTTGACGCGCTCTTTTCAGATCTGGATTCGGCTGTCAGCGTATCTCTCCCTTCGCGAAACACTCGTTTGCATGGCCCTAGAACCCCAACTTCATCGCGCACAAGGACGCGAGCCATCCAAGTGAACCGTGCGAATCCTGAAACTCGAGGGGGACGCGACAAGGATATCGCCCAATTGCACTGTGATTCCGGTAATGCTCTCGACAATAAGCCCTTGTCTCCCACTCCATGTGTATCCAGCGCATCCAAAATCAAGGTACGCGTCCCATTACATTGCTTCTTCTGTGTATGCCCATTTCCTGTCTATATAGCCATCAACCCCACATAATAAAGTCTCACTTCTGGGCTCTCAGGCGCCAGATCTGGCGGCTCTGGTCGACGGTGTGGTGTGGGCCGATATGGACTATGAGCTCACGCCCTCCCGACTCTGCAACGGAAATCTAAAAATATCGGTTCCTCTTCCCTGCATACTCCCACACGCGCATTAAAAGTAAGGAATTGACCCAGTAACAGCACACTCGTTCTGACGCATATCTAGTCCCTTACTCCTTTGCTCCAGTCATCTTTAAAGCGACTTGTAAGCCTAATGGTTTTCTCTTCGTATTCGTTGATCCATTAGTGAACCTATCTCTCATAATCTCTATAGCGCACCAGTGCAAGTATAGATCTTGATATCTTGTGTGATGGTATAAATTGGTCAGATGGATGGGAACCCAGTGATGATGAATCTTCGTCCAGTCCTTCGAATCAAGTATGGAGACCTCATATTATCGTGATATCCTTCTAACATCTTCATTTAGCTATCTCCTTTCCGGGAGTATGCAACGAAGAAATCTACACGATGCGTCATTCTGAAAGTCACGGAGGTGGAAATCAATCACAGGATAGAAAAGGTAATTTTGCTGTATTAGCGTGCTCCTTGTTCGCTGACATTGCCCTCGATATCAGCACCTCGATATACGTGATGAACGCGGGAACACTCGACGCAAAGCTGTCCTCAAAGGCGATTGGGCCACAACCGATGTTCGGTGTGGTGACGTTGTGAACCTCATTGGAGACTTCACGTCTTCTGAATCAGATCAGACACCAACCATCGTCCTAACATCCAGCCAGAACATTCTCATACTGCACCCAGATATTCTCATTCCGGCAACAGCGATCTCAGACGCTTCGGTATGCTCTCGAAAACCTCTAATATCGACTCTAGTTCGCTCCGGAAACGAGACTACCCCAGCGACGGTTTGGGGGAATATGCTTCATGAGATCATGCAATCGTGCTTAGCCTCAGGCAATTGGGGGCCATCATTTCTCGAGGAGAGAATTGATCATGTGCTTCGGGCTGGACTTGAGCGGCTCGTCCGTATTGATGTCGGTATCGAGGAAGCTCGAGTCGAGTTGCGAACAAGAGCGCAAGGGCTGGCCAAATTTAGCCAGAAATTTATCCGTGGCGTTCCAAGGGTGTGTACAACAATCGACTCCCCTGTCTTCCTTTTACTGCACAGTGACCAATCCCCCTGGTGTGAATGAAGCACGATGCTTACTTGACAGATTCGCGCACCACCTCTACCATCCGCGCTCGACTCGCACTTACTGACTTGCTCGATGTGGAAGAAAATATTTGGTCCCCGACGTACGGATTGAAAGGTGTGGTGGATGCATCGATGCAGGCCCACATTGTCGAGGAGGATGGTTTGAAACGCACAGAACATTCATTGACTTTGCCATTGGAGATCAAGACTGGTAGAAGAGAAGGGAGTGCGGCGCACCGAGCTCAAACAATGCTGTACACTCTGCTTATGTCTGAACGATATGGTAATTATGTCACCTCTAGGCGTCTTTCCCGCGATGGATTAATTGCCTGACCGTCTTCTAGGTGTGGAGGTGTCCTCGGGGTTGTTGTATTACACGCAATTCGAGGAAGTCACTCGGGTCCCTGCTTCCCGAAACGAGTTAAGGGGTCTGATACTGGGTCGTAACGAACTAGCCTCGTATATGATACAGCGATGGGGCACGCCAGACGCCAGCCAAAAGGTTGGGGCCGCGCTGGGACCTACATCTGAAGACATAGCACGCGGTGCTGCCGCCAGCAGTGTCACACCCCGACCGTTCCTACCGCCCACGATTGACGATGATTGGGCATGTTCCCGTTGCTACAATGTCGACGCCTGTATGCTGTATCGAAAGGTCAGGGGTCAGCATGTGCCGGCGCTCAGTAATTCTGAATATTTCGTTAGGCGGTCGATGGTGTCGAAGACCGTTCAAGCTCCATCGCTGACTTGTATGAACGCAAAACGTCACATCTCACTGTCCGTCATACCGAGTTTTTCAAGCACTGGGAATCTCTCATCGCGTTAGAAGAGCAAGATATGAATCGCTTCCGGAAGGAACTCTGGATGATGACTGCGTCCGCACGCGAAAAAACGGGTAGATGTTTTGCGGACATGGTCATTGTGCACCATGTGCCCCTTTCCGAGCACAAGATCGATTACTCTAACTCGAATCGTCGGCATGTATACACCTTCGAGCGCTTCAGCCCCGGTGTCATAGCAGATAAATCCAAGGGAAAATCTCTATTAACCGGGTATATTACCAAAGGTGACGCGGTCGTGATATCTGTGGAGCCAGATTTACTTGCCCTGAGTCGCGGTTTCATCGTCGAACTGGAGCCCACTCGGGTTATCATTGCCCTGGATCGCGAACTAACTTCAAGAGTTATTACTCGCAATCAATCGACTGGCTCCCTGAAGCCAGGGACCAAGCAGAATATTCTCTTCCGAATCGATAAAGATGAGCTATCGACTGGACTTGGACGCATCCGGGACAATCTCGCCCAACTCTTCTACGCTAAAGGGGATGTGAAGCGATTATCTCTTATAGTGGACCTAGATGCGCCTTACTTTGACGATGTCTTAGCCCCAACCGAGGAAGAACTGCCCGGGCATCTTAACGTTAGCCAAAAGGCTGCTATGAAGAAAGTCCTCGCTGCTCGAGACTACGCTCTTATTCTCGGCATGCCTGGGACCGGAAAGACGACAACGATCGCAGAGATCATCAAAACCTTGGTCGCGAATGGTAAAACCGTGCTTCTAACCTCCTATACCCATTCGGCTGTCGACACCATATTGATGAAATTGCTCGAGACCGATATTGATGTCTTGCGACTTGGGCCAGCTGATAAGGTAGGTCATCTCGCTTGTCCTTTTACGACAATTCAAACCCAGAATTAGGTCCTCCCTGGGGTCCAACCATATACTTTGGGGGCGAAACCTCTGGCAACTTCTATCCAACAACTTGAAAAAAGACTACTTGCGCCACCCGTGGTTGCAACCACGTGTCTTTCCATAGATCAGTGAGTGTCAGGGCTCGGCTACGTATTCCACTCTAATATTTATTCATGACTAGTGCCCTTTTCTCACGTCGAAAGTTCGATGTCTGCATTGTCGATGAAGCCTCTCAAATCACCTTGCCGACTTGTATCGGTCCCTTGCGTTTCGCGGATACGTTCGTGCTTGTTGGTGATCACCACCAGCTACCTCCCCTAGTTCGCAGTCGCGATGCGAAGAAGAAAGGCCTCGAAGTGTCTCTCTTCCGCTTGCTATGCGATGCCCATCCGCAGGCCGTCGTCGATCTGGCATATCAATATCGCATGAACGAGGATATCATGCTTATATCCAACACTCTCATTTATAAGGATCGCCTCAAGTGCGGCACGAAAGAAGTGGCAGAAAGAAGCTTTGTTCTCCCGAATCCAGGTGCCTTGGACTATATTCATCCTGCTGGAGGCTCTTGTGGGGCCGGAGAATGCTGGATCCAAAAGGTCTTGCATCCAAGGTTCGTTTAAGCAACTGTACTTTTTTCTTTGACAAGTCTAACTTTGTTAAATGTAGTTGTAAGGCGATCTTTATTGACACTGATCCTATGTCAGCCAAGGAATCTCGTGTCGGGGATCTAGTACAGAACGAATGGGAGGCACTACTGATACAACAGGTGAACTATGCGTGCGCGGGATGTAGTCGATCTTAGTGATACTAAAGTATCTATCTTTGCCAGCTCGTGGGCGCACTCTGCGGTTCCGGGGTCGAAGAAACTCGATTCGCAATCATCTCGCTCTATCGGCAACAGAACAAGTTACTAGCGCATCTACTTCAAGCACACAAGGATTTGGAAATCATGACAGCGGATAAGAGTCAGGGTCGTGACAAGGACTGTATCATCATCTCTATGGTTAGATCCAATGATGCTGGGAGCGTGAGTATCTTTGATTCCCGGCAGTACATGGGGGGCAGTTCTCATTTCATTGAATCTTGTCATTAGACGGGAGATCTCTTGAAGGACTGGCGCCGCATTAATGTTGCACTTACTCGAGCCCGTTCCAAACTTGTCATCATTGGTTCAAGAACCACGCTCAGCGTCGACCCACTCCTTTCGCAGTTTTTGTCTCTTATGGGTGAAAAACGATGGATTGTCCAAGTCCCCGCTAACGCTGCTACATGCCATGGCTTCCCGAATCAAGCCCCTGAGCAGAATCCGTCTTTGTTACCTTCAACCCGATCTTCTCGGCCGCTCGTGTCTTCAGCGCCCCCTTCTCGAAAGGGAAAACTAGACGAAGGCATTCTTAGAGGTCGAGGCATGCTGAAGGATGTCCTGAACGATCTTTCTTGATAATATCGTCTCACTACCATCTCAGTTTATTGAATTTGCATCCTTGCATTGTTGCACACTCAACTTACACTTAACCATAATTGTATCTTAGATTTGACTCGGTTTTCTGCAATACAGCAATTCTTTCCCGGATGACCGGGATTGTGTTACTGGCGTTTTAAGGTGCAGCAAGGCCTCCTATCAGGCCAGGGGCTGAGCGTAGTATCGTGGCCATGCCATTACGGGAATGCACATCAGATCAGACGCGGGGCCTTCCATCTGATCTTGGGCCACGGCTTCCAACCTCCAGTCAAGGAGAATATCGAGGGGGTGAACTTCTTCACCCTCAAGTTGACAAACAGACAAAAAAAATATATCATAGGTACCCTCATGCGCAATAGTTTTCGGATTTCAAAGAATTGCGGGTACGGCGATTCGCTCGTGGATGTGGCACGCCCACACAAAAACAAAACAGGAGCATGGAATCGATATCAGTCGTATGCGCCACATGTATAGACAAAATTCACGTGAACTTCCACCGTACTCCTGGCGCCTCGCCTCGCGACATGACACTCTAGGGGCAGAACTGGGGGTAGAGATACTCTGTGAGCACGATGTAAATACTCTGCTTTGGAAAAATGTCAATCTTACGGTGATGGTGTAGTCCGAGTTCGACGAGCTTGGGCAGGTCCAGAGAGCAGTGCCAGAAGATTCGTCGTAGGCATAGACGTACTAAGGCAGGACATTCAGGGATCAGGGAATGCGAGTCTAGACTGTCAAGGGGAAGGGGGATTTGGCAGGAAATATGTGGACTAACGCTGTTGGGGCAATTGGACTTGAAGTACTGGTACGACGGCTAGGTTTGAAGACGGTGGAAGTCAGAGGGGGGTCAGAAATAGCGTAGACTCGCGACACTCACAACACCTGACGATGGGCACTGACAACAGAAAGAACAATCAAAGCGAGTCGATATCCCTACTCTCAATACTGACTGTTGCAGCGGTATTGTAGCTTCCAGAGCAGCACGAAGGGGAGTTGCTGGGGTCTGGATCCACGAGACAGTCCGACTTGCAACCAACTGAAATATCGAGACTAGTCAATGAGGAACCCGTCGAAGGGGGGGGGGGAGAAGGGAAATAACCTGGGAATCCTGTTGAATCGAAGGGTCCCTTCAAATACGCAGGGCCTTGGGATGATGCAAAATGAGTTCGGCAGCATCGCTCACAAAGAAAGTCACAAACAATTGGGACCAAGATCGACTGGACAGTTGGCGATATGGCATCCAGCAGAAGAAGTAATGGCCACAGGAAGATTGTAACCTGCGTGAGGTGTGAATCATAATTGCGCTTTGCTGATCGATTGTCCATCACGAACCGTCAACAAGGGATACTGTCATGGCCGGATCATCAATAGATGTAAAAGGCTCATGAAGCATGAGGGAAGACGCACCATCGTAATAGTCAAGCCCGTCGGACGCGGATAGAGTGAACCTGAAAAAACTAGGTAAATGGTTGGTAACTTGTCACCGTTCCATTTTCCTTACTCGGTGAGAGTTGCGGGTGGAACTCCGGTGCCAGTGTCTTTAAATACGAACGAATCATACAGTATCCATCATCTATCGATTATAATCACTCTTACGAGGATCACACTCAAGTCCACCATTGCAACCTACATGGTTCATCCGATAGTGGGTGAAGGCCCATTCTTACGAGATGATGCACTCACCCCCGTCGAGGCACGAATTGGGTCCAGGGTTACTGGAGAAGTCACAATTGCGACGGGCCTAAGAACAAACATCAATCTTGGTAATCGGTCGGTCATGTACGAGGGTAATCCCCTCACCCAAATACGACCTGATGTATGTTTGTGGAAGTGTTTTTCAGATCAGAATGATTGTTTCACGAGAACGTTCAAACACATGACGTCACCTGCAGCCCAGTTATTTGGAACTGAGAAAGATACGGAAGTATGTGGAGCAGCTGTCCAACTGACGACCCGCAGAAGAATGTTCAAATCCAGACTGGTTCAAATCGAGCCTAACTTCACGGAGTGAAATGAAGATATCTTACCCGGTGGCTACGTTAGGAACGGCCGTCCCGACGTTCTGTGATCAAAGCCCAGTTAGACTAGGGTCCCGTAGTATCGAAAGCCTTGACTCACTAGGTCAGTAAACTGTAGCCAAACACATGAGGTCGACTTTTAGAATTTCAGTCGATGCTAGACACATACCACCGCAGGCCATATGGTAAATGGGCACGCGTTATTGACAGTGAAAGTGCGAGAATTCGCAGAGAGCGCGAGGGCCAGGGCGATGGTGGCTGTGGAGAAGAGCATATCTCGTTCTGTGGAGTACGACTGCGCAAGGACTCATCCTTTTATACCTTTGACCACGTGGGATCAGTTGTACGTGAAATACAAGGCGACGAAAGCTATGCACGGTTGAAATAGAATGAGCCATTGGGTGCATGAACAACGAACTTGGTGTGTTATTATTAGCAACAGTATACGCATACAATATACGTTCAAGTAACTTGAAGTTGAAGGAGAAATATTCACACACACCTGGTCCACCAAATTACCGTGCACCACTCGGAAACAGTAATCCAAGGACTCCCACAACGTTGCGCTGGTCTCGCACCGGGGTTACCCTACGGGACTGGTATATCCGCAAAGGCGGCGCTGGCGTGTGTGGACAGTTATTGACACCGAGGTCAGATCCGCAACCCCTCTCAATGCTCACATGTAAGCTCATTCATCGCTGCGAGTCAGCGGCTGGAATGATCACAAGAATCTCTATACTTCGCCTATGTTTCGCCTTTCTTCCCGATATCTATATGTCTCCAGGACACCTGCGGCTGATACTACCTGGAAGCTGTGATAATTCCCGTGGCACGCATTACCCACTCTCCAAAATCGTGCCGCCGCGGATACAGAAAGAGCCCCCCTTCCCATACGGATCCATCACCGAAACAATTATAAGCCGCGGAAACTTGACGCGGGCTCGCCATTCTAGGTCGGTAGGAGTGTTTCTTCCTTATTTATATTTCCACATGTATGCCTTTGGCTCCGGTAATACTATAGCCTAGGTGCTTGGTGTACGTGGGTATTACATTTTTCCCAGAGAGGGAATGAGGCAGCTAAGAGCCATGATTTGTACCAAGAATTCGGAGTTCACACCCTGGGGTGTCGTACATAGTAATACCTCGGACTGGTATCTAACATTACTAGAACTTCGGGGACTGCTGATTCTCGAAATCCTGGGGGAGACACATGGGTCATTTTGATAATTTGATCAGTAGTGTTTCAATTTCTTTTTTTTTTCCTTTTCATCCAAGAGTCATACATCGATCTGTTACTCTGACTTCTAAGTACACAAAAAGATGGCCGCTGATCCATGGAGATTCCACCAACATAGCCCCCTAAGCTCCTATGCGCCTTCCCGCCCAAGTTCCGCTGATTCAAACCTGCGGTAACCGAGATGTACCAACGACCCCAGCAAAACCCGCGAACCAGAGGCCGCAGACTTGAACAAGTTTGGAGATGGTATGACGCAATCTGTGACATCAGTGACATCTAACAATTGGTACTCTAATGGCTAAATACAGTCTAGATACCTGAATTGAAATGAATGAGAATATACAGTAACATTATCAAGAAAATATGCTGTACAGAGTCACCAGTCACCAGGGACAAAAAGCGGTCGTGCCCCGTAGAGTGCGCCCTGCCGTGCACTCTACTGCGTGCTCTACTGGGCCTGTTATAGCTCATCCCACGGTGCCCACCGCTCCTCGTTTTCCCACCACGCGAAATCGTGCATCGTTACTTTTTCCGGTGGAGTCGGCACCCAGTCGAACGTTTCTTTCTGCGAGAGAGCACGGGCCGCATCTGCTCCCATTTCTCCAACCTTAGTGTCTGTTCTGTACCGTTCATAATCATCCACGGAGTAAGCCACCCTACAATTAATTTTTCCTTCAGGCGAACGGCCAAGAGATAAATACAATTCTCGTACCGGGCACGCGAGGCAAGCACGATCTTCCCTACTTTTTTCTTCCACATGTCCACGCTAATGAGATAGCATTCGCTCGCGATGTCGCTCGGTTCCGTTACGTTCCCCCATCCATCGTTATCGCTCCGGGCTCCTCGAAAGCGGATCCCATGCTCCAGGAAAACGGCCGGGTCGAACGCGGCCATGCCGTTCCAACACGAAAACACCTGGAGGGGGAGAAGCGAGACGAAACGCTCATGATCTTCGGGATCAAATGGTAATGGAACCGGGATCGGCTTTTCGTCAAGGCTACGGTCATCATAGAAGTGTTTGACCAATCCATCGTGTTCATACCATGGGCTGCGCAATTTGTTTAGACAGTGGAAACCGTTACCGAGGTCGATGAAACTTACCGGCCCGACATTGTGCGCAGCACCCAACGATCGTATACGATTCTCCCGTTCCAGTCCCAATCGACGGAACAGGCCTCATGTGCCCCACGCTCCTCCTTCTGGTATAAAACCTCGAGCACGTCCACGGTGCACCATATAATATCATTCAAGACGAGAACAGTGTCGAAACGCTTTCCAGGCATATGCTGCACAATCACACCGTCATAAAGGGGCTTCATTGCTGCATTTCGCACGGCGGCGAGGACTTCTATCCGATGACCAAAGGTCTTCTCTGGGGTCTCCTGTAGACCGAGGGATATTATGTCGTATGAAGTTCCTAACGCATCCAGTGCCTGTGCGACTGCCATAACACAACTGTATGTCAATCGACGCGAGATGACCGGAAAAGTATGAATGCCATGGGACTCACGAAGTCCAAGAAACCGCGGGGTCTCGTCAAAGCTCCCACTCTCATATATAGAAACGTGCACGTTGTGTGGACCAAGGAGCCGTAAGAGAACTGGAAGTTCCTGCATGATGTTGGGGGCCACGTTCGCGTTATTGTGCAGATTTATTGCAAGGAATAGAGTCTTGCGTGAATCCAGGAGCGATTGATAGCGTTCTCGATGCCAATCGTGTATAGGGCATGCTGGCCGTGGGTATCCTATAAGTGTGAAGGCCGCATGCTGAATCTCACTGAGGAGAGTGCTGTTTTCAGCTGCTAAAGGAGGCGGGGGTGATGAATTCCGAATGCTGGCGGCAGGGGGAGAGATGTATGGCGCCAAGAATCGGGGGCCAAGTTAACGACAGTCTTGCCTGAGGGAATATATGGGAGTGGGAGTGTATAAAATACGATGCCAATGACGAGGAGAACCCCGAGGCTATATTGAATGCGACTCCAAGATTTACAAGGAAGGGAAGGAAACCTATTTGCTAGAAGGAGAATGCAGTGATCCCCCCAGAGCTGTCGCCACAGAGAGTTCTTCATACGAGAAAGAGGCGGTGGGCATCCCAGAATATCCTGTATAAGTATTCTGGAAAAACAATTTGTTGTACGCTCATCTGTGGATTATGTCGCCATGATACAAAGAAGAGAAACACCTTCCTGATTTAACCGCCATCATTACCCTGTGTTAACCATTCAAAAAATGAGGGATCACCCAGCTAGGGGCCAGGGTTCCCATGTCTGAGTGTTCAGGGCGGTCAGAAATCGTGTGGGCTCTACTGCGCAGAGATCAAGCGTTTCTACCGAGCCAGAATGAATTTTGGGTGACTACGTGTCGCGTGCGGGGCGGCGGTCTCCCATAGCGGCCCCTTGAGCTCACCGCAGTGCTGCATTACTGCTCTTACGAGCCGTGCGCACTGGGCTCAGAGACCCCTGACTGGAAACATCACCCGCAAAATGTTCAGAGTATCCCGAATCGCGTTTCAGTTACGAAGCATAATCCGGATTGTTTGGACAAACAATTCCCACCACCTTCACGTTCATCGTATACGTCAATGCTGCAAAGGGATAGCTGATCGAAGACTCCCAAGAGAGGTTGCCGCTCATTTTTTTTTTGGGTGTCACGCGTCACAGAGGGGGTTTGCTGCAGCTCTAAGCCTCTAACCAATGTCACGTCCCACAAAATTACATTCATTGACTTGCCGACGGCGGTTCATGTAACAGGTCATACTCCGAAGTGTTACCCAAGAAATTATAGGCTGCTCATGGTCATGGCCCATAAGTAGGTCCTGGGAGACCTAGGGGACGCGACCACAAGATCACCCAACCTCGGGAATATTCACAGAACGACGCTATCAGGTTCCATCGATAGAACGGGTTTGGGTTCTGCTTTTTCATTGGACATTATATACAAGGGAAGCCCTCGATGAGGGCCATGGATCCTCCAGCCATAACGGCGTCCGTATAGCAGAACATACGCTATCTGTAACCCGTTTTGCTCGCGATATTCAAGACATTTGCGTATGGCGTAGGGATCCTGTATGCTTACAACTTTTTCCCCTTGTGCTATCTGAAACTGACGATTGGGAAACCATAGGTTGCTTGATTGGACCTTATTTTCTACCTCCGTGAAATGTATATGGACACTGCGGAATGGGAATGATCTACCTAGTTGACAGCGTTTGGGCGGAGAGCTGTACGTTGGCGTCAAAGTACGCTAGACAATCATAGTTAATTATCATGGCAATGATGGACATTGTAATCCGAGAAACGCTGGTCTCGCTAGGAGAAATGGGAGTGGTCTGTTTTGTGAATGACATAAAAGTGGATCTGGGCCGGGGCTAGCATGTGACTGGGTGTGGGTTTTCAAGTTGAAGAGGCCGAGGCCACAGACTCGGCTCTCGCTATCGGAAATAGTAAGAATATGGCAAACGCAAGGGAACAGCGTTAGAAAGGATGCTTTGTGGGTAATGAACAGTCTGAAAGAGATAGGGAGTGGTCATGGCTGTCTGGAGTTATAATTTCATGGAAATGAGAACGTTCAGACGGTCCTCACTCAACGCTGTTTCAAAGCCAGGAGAAAGAAGCTCGTTGAAGGCTTAGGTTTTTATTTGTGCACGTGGGCCCTGTGGCTGTGCCGATGGAGGGTGAACTTCCTTCGCGTCCCTTGAGACATGGCAGACTCCAGCACCATGGCCAACCCCAGGATTCCTTGGTCCATCTGTGACTGTGCCCTCCACAGCTTTCACATGATCTGCATAGATAATTACAATCCTCTTAGTCCAAAGGCACGACGACGCAGAGGAGGGGCTAGCGAATGTAGGAGTAGCCGAGTCGGCAAGAGCCGGGTTGCTTCCGGCCGTCATGGCGCGCGTCTGGTCGGCCAGGACATTCGCGCCGCTGGGAGGGGGACTCTAGGCAGCTTCTTTCCCAACCCCCCCACCGTTCATTTTGTCTACAAACTGGCTTAGTCGCGAGAGTGGCAGATAATCCCACCCACCCGCACAGTCATATGTGCCGCCTTCACGCACCGAAATCGGCGAAGCAATTGCTTCGCAATCTCTCACACAATCACGCCAGTAGAGACAAGTGTTTTGCCGATGAGCAAACGGATACAAACTCGCTAGCCAAGTAACAGGGGCCTCGAGGCTGTGACAACCCCATCCCTCGTGTACATTCTTTCAAGGGTTATCAATCAGTGAGGCCCACTCCCTTCACTCTGCTTGGGATTTATTGACGTTTTGAGTGCACGTACAATCATGCCTATCGCCCCTGGATCACCTCTGGAATCAATCAGATTGATATTTAGGCACATACGGATACCAGACCCCCACGCGTCCGGAGAGATGAGGAAAACAGCACAGCCATCACAGAGCTGGCTCCAGCGACTCTTCTCGCATTTCAGACCGCATCGAAGCACTGTACCAAGGGAGAACGCGATCGTCGGACCGATTTCGGCCAGTGCAATAGCGTCTGCTGAGAGCGTGCTTAGATGGATCTCAAAGGTTCCAGGGGGCCATACAGCGCAAGTCAGGATCGGGGTCGCTCTAGATACGATCAAGGGACTGAACGTGGTTAGTGTATCGATCCATTTCGATCACTTTCTAGCGTCCTGTGCTACAGATTATCATTGCTCATAGCTGAACTCCATCGATTTTCTTCCGCTCCTTTCTAGGAAAGCGCCCATGATACACACACTCATGATGTGAAGACTTTGAGATGGCTCGAATTTCACATTCGGTACCTAGTGGAACTCCTTGAGCCTTTTGCAATGATGCACGGAGACCAGATCTCCCCTCTTTTACAGTCTCAAGTCCTGATGCTCAGCAGGTGAGCCCTCGAGGGTCACGATGTTGAGCCGAATGTCATTTCTGACCGTCTGCAGAGAGTTGGCGACGGTATCATCGAAGATGGCGCCGGCAGCGTCATCCAAGGAGGCTCCGAGGCGGCACTTTTTTCATCCAAAGCGACGTGAGGAACGTGGCGGAAATCCACCCGATATCCGTGCCTTCACCCTGGACTTTAAATTGGCTCTGGATCAGTTTCGTGTGCGTTTTATTTCCGCCTTTTCATTAGTGATGTCCCCAGTGTGCTGTTCCATTGGGATCCACGAGTGCCGGCTAACTTTTTTTATCGACTATTCAGAGAAATGCGCTGCCACTGTACCCTATCAGCCCAATCGAGGCAGCGTTACTTCCCCTTGGCGTCATATCGAAGTCGTCGTGTGCCCTCTCGCCGTTCATACAGTGGATACTGAAATCTGAGAGTATAATGGAGTACCGAATCGGTAATGTGCGCACCGTCCGCTGGTACTACAGATGGAGCCCGAGACCGCGGACTTCAAGTGGGAACTATAGATTTATGGTCGTTGGCCTGGAGAATAGATGCCATATCGAGAATTGGCTCAAAATAGACCTAAGTCGTCCGAACAGTTGAGTATTCAAATTTTCTGGTGCCTTTGGGTGGTACGTTGTTGATTCTCTCGGGCGATGGGTTTCAAAAGTGGAAGGAACCGTCACTTTCGGAACTACACCGGATACCCTTAATGAGGGCCTCCCAGCGGATCGCAGCCTCCGCTTACCGGATGATACGCTCCCAGTGACCCATTTCGCCCAGAAAATTCACGACGCCTGCGAACGCTATGACCACCCTGTCTGCTCACGTCTTTTCCTCTCTGCTCTGCATGTGACTGACAATGGAGAAAACACAGCTTGCACTATATCCCCTGATTAGTAAAATGTGCGCAGGGGACCCAGATGCTCGAAAACACTGATGGAGTGATCTGCCTGGGCAACAGCATTTGGACCTGGGAGATCGTGTCCCTTCTTTATTTTCTCTGGTCGTTGGTCATGGTGAGGGTAATTATATAGACAGGCCCTGGGCGGTTAATTCTGGCGAGAAGCACTCATACTCATAAAGCTGTCGCCCTTGTATATACCCACATGGACCGTAGACGTGATTGAATGCGATCCATTCGGGCCGGTGTGACATGCGGTGTGACCGTCACGTCCTTCTACGAACCATTTCTCCTTATTCCTCTATACAAGGCGGACCCCGACGGCCCTGATAGTAGAGAGTATAATCGGTTGGATGGATCGGTGTCGTCGGAAGCGATTTTAAGTTGGATGATAGGTGAGTTAACCGCATCTTTCTTTCCGTGTTTCTGTAATGCAATGTGACTTTTGTTGTTTATTGTTGCCGAGTATGTTAAGTAATGGCGCTGAAAGTGAGTTTGGAAGTGCTCTGACCTTAGACCTTGATCAATGATCTGTTGAGTGTTTAGGACAACCTTATCTTGCTACTGCCCAAAGTATCAAGGAAACTCAGTTGAAATAACTGCATTCAACAAACAAAATAAAAAGTTTTCTACATGTCAAAAAAAAAAAAAATGCTTATGTAACCAAGATTTGTAATCAAAAACCCAGACTCAAAAGTATGACAAAGCAATTTGTATGACTAAGCAAAAGATATGACTCAGCCTGATTTAGTCATCCAAACATCCCACAACTGCACCATTCCAAACATCACACAGACTTTGAGGCAGAAAAGTACACAGATATCCAAAAATGCATATAAGGAATCAAGTTTTTGTAGTTTTAGGTAGCTTTTAGATAAGACTCCCCCTTGAAATAAAGAGTTACAGACAAGAAATTCAAGTGGCCAAGTAACTGAAAGGTGTACTCAGAGCAACAACAAGATTGTAGATAGTTGTAGGACCCTCAGTGTAGGTGTTGCTAGATGTCTAAGCCCTGAAAATACGAAATAGCTTCTAAGTTTCAATTCAACAAATCGAGTCCTAAGTTCTTTTTTTGCCGGAGTCTGAGAACGAGGCACGAGTATCAGACTCACAGTTAGATAAGCGAGTGGTTTGAGTCACACTTCTCCGCTTCAACTTCTGAGACTCAAACCACTCAAGCAAGAATCCTATCATCCTAAGCATGGTTTCTTCCTGGCATTCTTAACCCTGTTACAAGCCCATTGACTTCTGCAGTGTCTGGTGAAGGAGGAGGTCTTGATGTAGCCAGGGCTAGTCCTGCCGGTATCTCAGAGCCGACAGGTTCAACCTCAGAACAATGTGAATGTTGGCAGGCTGGAATGAGGCGCGCGAGATGTTCACTCGGCTTGTCACAGCTAGGAACATCCGCCTCAATCAAGTGATGTCCTGAGATGGAGGGTCAACAATGCTGTTAATGATTCGCTTGCCGATTGGGATCTTGCCAAAGGGTTAACTCATGCACCCGACAATCAGCCATCCTCTCCACCCTCCATAACTCTTCCCGGCAAGTCAGTACTGCTAAACAGAGCACCACTGAGTCGGGAGCACTGTCCTAACTTCAAGTGAGGCAGTGATCCAACCAGGCCAGAGTTTCGATGCCTTGCTGGCTAGTGGGGAGTATGCTGCCCCAGACCTTGTCCGGCATGTTCGTAACTTGCAGTATGCACCTCTCCCCATGTTTGCTGTCAAGGAGATGCGTGAACGCCGCCTGTCGAATATTGCCTACCCCACAAAAATCGAAGGTTGACATCATAACCTCAAAGAAGAAGACTGTTATCAACACTGATGACTTTGCCACAATGGAAATGATCTATCACCTGTGATGAATTCATCGAATGTTACAAAGGTTTCACTCTGTTCATCAGGAAGTCTTTCCAGCAGAGGTGCACAGTGACTTTTGTCGATACCAGTGATGCCTTTTCCTTCACGAATTCTTTGACTGCCCTGGTTTGTTCAGTGTCATCTCATGCTTTGATGCCTACATGCGTTTGACCTGGATACAACCACATGGCCGCTTTGCAATGGATAGTGATGACACCTTTCGAGTCCTGGAGCAATTTGATTGGGAGGTCCGTGAGGAACGTGAGGTGGACACATGTAGGTGGCTGGATTCCATGGATCACCCATCTGGTAGTCGTAGGGAGGATGCATATGGGGGTTCTCAGAGGTGCAGTGCCTCCCCTGGCCCATGGTTTTGTACAGGCAATGAGCATGCTCCCTCCTCTGCTCGTTGCATCCTCTGTGCAAAGGCGGGACATTTGGCACCGACATGCACTGTCCGTTCCTCCAAGTGCACCTTCAAGAATGGGGCCCTCACTTCCAAAGCCGACAATCGCCGTGTCTGTTTCTTATTCAACACCACCAAAGGATGCATTAAAGGTTGTGAGCACAACCATGTCTGCTCTGTCTGCCTTGCCTCCACACACTCAGCTCAGAAGTGCTCTGTTGCAGCAGACACATCCCTGAGGATGATCGTCTGCCTGCTTCTTCCACCAACTTAGCCCTCTTCCTTGCTCCACTTTCTCACACCAGCCAGCCAAGATTGCCAATGCCATGAGTGCCCTCCATCATTGGCATGACCTCAATGGTCAGCCCTGGCATGGAAATGATCCCTTCATTCTTAAAATACGGCTGCTGCTTCAGCTCTTGTTCCACCCCCAGTATGCGGCCACAAGGCCCCCAGTGTTACCTCAGCACCTTATGGCCTTGCGTAACATGCTCAATTTCAATGATACCTTCGACTCCGCTGTGTTTTCATTAGCCACATGTGCCTTCTGGGGTGTCTGCCGCCTTGGCGAGCCACTGTCCAGGTGTTGCAGCATTCAACCCCAAGCAGCATGTTACCCGGCTTCCACAGCCATCTCTCTCCTATGGTGATCCAGCCCATTCGATCTGCAAAGTTCCACCTGCCATGGACCAAAACTGAAAAGTCATGGTGCCAATATCTCCCTCACTGCCATAGCTGGCCCTATGTCCCTTGTTGCCTTGAACAATCACCTTTATCCCAATGCTGTTACCCAACTCAGCTCAATTCTTGCATACCGACCCCTGTGGGCATCTCCCCATGGTCAAAGCCACCTTCTGGCTCGTGTGCGAGATTTTGTTGCTGGTGGGGCTTCCACCTATCAAATGCACATTTCGCATTGGGGCGCCACTGAACACTCCGCCAGTGGCCTGTCTATTGACCTGTGAAGATACAGGGCCGTTGAAGTCTGATGCATTTCAGCGATACCTGCGGAAGACAGATGAGATTGTCATCAATATCAACCGCCAGGATGTCAACATCATCTCCAGGTTCATCATTGAGGCAATGGTTCCTCTTGAAAATGGACTAAGGACTAAATGTACTAATCTGCCTCTCTTCTGCTATTCATTGTTGTCATGCTGCTAGATGGTTCATAGTCCGGTCCACACGACTCTGGTTGCCCTGGCCACCTTGGTCTCACATGTGTGCCCTGCATTCGCACTCCAAGGTTCCAGCCCAATAGTCTGGTTCCTTCCCCACCTAGCTGTGACCAGGAATGAGCTATATCTAACTGCGAGTCTGAGAACGAGCACGAGTATCAGACTCACAGTTAGATAAGCGAGTGTTTGAGTCACACTTCTCCGCTTCAACTTCTGAGACTCAAACCGCTCAAGCAAGAATCTATCATCCTAGCACCGCCTCCTCCCTTGCCCCCCTCCTTGGCCACAAAACAATGTGCCTTATGTAAGGGTCTCACATCGTGTCCTGCATTTCGCGTCCAAGGTTCCGCCCAATAGTCTGGTTCCCTTGATTGGGGGGAAGGAATGTGACAGAAATGGGAGGCATATCCAACCCAATTGGGAAACCATGAATAATGTTATGAACGAGAGTGGGATAATGAAGGGATAAGTGAGCATGGTCAAGGGCAGAAGCGAAGGCATCTGCACGCAGAGGAGTTATAGGGGACTCAGAGCCCTCTGCTGCAGGGACCCTTGGTGTTGCCACAGATGCCACTCTTGATATCGTTCGGGCCAACCTTCCAGTCCCTTTCTTCATCAAGTGGGTGGATGACCTCTTACCAACCCACATACCAGTATCCAAATCCCCCCCTGGGGTCTACCAATACTCATATGAGCTCATCGACATCATCATGATTGTAAAGTCCCTCAGTTGGCTAGTCAATGATATCAAGACCAAATATTTTGCTTCAACTGTTGTCTATGTAGGGTTTCAATGGGACCTTGCAAACAAGCATGTCTCACTGCCTGAAAAGAAGCAGTTGAAGCATCTCAAGAAGCTGTTGGATGTTTTGTCCATTATTGATACTACTCATCGCTTGCAGCTTGAACCATTGGTCAATCTCCAGGGTTCCCTTGCACATATCTGTTTTGTCTATTGTGATGGTCACTCCAGAATGCCATCTCTTCACCATTTCATTGCATCTTTCAGCACCAATGTTTTCATCTCTCGCTTCCCCCCCCCATGCCTCATCACTGATTTGACTTGGTGGCGGGTGGCCTTGGAGTCCCCCAACTTTTTTCACCCTATTGGATTCTGACCAATTGTCAATCTTGACATGTATGTTGATGCCTCCACCTCTTGGGGTATCAGTCTGGTTGTTGGGTTCCTTTGGTGTGCTTGGCAGCTCCTCCCAGGCTGGCAGGCTGAGGGTCGCAAAATTGGATGGGCAGAGAGCATTGCCTTGGAATTTGCTGTCATGGAGGCAGCAGCACACAGCTTACATGATGTTCGTGTTCTTGTTCACAGCAACAATAAAGGTTCCATTGGTCAATACATCCATGGCCAGAGCTGCAATCCCTTCATCAATGAATCCATCATACGCACTTCCTCAATCACAAGGGATGCAAACTTTGATATCCTCCTTGAATATGTCGAATCATCAGAGAATCGCACTGATGCAGCCTTGCGTGGGGTGCTGCCGGATGATGCCTCTTGTCTGCCTTGCATCTTCCGGATCCCGGAAGCTTTAATGTGCTTCTTACATGATGTTTAATAGTGAACATGACATGCCAGGCACATCTGGCAGCTCTGCATCTCAAGACAGTCCCCCTCACTCCTCAACCATGACCATTGCGGAACTGTATCCATGCCTTGATTTGCAGCCCAAAGGTCGAAAACCCCATGCTTCTGCCCCCCCTCTCCTTCCTCATCCTCATTGTCCTAATGTCCAGGGACGTGATCGCTTAGCATTCTGGACATCTCCTGCTGCCCGTTCCCATCGTGAGAAACTTCACATGTCAGCCACTGTGGCTGATCGACTTGCTCTTGATTCCCTTCTTGAAAACTCCCTTTCCAAAGGGACTCTCTCCACCTACGGCTCTGGCCTTGCACACTGGCAGTCCTGGTGTGATAGC